>CM070089.1:9860106-10060106 GCA_036178185.1 Liparis tanakae | reverse complement strand
TCCCACTTCTCTCCTTACACACTCTTGAAGTCTCACAGATTTCTCTTTTGGGTTTTTTTTATAAACGCGAGCGGGGAAAAGGCGTGACACGCAGGCGCCTCTCGTGCGTCCCGAGTGGATCGCATCTCGATGTTCGCCAAAAGCAGATCTCAGCTTGTCCGTGTTTACCCTCGGAGCCCTGGAACAAGCCAGTGCAGGTACACCACATATCTCACAGATGGCTGAATCCTGGGTTTCGTTCTGACTGCGCTCGGTGTGTGTGTGTGTGTGTGTGTGCGTGTGTGTGTGTGAAGAACACCTCAGCCTGCGCCACCCTAACCAGCACCTATAGCGCGACGCCGCGTGCTCGCCGCTCACGTTCCCGCTCATTAATCTGCCACACTCTCGTCTCTTCCCCTCTTTATGCCCCCCCACCCGCACCCCCACCCCCCTCCCCGCCCCGCCCCCCCTCCCCGGATCAGGAAGCCCCGTCCCGTCTCCCAGCTCGTCTCGCAGCAGCAGGTCACGCAGCAGTTTGTGTTGCCCCCGCAGCCCAAGAAGGAGAAGAAGGAGCGCGTCGAGAGGGAGAAGAGCGACAGAGAGCCGGCGCTCAAGAAGAACAGTCACAAGAAGATGAGGTAACACAAAATATGGAGGAGGGGCGGGGGGCGGGGGGGAATCCGGATCAACAGGAATCCGATATACAGAACAGGGGAGCATGAATACACACGAGGAAACTATAGCTGGTGTTTGTGTTGCCTCTGTGTGTTGTCATATTTCACGAGGCACTTCAAATGACCGAGGTGGGGGGGGGGGGGGGGGGAGCATTACGCCCCCGGTGATTTGCATATTTCTGAGTGGCAAAAATCTGTGGCAAAAATTACAGCATGATAAATATAACATGCTCGTTTTTTAAGTTTAACACAAGTCTTGGCTTTTCTTTGGGACGGCATTATCTATCATCATTTGGACCTATTTGTGTGCTCCTTTCAGGGGGGGGAGGGGGGGGGGGGCGTCTGGAAGGTGCTCTTTGCGATAGTATAGTATAGACGGGCCGATTGTAACAGAACCCGGAGCAGGATTTTAAAATACATATCCTGAACATAACGTTTGAGCCTCTCTCTCTCTCTCTCTCTCTCTCTCTCTCTCTCCTCACCAGGCCGAGGTTAAAAAACATCGACCGCAGCAGCGCCCAGCACCTGGAGGTGACGGTTGGGGACCTGACAGTCATCATAACGGACTTTAAGGAGAAGGCCAAGCCCTCGGTCGCCCCGGCGACGGCGTCCAGCACGGCGTCCACGGCCGACCTCCACAGCCAGAACGGCTCCAGCTCAGAGAACACAGAGAAGGGGCTCTCTCGCTCCTCCTCGCCCAGGGGGGAGGGGAGCTCCGTCAACGGAGAGTCCCACTGACTCACCCCCCCCCCCCCCCCCCCCTCCGGTCCTCCCACGGCCTCCACCCACATCCCATCTGCGGGGCCGACAGGTCACCGGCGGAGCATCCGGCCTCCTCTCCAGAGCCGCGCATTACTTTGGTTTTCTCGGATATTACAATTTCACAAAAACGGGGGGGGGGGTTGTGACCAAACGTCACATTTAGCGAGTGTAATAGGTGTAAACATTCTCCGCAGCCGCTGGAAATTCTGCGTTTAGAAAGCAGTGCGAAAGACCCTTCTTTTTTTTGCTCCATGTTCAAGAGAATTCTCACATGGACGTGTCGGTGTCACCGAGAAAGGATCCCACGAGCTTTCCAAACCTCGCTCCTAGGACGTTTACCAAGACTGACCTTTTATTCTGCCGAAGAACTTCCTCAGAACTGACCTGAGACGTGTCTGAATAAATGTTTGGACAAAGCTTTATGGTGCTGTGCGGTTTCCTTCAGGTGCACCTGCTTTTTTTCTCTTTTTGTATATTTTTCGTTCGAACAAATGTGCGCCCCTCCCCCACCCAACCCATGACATCACCTCCAGTGGCCCGGCAGTGACCTATTTCCCCCCCCCCCCGCGTGGAGTCTTCAGCCTTTACCTCCTCGTTATAAAGCCCAAGCATCCATTACGTACTCCCGGTGTCCCCACACTGAACCTCACAGGCGACCTTTGCCCCCGCTCTCAGTTACTCCTGCTCTCTCACTCGTGGACTGCCTCTGCCGTGGAGTGACTTCTCTTTCTTTTTTGACTCGGCGTTAGCGGCTGTACGCCTGCTGGCACCGTGTGGTGTTTTGGGGGTAATGTTCGGAGCGGGTTGATTTGTTCAGGTAATGCTTGTTATGTACGTATAAAAGGGCATCTGGCCGTTTCTTTTTTTTTTTTTTTTTAAAGCCCTCTTTTAAATGGTGCAGGACAGTATAGTATATGATATTAAAGGATAATCCCGGTGCTTTTGTCTGTTTTCAGTTTGTGCCAATAATCTACCCCCCCTGCCCCCCTCCTCTTCCTCCTTACAGTCAGCTACGTTTCAGGTACAATCAGGGTTTTGTTTTTCTATCCTAGCTGCCATTCATGTTGTATGTATAACAACAAAAAAACCTGCATTAAGTGATATTTTTGGTATGAACATCAAATCACGTACATATGAGTAGTGTGAAAAGCTGAGCAGATAATGAGCAACTCTCCGCACTATGTGCAGCTTCAAGTTCCTTGTTTAGGTACCAGAGGCTATCCATGGCCAGCTCACCAGCTCTGACACGCTGGCCTTACACTTCCTGTCCAGCATGAAATCGCAGAAGACGGAAGTGACTGGTCCAGAAAGTCTTTAAAGAGATAACAGTTGATAACGTTGGTCAGAAGACCAGAAACACTAATCCAAATGGACATGTATGCCGGTATATGTTTGCTAGATATGTGAGAAGGCAATGCTGACTCGTCATATCTGTCTCTCAGGGCTTTGTTTCTTTGAGTTGATTTAGCAGTGTTGCTATCACACAAATACACTTAATGCAGCTTTTGTATTGAATTACAGTCTTCTCGAAAAAATAGCATTCCTACTTTATCTGTCACATAGTAAGTCCGTGATGCTGACACAATGCGTCGCTGACCGCCTCCATGCTGTCAATCACACGACTCCCACAGAAGTAGATACGCCTACGCAGCATTCTTTTCTTCTTCGTGCATCGTCCTATTTCTGCTTTTACTTTATTGGCACTTTTATTTTCTCCTCTAACAGCTAACCCAAAGCCAGGTTTATCACGGCAAAGTGTGTGACAGTGACGAGAGAGAAAAAAGAAAAGAAAAAAGGACGAGTTCAATATGAGGAATTGTCAACTACATATGGACGGATTAAGTTGAGGGACGTGACCACCGGTATTCTCCTTTTTTTTTTTGATCTCTGCTGCACCAACAGGGCCGCACCTGCTCGGCATCACAGAGGAGAACCAGAGGGTGCCTAATGCTGTTCAGCCCCCCTCCCCTCCCCTCCCTCCGTGGACTCAGTTGGTGCTTTTAAAAACGTAAAAAAAAAAAGGAGCTGTGGCTTCTGGACATGCCGATTGTCCGCCGCGCGATGGATTTCAGAGACTTGTTTAAATCCCTCCGCTTTGACGTAGCGAGTGGAGGAGCTTCAGAGTATACTAAACCCTCAGCAGAACAACTACGGATCCACCGAACTACACACTACACCTGTGGAATACTACACAAGATAAAAATGGATATTTCTAAAATATTGTACTGCAATGTTTTGATGTGGTCGTATTATCCATCATAGCAGTGTTATTGTCGAGAATTTAACTTTTGCATTTTTAGCACAGATCCTGAGAACTGTCATGGCATGATAATATTATGGTCTCGGTATATTGTGGGACAGGCTATGTCTCTTAGTTTGTTAGCATCGTTCAATGTATCAGAGGTCTCGCCGGGTCACCACGCTAGCTGGGACTAGCCGCGTGGGCTCGTGAGAACTGTTCGGACAGACGTTTGTTATTTGGTTGTGGCAAAAAAAAAATGGAAAGACTTAAAAAATGTTGGTTGTCACTTGTTACTTTTTTTTTCTTTGCTCAGTTGATTTAAAAAGTGTGTAAACTTGTTTATTACATGTCTGAATAAGAAAATGCAAACATAAGAATCATTTCACGTATTGTCATTGGTCACGTTCATACAAGTGCATGCTTACGTTTGTTGTCACAGGTTTTTGCTCATCATCTGGCCCTTTCTCCGAGCACTTGTTGTTTCAGCTCCATCTGGTGAACGACTTGATAACTGCTCCTTCTCCTCGACACATGATATACTGGGAGCGGCGTTGACCCATGCAGTCGTTAAGTCAAATAAAAACTCCATGACTTAATGATACAGTAGTACGCATACGGCCATGCGCAGCTGATGCGGTTTACACTAATTAATCAACCACTACTTATCAGTCGGTGACCTAATTTCCCCAGGCTGAACATGAAAATGCAGAAAATGACGTGCGGGTCTGTTGTCTAGTGGAGCCACATCAATAAAGACGACTAGTCACTTAAAGCCATGAATGGGTCTTTTCAGAGGTGAAATCCATTGAAAGTTGCTGCAGCCTGAGGGGGGTAGGGGGGGGGGGGTAAGGAGGATTCAACTCCGCGTATCGCTCCCACCCTTCCCCCATTTAAGGTCCCGACCTCCTGCTTCTGTTGCAAAGGAGAGAGCGGCGCATGAAATTAGGGAAGCAGGCAAACCCGGAAACGGGGGGTGTCCTTCAAATTAAAAGCCTAAATGTAGTCCTTAAAATGGTCACGAAGGCCGGTTGGCTGCACAGAGGTACAACACCTCGGAAGTAATTAAGATAATCTATACGACGAAGGTCACTGGCATATATTCCCTCATACAAATTGAATGAGGGAATATTTCCCAGCGTTTTGAATGTGTAAGAGATGGGCTAAAGATATAGCAAATATCTCTTGCTTCCCTCACAAATGGGTCTTCAAAAACAGCACACTCACAGTATCTGAGCTTTGTTTTAAAGCATTACAATGAGCACTCCCATGTTACAGACAACATGTGTTGGTAAGATGTATTAAATAGAGAAAAAAAATAAAGAACCAAAAATACAACGACATTCGCACAATACAATATGTAGTCAATGTGATGTGATTATGACAGAGGAACGTTTTGTTTTGCTACATTGTTTCCAACACCTACATTGTCACACAACATATACTGTACATTCACAGTCTTCCCAATCCGTCTCATTAGACAAGGTAATAACTCAATTCCATCAGATCAATAAATAAATAATCATAATTAAGTAATTAAAGCTAAAACTGTATATATTTTTTTCCAAAGCATGAAATTTGAAAATAAAAAAGGTCGTGCAGTTCTATAAAGTAGCCGCTAGAGGGCGCAGACGACACGCCCGATAGTTTTATTTTTGTATCCGTTGACCGGAAGTGCGTTACCACTGCGACTAGCTTCTCAGTTCATACTATACGCTTAGTTTCTATGTCATGACTGTAGCTACGAGTTGTGTTTCCAAACAAAAAAATGCGGCGTTACATTCGTGCACTAATGTTGTGCACGGTGTTCGCCGTGTTTTCGGGCTTGTACGTTTACAGTAAGCTGTTTTACTCGGACGTGTCGGTCGGTGGAAACGGACCGAAGAGGGTGTTCATCCCACCGAGAGTCCCCGGAGGCAAGCGAGGTACCGCGGACAAAACTGGGCCCAGAAGCCCACACTGGTACAATAGGTAGGACCCAACATTTATGTTTCTCCTGCTTTAACGGTGGTAAAACGTATGTCATACGATATATGTATAAAAAGTTACTCTATACCTCACGCGATGTATAGGAATGTAACGCTGACTGATTGAATGCAGACAAATTCCACTGCAGTTATCGTCATCTTACTGTGGTGGTAACGCGAGACTTGGACAGGTGTGGGACCTCACGTGATACATCACTCAAGTTATGGATACAGTTGTCATACACACAGCCTGCACAGTCATGACTCAGACCGAAATAGCCTTTAGCTCTCTATTAGCTGGTCCAATGATGATAATAATACACATGGCAAATACAATCTATTGAAGGCATATAGAGAATGCATACGCCAACATAAAGTGATTATAGAAACTTCAGCTTTACTTCAGCTGAGTGTTTATGTGTCTGCCAGATGTTCAAGTTTGAGGACTAGGATACATGGGTGAAGTAGCTAATAAAGTTCAAAAACAGTTTTCTTCTGCTTTCAGAATCAGAATCAGAATCAGTTTTATTGGCCAAGTAAGTTTGCACAAACAAGGAATTTGACTTGGTAAAGTGACTCTCATTGTGCTTACACAAAATATACATTACAACACAATATAATACAAAACAAAAACAGGCCCTCACCAAGGCCACTGCCCTCACGGCTGTAGGCCTCACTGGTTCCTGTGAGTCAAGAGAAAATACTTGAGTTCTACTACTTAACTCACATATTATCATTATCGGATGTTTTGTCCGACCTGATGTACAAAACGTAAACATTGAGTTTACTTGGATGTAAGACAAAGTGGAAAATGGACCCCAGCTCTAGTTTGCATCAGCACAAAGAGATGTTGGTGATTTAGAAAAAACTGTAATCTGAGTGACGTTATTTGAAAAAGAAGAAAAGATATCTTCACATAATTAAAAGAGTTAGATTCTGGAAGATTGTATGAACAGTTTTGAAACATCACTGATTCATGATTCGTGTTTCTGGGACTCTCCTTCCTCTCGCTCAGGTACATCATGCGTCAGCGGGGTCAGGCGGAGGCAGGCGGGGGCAGCGTTCAGAGCCGACCTGAACCCCCCATGCATCTGGCCGTGGTGGCCTGTGGGGAGAGGCTGGAAGAGACTCTCACCATGATCAAGTCTGCGGTGCTTTTCAGCATTAAGCATCTCCAACTGCACATCTTCGCCGAGGATCAGCTCCACACCAGCTTCATGGAAGCTGTGAGTAGTAAATACGTGGAACATTTGGGTCTGAAAACTGCAAGTATATGACAGAGCTTGTGTTGATCATATCCCTACAAGTAATATAATGTGTTACCTGTGTTGCAGTTGGAGTCGTGGCCTAGTTTTATTCGCTCCAGGTTCAACTACACAGTCTACTCCATCAGCTTCCCCAGTGAGAACGCAGCAGAGTGGAAGAAGCTCTTCAAACCCTGCGCTTCTCAGAGGCTCTTCTTACCCGTGAGTTTCTTCTAGAGAGAGGACTCTTAAGTATGAGAACCGCAGTGGAAATGCACATCTGACATCATTATGCAGGGTTCGTACAGTTATGGAAAACCTGGAAAAGTCATGGCATTTTTAAAATGGTAATTTCCAGGCTTGGAAAAGTCATGAAAAAAACTTAAATCATAAAAGTTTTGGAAAAGTTATGGAAATTTGTTTAAATCACATGTTCATTTACGCTGAGTTTGAAATAACTAATAATTTTTTTAAAGAAAGACGCTCAAAATATAAGTGAGCAATAGCTCTCAATACGCAACATTTTCTACAGTTTTCATGTTTATACTGAGATTTCAGTTTGGTCATGGAAGTTTGGTTTAAAGTCCTGGAAATCCATTGGTCAAAATGTGTAATAACCCTGATTATGACATTTTAAAGTTATAAAATCAAAGTCTGGAAAACCTAATGTTCCAACATCATTGCAGTACACCATTTCTATCTGATAGAAGATGATTATATTCTGTTCCCCTGAGGATAATCCCATTTGTCAGGCTGCAAAACATCCACATTATTGATATTCTGAGTGACATCTGTCTCTGTGTGTCCTTTTCAATCCACGCAGCTGATCTTGAAGGACGTCGACTCGGTCGTGTACGTCGACTCGGACATCTTATTCCTGCAGCCTGTCGACCGCCTGTGGGCGTTCCTGTCCCGGTTTAATTCCTCCCAGCTGGCTGCCATGGCCCCCGAGCACGAGGAGCCCCGTATTGCCTGGTACAACCGCTTTGCCCGCCACCCGTTCTACGGCAAGACGGGCATCAACTCCGGGGTGATGCTCATGAACATGACGCGGATGAGGAACATGTACTTTCAGGTAATTCTGAAGGGTTCGTACGGTCATGGAAATCCTGGAAAAGTCATGTAATTTTAAAATGGTCATTTTCAGGCCTGGAAAAATCATGGAAAAAACTTAAATCATAAAAGTTTTAGAAAAGTCATAGAAATTTGTTATAATCACACGTTCATTCACGCCGAGTTTGAAATAATGAATACGTTTTTTAAAGAAAGACGCTCAAAATAGAAGCTGGCGTACGCTCTCGATACGCAACATTTTCAGAATTTTTCAGTTTGGTCATGGAAATTTGGTTTAAAGTCCTGGAAAATTCCTGGAAAAGTCATGAAAATCCATTGGTCAAAATGTGTAAGAACCCTATCTTTAGCTCTGTTTACTGAAGTAGTGTACACCCTTTATTGGCCACAAGATGTCCTCCTTCTGCTGCAGTTGTTGTGCACTAAGGTCTTTGCACAGACGTTTCCCATTCTTACAATATCGTGACACGATAAAGGCATCTTTTTTTGCGTGTCTGTGTCGACAGAACGACATGACGTCTGTGGGACTGCGTTGGGAGGAGTTGCTGATGCCTCTTCTTCAAAAATACAAACTCAACATAACCTGGGGAGACCAAGACCTTCTCAATATCATTTTCCACCACAACCCTGGTAAGGCTGCACGCACTAATGCAGCACATATAACATGTTTATTACCATGTACAAGACTGCACTATTTAAAATTCAGCTTTTCAGGCTTTACAGACAAACTGAGGAGAGATGAGTTGTTTTTGACTGCTAGACATGAGCTTATAAGTCTCAAAGATGTCGCTTTGCTTTCCTGATTTGTTGACTTGTTTCTGTGTTCTTACTCATCCGTTCCCAGAGTGCTTGCTGGAGTTTCCGTGCCAGTGGAATTATCGCCCAGATCATTGTATCTATGGCAGTAACTGTGCGTCGGCGGAAGACGACGGCATCAACATACTGCATGGGAACAGAGGTGTTTACCACGACCACAAGCAGCCCGCATTCAGGGCTGTTTACGAGGCCATACGGAAGGTGAGCGGCAGCCACGCGTTGCTGTGTTTGTGTTGGAGTGTGTGAGACGCTCGAATACGCTTGTCCATCTTTGTGGACAAGCGTGAATTCAGCCTTTTCCTACATTGCATCACGTTGGGTCACATGTTCAGCCAGGCTAGGATTCGACATGATGGTATTTATTTACTCTTTAGAACCAAAAGAATTTGCCCCTCGGTGCATAAAACAAACTGCATTTCACTTTATCTTTTAATAACTTAGTACTGTTCACTTTAGAGATCTTCATCCAACACAAAACATTATTTTAGATCAATTTCACTTATAATTATTGAAGGCCAAAAGTAGATAACAAGATGTTCTGTCAGTTTGTCTACGATTACATGTGATTACAGAAACATGTCAATAAACATATGAACAGAAGCCCCCGGGGTCTCAAAGGCTTTATGCCAGCCACGGACATTATACAGGCAGATATTGATGGTATTATGGGGGGGGGGGGCTCTCTTCTTCTGATTACCGATTTTATACATTCGCACATCGCATTTACCGCGAGACGTTTATTTCTTTTATTCCCACACATCCTGATTGCTGAACACTTGGCAAACAGGCATTTTGGGAAATAAAGTGTCAAACACAAGACTGACACGAAAACCCGGTTGTAAGTCTCTCGGGTATATTAAAGTTTAAAGAGAAAAGAAGAAAAGGGCGGCTGAGCCTTTTTCAAAGTGTCGTAGGTGTAATTTAGTGCAACGTCTGATGAGTGGAGCCCTTTTATGACCCCCGGTGACACACCTGCTCTCGGCCACTGCCCTGTCCCATCACCCTCCCAGATGAGATTTTGGATTGGCGCTGACCCCAGAGACCGTAAGTGTTCCTGACATCAGATCGTCTGCATCGGGAAAACAAACGGCCACCATTTCCAGAAGGTTGAAGTGAAAGCTAATTCCCCCCATGAGGATGTTTATGGGTCGTCCACCAACAGTGTAATGGTATTGACGACACCACTGACATTTACTTAATGAAGCCATCAACGTTGGGAGTCTCATTGCTTTCCTATTAACAAAGCATAGATCAAAGCCATGGCTGATATGAACCTTATCCATGACCTGCAGTTCAAACTGCAGCTTTATAGGACAGGATCAATGACAGCAGTAGACACACACACATGTACCTCTGCGGCTATGAGGGGGCCTCGACCCTAGGGCCCATCGCCTGCACTAACACACACTTCCTTCCAATAGCCTATGTAGGTATTGATACTTTCATAGATCTGTAATTAAGTCTGGTTGGCCAGGAGTAGAGATTGATCTTCTGTGTGTTTCATCTCACCGGACAGACACTTTCATCCATTTATTGCTTGTTCGTCCGCAGCAGAACCTCAGGCGATCGGAGTCGTGTTATGGAGTGAATGACAAACCGGACAGTTCGACAATAACGGGCAGAGGACTCGGATGAACCGTACAGTATTTACAAAACGGCAATGTCCAGGCTCTGAAAGAATACATTAGAAATTTGAATACATTTTTGGAAGAATTAATAAACCCACACAAATTGGAAAGGTACCTCTATAACCTCTCTGATATCAGACTCTGACCTTTTTATTTATATATTTATATCAAGCAAGACTGATAAACATGTCGTTATGTTGGGCTACAACTAATTATTGTTGTTGTGGTTAATCCTTCCTGTTAATCTTTTAAGTCTACAAAGTAATCGCAAGATCCTGAAGTCAAAATGTCTCGGATCCCCCGGTGACGTCTTCAGATCTCTTGTTTGGTCCGTCTGCAGTTCAAAGCCGCATCTCCTCACATCTGACAGGCTGGGAGCAGCATGTTGCTAGATGAATACATCTAATAATGATTTGCTCATTAAAATGGTCGTTAATTACATTTTAAAAGTCCTCTCATCTATTGTGATCGCAACAAGTAATTAATTCTAACGCAAAAAGCTTATTTTCTTAATAGCCTGGGTAGAAATGTGCATAAAGCAGCGGACAAAGAAATGTGAAACAGAGGCGCTCCTCCCCGTCTGTCTCAAAGAGACCACGGCGCTCTGTCCGTCATAAAGCGTCTCCCCCCTCCCTCCTCCCTCCCTCCAGCGTCTCCTCCCTCCCTCCAGCATCTCCTCCCCCCTCCCTCCTCCCTCCCTCCAGCGTCTCCTCCCTCCCTCTAGCATCTCCTCCCTCCTCCCTCCTCCCTCCCTCCAGCGTCTCCTCCCTCCCTCCAGCGTCTCCTCCCTCCCTCTAGCATCTCCTCCCTCCCTCCAGCGTCTCCTCCCTCCCTCCAGCGTCTCCTCCCTCCCTCCAGCGTCTCCTCCCTCCCTCCAGCGTCTCCTTCCTCCCTCCAGCCTCCTCCTCCCTCCAGCGTCTCCTCCCTCCCTCCAGCGTCTCCTCCTCCCTCCAGCTCCTCCTCCCTCCTCCCCTCCAGCGTCTCCTCCCTCCCCTCCTCCCTCCTCCAGCGTCTCCTCCTCCTCCAGCGCCTCCCCTCCCTCCAGCGTCTCCTCCCTCCCTCCAGCGTCTCCTCCCTCCCTCCAGCGTCTCCTCCCCTCCTCCCTCCAGCCCTCCTCCTCCCTCCCTCCCTCCAGCGTCTCCCTCCCTCCTCCAGCGTCTCCTCCTCCTCCCTCCAGCGTCTCCTCCTCCTCCAGCGTCTCCTCCCTCCCTCCAGCGTCTCCTCCCTCCCTCCAGCATCTCCTCCCTCCCTCCAGCATCTCCTCCCCTCCCTCCAGCGTCTCCTCCCCTCCAGCGTCTCCTCCCTCCCTCCAGCATCTCCTCCCTCCCTCCAGCATCTCCTCCCTCCCTCCAGCATCTCCTCCCTCCCTCCAGCGTTTCCTTCCTCCCTCCAGCGTTTCCTTCCTCCCTCCAGCGTCTCCTCCCTCCCTCCAGCGTCTCCTCTCCCTCCCCTCCCCTCCAGCATCTCCTCCTCCCTCCCTCCAGTGTCTCCTCCTCCCTCCAGCGTCTCCTCCCTCCCTCCAGCGTCTCCTCCCTCCCTCCAGCTCCTTCCTCAGCGTCTCCCCTCTCCAGCGTCTCCTCCTCCCTCCTCCCTCCAGCTCTCCTCCCTCCCTCCCTCTCCTCCTCCTCCCTCCAGCGTCTCCTCCCTCCTCCCTCCAGCGTCTCCTCCCTCCCTCCAGCGTCCCTCCCCTCCCCCTCCAGCGTCTCCTCCCTTCCTCCAGCATCTCCTCCCTCCCTCCAGCATCTCCTCCCTCCCTCCAGCGTTCCTCCCTCCAGCATCTCCTCCTCCCTCCAGCATTTCCTCCCTCCTCCTCCCTCCAGCGTCTCCTCCCTCCCTCCAGCGTCTCCTCCCTCCCTCCAGCGTCTCCTCCCTCCCTCCAGCGTCTCCTTCCTTCCTCCAGCGTCTCCTCCCTCCCTCCAGCATCTCCTCCCTCCCTCTAGCATCTCCTCCTCCTCCAGCTCCTCCTCCTCCCTCCCCTCCAGCGTCTCCTCCTCCTCCAGCGTCTCCTCCCTCCAGCGTCTCCTCCCTCCCCTCCAGCGTCTCCTCCCTCCCCTCCAGCGTCTCCTTCCTCCTCCAGCGTCTCCTCCTCCCTCCAGTGTCTCCTCCTCCCTCCAGCGTCTCTCCTCCCCTCCTCCCTCCAGCGTCTCCCTCCTCCTCCCTCCAGCGTCTCCTCCCTCCCTCCAGCGTCTCCTCCCTCCCTCCAGCTCCTCCCCTCCAGCTCTCCTCCCTCCCTCCAGCGTCTCCTCCCTCCCTCCAGTGTCCCTCCCTCCTCCAGCGTCTCCTCCTCCCTCCAGCGTCTCCTCCCTCCCTCCAGCGTGTCTCCTCCCTCCTCCAGCGTCTCCTTCTCCCTCCCTCCAGCGTCTCCTCCCTCCCTCCAGCGTCTCCTCCCTCCCTCCAGCGTCTCCTCCCTCCCTCCAGCGTCTCCTTCCTCCCTCCAGCGTCTCCTCCCTCCCTCCAGCGTCTCCTCCCTCCCTCCAGCGTCTCCTCCCTCCCTCCAGCGTCTCCTTCCTTCCTCCAGCGTCTCCTCCCTCCCTCCCTCCAGCGTCTCCTACCTCCCTCCAGCGTCTCCTCCCTCCCTCCAGCGTCTTCCTCCTTCCTCCAGCGCCCCCCTCCTCCTCCTCCCTCCAGCGTCTCCTCCCTCCCTCCAGCGTCTCCTCCCTCCCTCCAGCGTCTCCTCCCTCCCTCCAGCGTCTCCTCCCTCCCTCCAGCGTCTCCTCCCTCCCTCCAGCGTCTCCTCCCTCCCTCCAGCGTCTCCTCCCTCCCTCCAGCATCTCCTCCCTCCTCCCTCCTCCCTCCAGCATCTCCTACCTCCCTCCAGCGTTTCCTCCCTCCCTCCAGCATCTCCTCCCTCCCTCTAGCATCTCCTCCTTCCTCCCTCCAGCGTTTCCTTCCTCCCTCCAGCGTCTCCTCCTTCCTCCCTCCAGCGTCTCCTCCCTCCCTCCAGTGTCTCCTCCCTCCCTCCAGCGTCTCCTTCCTTCCTCCAGCGTCTCCTCCCTCCCTCCAGCGTCTCCTTCCTTCCTCCAGCGTCTCCTCCCTCCCTCCAGCGTCTCCTCCCTCCCTCCAACGTCTCCTCCCTCCCTCCAGCGTCTCCTCCCTCCCTCCAGCGTCTCCTCCCTCCCTCCCTCCGCTGCAAAAAAGATAAGCCCAAGAAGCAGCAGTTTGATTTTACAGCCGGTGGTACGTTTAGAGTTGGAGTCTGCACATCAACACCATCAGCCACACAAAATCAATCCACCAACTGTAAATGCAACTTTATGACTGTGTGTGTGTGTGTGTGTCTGTGTGTGTGTGTGTGTGTGTGTGAGAAAGAATGTGCTCATAAAAACGCCATTCTCTCTGCGACTCAATATCAGGGACCCAACCGAAAGCAAATGAGCCGGCGTAAAAAGAAAAATGGTAATTCCCCTTTGATTTCCTCGGAGCGTTGTAAAGGCTCCTTCGTTATCGGGAAGACATGAAGTTTCTTCCGTAATCCCCGGTTATCACCGGACGGTATAAGCCTATAGCATAAAACCGACTCCGGCGGGGCGCAGGGCGCTTTATGCGGCGCCCGGCTGACCGATCACATCGGACGCGTCGTCCCCTCTGAGTTCGGCGTGCCTTGCGGATGTTTTTTAATTTATCCAGGGGGAAGATCTCCTCCGCCCAAAGCACCACTTTGCCTACTTGCCGAGGGAATCTGATCAATTCCACCGGCCCGGTGTGGCTGAGAGGCGTCCTCAGGGGGGTTCTGAGAGTGGTTTGGGATTTGAACAGCTCATTTTAAGTTTACAAGCTCCCAACCTTTAGACCACCGCCACCCCCGTGTTTCAGCTCTCTAGAAACAGGAGAGGAGTCATCGTACTTGTCTCCTTTCTACCTTATCAATCTGCCTTTTTATACCAATGGTCTTACATTTTCCTTTTTTTTTAATCAGGATGCTTTTTGTTTACCGAATGTCTCAATATGTAAGATCATTTAAAGCCCCATTATGCAGTTTTCCCCTTGTAGCGCCCCCTTCAGGTATTTAACGTGTACTTCAGTGTGGTAAATACCCAGTTACGATAGATCAGGTGTCGTGAACCTCTGGCTCTGAGCCATATATGTCTCTTCTGGTGACCCATATGGCTCTTTTGAGTTTGAGTATAAAAAATAAAAATCTCCGCCCGCCCCCCTGTAACTTTCTCTCTCCTCCAGATGACAGCAGCAGTAATGTCAGGTCCCTTTCTTAAAGACGTCTTTGTTCTTTTATTAAACTAAACGTCTGTTACTGATCGTCTCCACAGCAGCATGTCTCTCTGTCCCTAGTCCAGTCCACCTCCCCTGTGAGGTGGACTGGACTATGAGACGTCGGTCATCACTGACAGAAAGCAGGTCCAAGGACCGGGCGGCTACAACATGTTACATAGTGGAGTTTTCTGCCCGCAGACCCCCGATGGCAGTGATGCAAATCTCCATATTAAAAGTCATTGTAGTGGCATCATTTTTTTCAAGCTGTTATTTTAAGGTACAATTGTTACATAGTGTTGCTTTAAACTGAGGATCGTATAGTCTCTGAATAATGATGGAGTGCTTTGGCTTTTATCTTCAGTTCCTTCGGTGCTCATTCAAAAACAATACACCACGCCTCACCTAAGCGATCCATCATTGTGTCCCTCCAGTACTCTTTTGGCGCGGACCCCGTGACGTCGCTGTTGGCTCCTCTGGAGGAGGAGCTGCTGAAGACGACGCACACTTACTGCGGTAAGTCCCACGCGCTTCTCACCAAGAGGCTGGCGCGCAGCCTGGCGTCACTGGCGCGGCCTCACGGGGACGACGACAAAACACGATCGCAATGACGGGACGGAGGACAGGAGGAGCGTTTCAGCGAGAGACTCGATTGTGACGGGACGAGAGGAAGAGGAAAAAAAAACCAAGAAACTTGAGCGCTTGTTTCTAATTCTGCGAGCTGGACGATCCCCGATTTGAGCGATAACTAAAGAACACGACCACTGCAGACGTGTTTGTACTCGGCCGGCTGTTCGATAACAAAGGATTGAAGTTGTCCGAAGATACATTCACTACTTTGTGGAGCTTCTTTTGGATGATTTGGGTGAACAGCTGCTCCATAAAACAGTCGTATTGTCTCAAACTGAGACTAATTGGTGCTCCGTTCTCTTAAGTTGCTCTGAATAAGAGCGTGATGTAAATGTCTGAAATCTGCTCTCGATGTTACGTTGTGTGAATGTAGCAGAGACGACCGTTTACGACAGATGGACACGTGGATTTTTATTTTTTCATGCCATGTGTTTCCATTACAGACTTTCACGACATTTCATTTTATTTTATTTTACTGACGGCTAGGGATTTTTTTTTTTATTTTTAAAAACCAGCCAGCATCCAGCCTCTTCTTCCAGTAATTGTCTCCTTTCAGTGCCTCTGGTTACTGACTAAAGGTGAATCATCCTCGCGGTGCAAAAGCGCTGTAAAAGTTTGGAAGAGCAGCTCTTCACTTTCCATATTGGAGAATTTATTGAACCTCGTGAAACCCTTTTATTAAAAGAGACAAGAGAATCCTATCAGAACTGGACAAAGGCTTTCCGTAGGGCCCATTTTGAGAGATGTATGCACTGGCCCACTTTCCTGACCTTCAGAAACCATTTCAGAACCAACATCGTGGAAGAGAAGTCGTATCAGGGAACACACAGGATGAGAAAATCATTTCTGAGTGTGTGTGTGTGTGTGTGATTCAGTGGTTTTGAATAGATCCTCATATTTGGTTTTCTACAGGCTGGAGCATCAGCCCTCCAGGGTACGGGTCGGTTATTTTATCTGTTGCACAGATCACCGCGACCCAAATCATAACGAGCAAAATGAGTCAACGGTCATGTTTATGTTGTGTAATGTCAGGTCATGTGACTGTGTCTTCTAAGTTAATATATTTCCGTATGTTACTTTGAACACGCATGTTTCTGGCACCGGCAATTTATGAATAATTCAATACAATGACCTCTTTTTTTAACCATATGTTGTCAATCTAGAAGTTTGGATTTGTTTTTAAATACGTTGTTAGTTTAGTTTGCAATACAGAGTACAGCCAGAAGACATAATGCAGACAAATTACTATTGAAAATGTGAATAAGTTCCAAGTTCCACTCCTTATGCCAAAGCTTTTATTTTTTTATTACTTTTGCACTGTCGAATGTATTTCTAAGGTTATTATCAGTGCTTATGACGGTTGTATTGTGAGGATATCATTCGTGACATGTTTACTTGTTTATATGCCGCGTGTTTCACATTAAATATCATTTTCTGTACAGCAGTGTTTCTTGTTTCACCACCAGAGGGAGCATGTTTTTAATATTTCGGTGATCAGGGATGAAATGTATTGTTTAGGTACTTTTTAAAATAATAAAATATTTATAACAAAGGATTAATAGAAGGGGAAAGCTACATCCTATCATTTTAACACTCGGGTGTCCTGTTACATCATTTCAATACAAACATCTCATCAGAATCTTTTTTTTTACCAACATGCCGCATCTTTGTTAGTTTGTTCTATAAAGATGTGGCGCGAAGATGATTGATGCTACAATTCTATCGCCTCCTCGGGCAGATCAATGGACTTTCCAATAATCTATGACTGGGCTAGTGGAGGTGCTTCACCATTTCTGCTTCAGCTCTGAGGCGCTCATAAAGCGTAAGTGATGGAGCAATAACGCAGCCGCATACTGTGACACTTGCTTTGACTATGTAGAATGAGTTCATGCTTATTCCCATTAGGGGGGGGGGGGTACAGCTGCCCGTTTATGGCCCCAGAGGTGGTTTGATTCATTGCACCGGACGTATCCTCCATTCATCACTATATCTATCTGTATGAGAGCTTATCAATTACCTTTATTGACCTGTGTGCTTAAATGCAACATGTAACAGCCCCGGTCCCCAGAGTGGAGGCAGACAATGGCTGGGATGGAGCACCGTGTTGAGAAATTCAATATCGCCCGTCCTCAGAAGGTTTCATTTTCCTGAAACTACATATTTTATATCGTAATAAATAACGCTGATGTTATTCCCTTTGTGCCATAGTAGCAGGAGGAGCAACTATTTAGGGCGAATACGTGACCTCCAGCATTTACACCGGGGTCAGAGTGGTTGGAGTGGAAGATGTGGAACAAATGGGCGCATCACAGAGTAATTACATGTGTGTGTGCTTGAAAGAAAGAGAATATATATATATATATATATATATATACCATGAAAACTCACACAATTATTTATCAAATGAAACGCAAAATGAATATAAAATATTCAAGACATTGACAAGGTTAGACATAATCATATTAATTTGAAATATAAATTTTGTTCTTCAAACTTGTGTCTCAAAGAAAGGCCCGTTTTATATATTCTCTCACCAGCATAACTGTTTTCAGCTGCGCTAACATAAAAATGGTTTTCAAGGGTTTTCTACCCCTCTGTTTGTCTTCTAAGGCGATAACACAAGGTACCACTAGAACACTGGAGATGGGCCTCTATACACCTCTGTAGAGATTTCATTAAAAAACTGATGTTTCTACCTAGAATAGTCATTTACCACATTAACTATGTATAGAGTGTATTTCTCATTAATTGAATGTTATCTTCATTTGCTTTTCTTTGAAAAATATGGACATTTCTAAATGACCCCAAACTTTTGAACGGTAGTGTATATATATACCTTTTGTTTTGTTTGAATCAAGGTACGGTTTGCTATTTTTCTCTATTGTCACCGGCCAACATATTGAAGAGGAGAGCTGAGTGCATATGTCGACGGAGCAGAGGCCCACGCCGTGTGTCAGCCATGAAAGAAAAGAACACGGCTGTCATCGCCAATATAGCAATTAGGGCACTTTACTGCTTCAGAGGTCCATCTTTTGCTTATTGCTTTTGGACCTATAAATGGTGTCATCACAAGGAAAAAGGCGGCGGGGGACCAAGAAACCAGCATATTCCACACGCGTGCGCTATGCGGAGGCCGTACAGTGAAGCAGGGTTCATTATAAACTATTCGATGATCAAATGGGATGAACAACCACTGAGGCTCGCATGTGAAAAATCGATAAACGCCACCAACCTGAAGAGGTAGATTAGTGCAGCGTGAGAAATATACTTTATCATTATGTTTAGCCGGTCGATGGGGAACCGTTGCTGCTAATCCATCAACACGCTGTGGCTCTAAATGCAGATACGAAATGTTTCTACGCCCGCCTGCTCCAACCCAATGTGTTTCTTACTGATCTATAAAGCATCAATAAAAGGCACAAAACAAACCTTTTAGAAGTAGGTCTCATTAGAAAGCATATCTGTTTGAATATGGGCTCTGTGAACTTTCGCCAAGCTCGACAAACGTGTCGTTTATCGCCAGTGTGTATGCTTTGATCTCGACGCAGAGGTTCCTGTTATTCACGTTTTATTCTCGCCATCCGGCGTCTGTCTGATTGTGACTCACTCAGGTAGTGTGTGTGACTTGTGCGCCGTGGGTTTGAACATGTGTGTCACACACACCGTACTGCTAAGATTGCACAGTCGGGGGTCATTTACATGTCGTGATGGGGTGTACGTATCACTGCTGTAGGAGTTGAGAGAGAGAGAGAGAGAGAGAGAGAGAGAGGCATTACAGGCCTGAACGTTCCCCTGCAAACAGAACACCATGTCTTATTTACACGTGTGTGTGTGTGTGCGTGTGTGTGTGTGTGTGTGTGTGTGTGTGTGTGTGTGTGTGTGTGTGTGTGTGTGTGTGTGTGACTCTGGGGTACATTTGATGCCCGGTGAGGTGGAATATGACATCTCTGCTTCAGCGATTCCACTGGGTACACCGTCACATGATGAGAGAGAGAGAGAGAGAGAGAGAGAGAGAGAGAGAGAGAGAGAGAGAGAGAGATGGGTATTTCGGCAGATTGGTTTATTTACTTCACAGCTTATTCCCTGTGTTTATTTGTCAGACTCGACGTGGCCAAAGCAACGCAGCCTCCGTCCAGGAATCTGGAAACCTGGATCGGCTTTCAAAAGGGTGGCAGCACTCTGGGAATCTGTCTGTCAAATGTGATCCGTGTTCTTTGTCCTCGGCACTTTGAAAGCACTTTCCCGTTTCCCTCTTCATCCTGCCACGGTCATGTCCGTCCGTCCATCCTTGCATTCCCAAGTTCCTATCTTTCCACATTATTCCTACAAAAATCTACCTTTGAAATCTTCCTCAGTGTCTGACCTAGTTTCTCATGCCTGATTTCTTTCTCTCTCTCTCTCTCCCCCCCCCCCACCCATCAGAGGAGAGGGCACGCACACTTCCAGGAGACAAACCGCACTGCGAATACAGAGATACCCGATGTGCTCATCAAAGATGCTCATTTCTTTTTCTTTTCTTTCCTCAAAGAAATGGCAACGGAGTATTTTTTTTCAAAGATGGATCGTGTTAAAGGCGTCCTCACCTCCAAACATCTCAAGAAGTGCGAGTGTGTGTCTTAGAAAACGCTAGCCTTGGGGACACAAGCTCCTACTAGACCGTATCGGCACGCCGAGGCGATAACGAGCCGGCATCGTCTCTTTGTGCGTTTCAGGTTGTTGAGTTACTGCTCGCTACAAAATGGGATGCTCGGGTAAGGGGCTTGAAGTGGTTTGAGCACCTGGATTTGCTTTAGAAACATAAAAGCTGGCAACAGTGTCAAAAGGCACACAGCTCTATGATTCACGTCGTTTTCTCTTTTTTTTAAGTTTCAAATGATGCTCATGAGCTTTATTGAAGCTCAATCCCTCACTTGTGTTTACATTTGCATTTTAAAGCTATACCGCCAGCAGCCGGGCAACTTAATAGTTATTTTTATACTTATTACTGAGCTTTATAGGCGCTGTTGTCACCTTTGGTCAGACCCAGAGCCATCTTTATATCCATTTTCACATCTAACTCCCTGCAAGAAAATTAAATAAGCCAATTCCCCAAAATGTGGAACTGTTCCTTTAACATATTCAGATGCGTTAGACTCTTGAAATAAAATGCAGAATGGCAGAGGTTTATTTCCAATTCAGAAATATTCCTTTTGCAGAGAATGTCAGTAGCATGAGGACCCAAAGACACACATACACACACACACACACACACACACACACACACACACACCATCTGCCCTCCCCCTGCCTATAGATTCCATATACAACTTAAAGCAGAAGCAGAAGGGGCGCTGAGATAGAGGAGCTGGCATCAGAAATGAGAGTGACCGTGGTGCTTTTATATCCCAGCGTACCCCTGACCCCCCTCCTCTTCTCCCCGCCGCATCCTCATCGCACAACAATAGATTTCCCATTACTGCTCCCTCCTTCACTCCATCCCTCAATCACAGCTCGACAATATTTACCCCCGGAGTGGTCGGCTTCAGAACGCACCTCAGCCAGCGCGTGTGTGTCCATGTGTGTGCGTGTGTGTGTGTGTGTGTGTGAGTCATATGTGTGTGTGCAGTGAAATGTATATAGCTTAAATGTATTCCAAAAGCCCACAGCCTATATTTTCCTTTCTCCTCTCTTTTTTTTACCCGACTCACCCAAGTCGCTCTCACACACGCTCTGTTTCCCCTGTGTGCTTTTCAATTAGGTAATTACAGTAGCAGTGAATAGGGCCTGCCTGGACACTGGCGCTCTTTTGTAGAAGCACCTGTCCCCCCACAGACCGCAATTACCTGCCAGGCTGGAGGGGAGTTGCAGGCTATTGTCTGTGTGCATATATTCGTGTGTGTGAAACTGTGTGTGTGTGTCTGCTCAGCCTGTGTATGTATCCTGCGCTGGTGTGTTTGTGTGCGCTCTCATTTAGGCTCTACAGGGTCTTTTGTGTGTGTTTGTTTGTTTGTTTGTGTGTGTGTGAGAGCGGTTCCCTGTTGGTCATGTTTCATGACAGTGATGGAAGGACATTTTGTAAAGTTTACTTTTATTTAGTTTATTTTCACCCCCCCAAAAAAAAAAACTTAACTTGAATTGCCAGTGTATGGATTGTACAAAGGTCAGTGTTGCGTTCAGGGTGCGTGGGTGGCAGTGGGAAACCGGCGAGCGCGGTGCAGCCTGGAGCGACTCAGATGCCTACAAGCGGCATTTTCGGCGTGTTGTTAAGCGTTTTTAGCCGTGGGGCGAATTAAAGAGGGCTTTCTCTGAGAGTGAGCGGAGAGGAAGTGCAAAGTGGCAAAGAGAAATATTTAAGGAATGTCAGAATGCTTCGAGGGGCCTTAACACCGTGTATCGGATGTGCGATAAAAAACGACAACAACAACTTTAGAGAGATCGCTTGGCAGTCCTTCGAGCTGGGAGATGAGATGACTGACAGGCCTCAAAGACGTTGACTTACACCCCAGAAATCGAAGAGCGCTCCACTTAACGCAGTCATTTTAAATTCTCACTCCCTAAATGAAGCAACATCTCAGACCGACTCAGACACAGTTTAGTCTCCTCTAGATTATCTTTGTTGTTCTTTGGTTCATCACCAATTATCACCTTGTTCCCTTTGTTTTGAGCACACTGTTAGATCCGTGAACAATTCATCTGCACTATATGGGGAAGAACAATGTGTATGTTAACACATTAGATCATCAGAATTAGAAAAATAGAATAGAAATATACTTTATTAATCCCCAAGGGGAAATGTGTTGACACAGTAGCACCAATAAACTAAACACAATAAAATATAAATATAATAAAGAAAGAAAGTGACTGTGCATGAAGTATACAAAGTGAAATATAAAATACAAAATAAAAAAAAATAAAAAAAAATAAAAAAAAAAATATATATATATAAACAACATATATACAGCAATGCAAAATTACATTTAGGCGGCAGCATGGAGTGTGAGGAAAATATACTATGTATTAAATGCTCTGACAACCGACAATAACTTTCATATGTATAATAGTTATGTGTATAGTCCGGCTTTTTTAGAGTTGTTAGAGGCTGCAGTAGCTGTACTCACGTGAGGTATTAGCTAGTAAATAATGATGATGCAATATTTATATTTCAGTCATACATATAAGAAAAAATGCAGCAGATGTCCCCCCCAACTAACCGTTGTTCACCCAGGCATCTGAGATGACACCTCGGTGAGTCTCTGCTGGGGTCTTGTTCCGGCAGCTCCCCGGTGTGTTAATTTACGCCCGGGTCCATTTTATAGAGGGCACCTATTGATCTGCTGGAGCACACGTGTAAGGCTCTAAAGCTCTGCTAAGACAAGGCAAAAGGTCTGCTACATATTGATGGTGTGTGTGTGTATGTGTGTGTGTGTGTGTGTGTGTGTGTGCATGCATCATTTCACACTGTATAATTCTCAAACCTCTCAAGGTGGCAAAAATACGTCAGTAACACCCTATCACATCTGTTCCCATGACGATAGGGATCCACTCAGTTAATTAAAGCCCTCTCCTTCCCCGTCGTGTTTTGTGAGGGACAGGTTAAAGTGTGCCATTAGGGCTTACACTCGTACAAAGACACACACGGAGACACAAATACCGTAATTTGGCGATGTGACTAAGTGGAGGACTCTAAATGCTTTATTGTTTCTCAATCTGTTTACAGCTCTATTATTTCCCCCAGGTAAAAGCATCGACGCGTGAAGATGATTCGCCGTCAAATCCTACCAGTAAAAAATGCAAAGCGGCTAATGGTTGAGGCCTCATGGCCCGGCGCCAAGTCGCCGTAATCAAACGCATTCAGAGTTTTATCAGCGATGTTTATCGGGCTCGGCGCACTCGATGTTCCGGGGCGGAGGATGCGAGACAGGATATGAGGCTGATGGTTGCGATCAATCACTGATAGCATCGCACGGGACTAACGAGGTCCCCTAACGAAGGGACACGGAGAAAAGAGAAAAGGATGTAATTGGGAAAACTCGTGATTATCTACCTCCAAGATGGATTTGTGTTGTCTGGGGAGACGTGGCAAGGAAGGCAGGATGAAGGAAGGAGAGGAGAGATTCGGAAAGACAAAGACAGCTAACATGTCACATGTCCTTTGAATGAGATCACTGAGAGACGACGGAAACATACAGTGTTATAAGCTAAACGACCCATACTGTGTATACACGTACACTATTTAGCATGTTGCGGTGTAGCCGGTGGATATCAAGACAAACAGTGTTTCTCAATCAGCGTACTTGTGCGTCCTTTCCTCTACTTGTGCATCCTTTCCTCTACTTGTGTCCTCGTGGACTCGTGTCTCCTCATCAGTCTTAGCCCGGGTACATGTTCACATGCAAAGTTCGCTTCTCTCAAAGCACGGTCAAAACGCCCGGATGTGACTTGATCCTCCCACTTTACCCAGGATGCATCAGAGGAGACTTGTGCGTACTCTGGCCAGCAGATATCCCAGAATGCATTTCACCAGCAACCGGAAACAGTAGCGGAGGAGAAAATAAACTACTGACAGATTACTTTTTATAAATACGACTGTTGTTGAGTCACGGAATGTCATTTTAGGATGTTTTGTTTATTGGACTGTAAAAAATAATTTACAGTGAATAATTAGAGTAAACTCAGGAGCAAGAACAGCTGATGTGGTGACGTCATCAAGTCAGATGCTGGTCCAATCGCAGATAGACCGTCCTCCCGTCCTCCCGTTCTCCCGTCCTCCGGAGTCTGGACTCCCAAGACCAGACTCAAGTCTGTAGTCGTGTACTTTGAATTGAGAAACGCCGCAAGACTTCCTTTCCCATGGTCAGTGTCTCCAGTCTGATTAGCAGCCGGAGAACCGAGAACTGATTTAAGTTTTTAATCCTCAAGACAACTCCTGTTGCTTCCATATTTCTGCACATCAGGCATGGTTACGGTATTTCATCTCTCTCTCTCTCTCTCTCTCAAAAAAAAGATCTCTCTCCCCAAAGTCACGAACCAGCAGCCAGAACCGGTCTTCGGATCCTCCGGCTGCACGGGGCGAGCATATGAAGGACACTCCAGCCGCTCAGAGAGGCCTCACTTTGATCTGGGAATACCCAGAGTGCTCAGCGCTGACAGTTCACCTAAGCAGCGGATCCCAGCCTGTCGCTCACATCGCCGCCACTTCGGGAAAACTGCCACTTTCAAGAAGGCGGCACACGGTGGGATGAATGACAGGGGGTAACAAAAGCAACATAAAAAAGACACCGACACCGTGCGGGTCTCGGACACGGAGCGTCTCGATTGAAGAGGAACGGCGGCGAGCTCTCGGGCGTTTCAAACACAAACAGTCAGACTGCAGTCAAGGTCGCGGCACGGCGTGACGACTTCTCAAATCTGTATGCGCCGCTACCCTGATGGTGAAATAGGAGGGAAATCGACACCCTGAATACCGTCCGGTGGAATGATTCCACTTTCTAGAGGACTCCTTCATTAAGAGGTTAATGACTCGAAATGGGAAATTAATTTAACGTCCGATGGAACATTCCCCGCAAGTGCGTGCGCGTGAGGGATGGCCCCGTGCTCAGCCATTGGCCTAATGCTCTTCAAAGCCAAGATGAATGGACCCCTCCCTTCTTCAGTGAACTCCATTTATTCTATAGCGATCAAAGATATGGGAGGTTGCCTTTTTTTCACGGCCGGATTCAATTTATGGTTTAATTACAATTTTTCGGAGCCAAAAAGACACTCTCATCTTCAATAGAGCAGCTGGTTTATGGATAGAGTGAATCGAAAAGGAGAAAGGACGGCTATTCCGGCTTATAGATTATTATATCATATGACTGAGCCACATATATGAACTCAACAGCTGGTGGAAATTCATTTTTAGTTAACAGTACACTGACTGTAAGTAAGCCACCAATAGAAGAAAAAAAGCCTCCATTTCGTTGTTCACTGGGGAGCAATAAAAAAAGATGGTAAGTAGAAGTATCAACGCATATGCAGTATGAGGACCATTTCTGATCATAACTCACCCCGAGCTCATCACAGTAATGTTGTGTTTGCAAAGTGCCTAATTCATTCGCCATCGTAAAAAGACAGTCTTTGTGGAAGTGAACACTATGTCAGTTGTCTACCCGGCGACAGGCTCACCGCGACTTATATTGGCCAACGCTGATTAAAGCTTTAAATCCGGATCACTGGCGATTCCAGCTCTCAATATTGGTCAACAGTGATTAAACCGTCACTGGAGGTCATTTCTGCTTCCTTTAGTGATGCAGACTGCTTTTCCTCTCGCGGCATCTTTTCAATATCCAATGTGGATTACGCTAGCGAATGAAAGAGATGAAGATTCAGCCACTTTTCAGCCAGATTTGAGAAAAGGAATATGTGGTTTCCTGGTGGATCGGGGGTCAAGCGATAAAAATCCAAACGTGGACCCGAACCGTTGCTGAATGTCACCCCACGGCAATCTGTTCTACGTTGATAGACTTTGCTTTTATTTATCTTTTAACATCGGCCCATTTGGGAGCTTTCAATCGTATCACTTGAACATCAGGCGTGAGCAGATGGAGTTTGCTCAGTTGTCATGGATTTTTTTTATTTAGAGGTTGAGCTTGAAATATGTATCATTGCTGTTTGGACCAGTTGCATTACAACTATATGTACAATCTGTGCTTGTCATTCCATTATATTGTAGCCTGTATATCTATACTGATGTGTATTCAATGCATTAGGAGGGGTTGGATTAAGACAGGATTAGAGAAGGATTACAGCGACGTCTTAACAAATGACTTCATCAATCTTTCTTGTTCCATTTTCTGAAGTGTGTATCCACTTTCACCAGCTGTGATTGGTGCCTTTATTGCCATTTCCCTCGGAAACGCGCGACAATAGTGAAGCACCCCGCACTTCAAATTGAGCGATGGCTCGTACGTACGAACGCCGCCGCGTTTGTCACGGCGCTCTCGTCGACGCTCAGAACACCGTTCACCGCGATTCAAGCGTGTAGAAGATCGACTGCGGGTATCAATTGTTTAGATGTACAGCGGGGCGTGAGGAATAATCACATATTCTAATTGCGGTAAAGGCTGAGATCCCGAGGGAGCGAGACTGCTCCAAAACAAAGAGAGATTAATAAGGAAACGATGAGGCACGGACTATCAGAGGAGGGGAAGCTATGATGTAAAGATCTGGACAAGCTGAGACTTAATCACTTTATCTGATTGGTATTTGAAGCCATGCATCTCAATTAGCAGGCATTAAGAATCTTTTTTTGGCAGTTCTGCCGAGTCCATTTCCATGATTGGACTGAGCCTGCTTGTCAACTACGGTTAATATACTGCATCAATGAAAATATTCCAAAAAAACAGCCAGGAGAAAATATATGAGCTGTGAGATGTTAATTTAGGATGTGCAATATAATCTGCCGTTTTTATTTTACTTGAACAAAATGTTTCGCAGTGGTTTGCGAATATGCAGGTGCGGCATTTTGCAAATATGGATCCTCGGCTGAATTCATACGAAATAATCCAGATTTCACCTTCAGAGTTGAAGTGCTCTTCGCTGCTGCTGTTCTGTTTCCTTTCTCTCTCCTAATTAATGATTTCCCCGTCTCTGCTGCTTTGTCTGCCGGGCTTTGTCCCCCCCATGCTAGCCGCTGTGTACCGCGTCCTCTCGCCATTGTCTGCCCGAATTACGGCTGAATGAAAGACAATGAGTCTTTTAACCGACGGGCCTTTTGCTCGGCGTCCAGGTCCTCTATCATTCCTCGTCACAGCTTCTCAAAATGGCTGCCTTTGGAGCCGCTCCCTCCGCGCAATTATCAACAAACCGCACGGTCGTCCTGGTAACCCGCAGATAAGCAAAGCGCTAATTCAGTTAGCTTGTTATCGCATCAGTCAGACGGTAAAATGAAAGATGCCGGGAAATCGCCTAATTAGCCACTTTGAAGCATTGTCTCTACAATCAGCAGAAAGGATTAGCTCGCTCAACACACTTTTGATTTACTTCTCTTCTTTTCTGCGTTTTCTGCATTTTTCCTACGTATATTATTGTATTAATCACATCCTGATCTGCCGTTTTTTGCCGTCTAGGCGCACACACACATTCCCGAACCCCCGTTTCCACTGAGCCTCTTTAGCATCACCTGGGGTAGTTTGGAAGGGATGCTAATCTAGAATTCGGTTTGATAATACGTCCATGAAATATTCACTCTCCTCTCAGCGTTGATTTCTGCATCCGGCGGTAAGCTGCGAGCTGCCTCTTTGTGCCGACACGCGTCTGATATCGGCCGAGGCTCTCGGGGAGACGTGCGGCGATGACATGGGGGACTCGCTCAGACGAGTATCCTACTTGACAGTCGCTCGCTGCCATCCGATGCCTCTCACCTGAGGCAGCGGCGCCGGCGTCCTTCAGAACCATCTGCCTGTATTTCACTGCTAATTGATTTGTCCTTGGACGGAGGTGTCTGTGAATGCCTCGGGGAGAATATGTATTTTTTGTTTGACAGATGCTCGGCACGTGAACGTGTACCGTACACGCAAATAACAGGCGGGGCCGCGACTGAAAGGAGGCACTCGGCCAGGTGATGTGGGCCTCTTTGTGAGGCGTCGAGTTGTTTAGAGAAAAGGGACGGGGCATCACATTGTCATATTCATTGAATGTGTTTTAACTCTGTAATGCTTCTGTACACATGACATCTATTGCACCTGTCCATCCGGGGAGAGGGATCCTCCTCTGTTGCTCTCCTAAAGGTCTCTCCCCTTTTTTTTCCAAGTGAAATTTTTTTAGAAATCATTTTCGGGGAGTTTTTCCTGATCCGATGTGAGGTCCTAGGACAGGGATGTCATAGGTGTACAGATTGTAAAGCCCTCTGAGAATTAGCCCTCTGAAAATTAGTAATTTGTGAAATTGGGGTATACAAAATAAACTGAATTAATTGAATCTCAGCAAATTGCTTTCATGTTGATGTTCTGTTTTAATGTTGTTTCTATCTCTCATACTTTTATCCTGTATCCTGTTCGATTTTATTGTAAGGTGACCTTGGGTCACTTGAAAGGCACCTCCAAATAGAATGTATTATTATTATAGAATATAATAGAAATAGAAATATACTTTATTAATCCCCAAGGGGAAATTAGTTGACAACAGAAGCAGCACCGATAAAACTAAACACAATCAAATATAAGTATAAGAAAGAAAGAAAGTGACAGTGCATAAAGTAAAGTGTGCAAAGTGAAATATAAAATACAAAATAACATAAAATAAAATATATATGTATATATACACAGCATAAACACAACATATATGTAAATGTAAATAAAGCACTGTCAAATAAAATAAAATATATATCTAGATAGTGTGCAAAATGCAAAGTGTGTGTATGTGTGCAGTGCAGATCAACAGTGTATTATTATTATTATTATTAAATGTGCAGCAGCAATCTGCTTTGTCTTCTCGCGCTTTAAAGAACACACAACTCGTACTCTCTTACTTCTCTCTTACCCTGTGGTAACTGTAACTCCTTATCCAAGCCAGCACTTCTCACAGTCTTCAGGGATTCATGCCTAAATGCATGAAAACACGATCACAGGAGGAGGTGGCTTGCAAAGCAGTTTCCCCATCATCAAATGCCCGAAGCACACAACAGCATCGCGATAGCGATACCCTTGGTATGCGTGGGACTGTTTTCAGTAAGATCACAAATGTAGTAATGAATTCAGAAATTATTCAAAAAAGAAAAAGCTGCAAGCCATAAATCTGATTCTGTAGCCTTTACTTTGAGTTTGGGGATTCCTCCAGAGATGTCTTTCTGTGGCATAATTAAACACCAAATCATATTTTTCCCTCCTCCAGAGCATGTTCCGCCTCCACTGTGCTATGTGTTAACAAGGAACTTCATAGGCCAACTCAGACGCTGCAGACGTAGATGGCTGTGATATCCGCAGATCCTCTCAAAAGGGATTTAAATTATTCATGGTCCTTCGTTGTCAGGACACGTCTCAAATCCTGAGGATATAAAATAAGTGATGGGTTCATCGCGCTGCTGCCCAGTGGAACCGGGGTTACTTTTAATGAGCGTCATGTGAAATCCTTTCGCGGTTACAAATAATGAAACTTCTATTCCAATAATCACATGTAACTTGATATCAGAGCCACAACAAGCAGCTCCTGCTGTAGTACCTGCCCTCCTAATTACCATAGGCTCCACTGTGGGTCTCCTCTTCCCACAGCGCTGGAGTGCAGACATTAAACTACCACCAATAATTGGTGGTCTGGCTCTCAGGATATATTCCCTGTTGCTTAAACAAGGAGAGTAGCTAATGCATTGCTGTATGGAAAAGGTTAAATGCCTACAGCGCAATTTAAATGTAATTAAGCTTTTTCTCGCAGTATGGAAAGAACGTAGACACACAAATACGTTTTGCATATTAAATACAAAAACATGCACGCATGTTACATACAGTACATAATAGTCCACACACAACTTCTCTTTCATAATGCGACAGTTTATAGGGACAAAAAAAACCTCCATAAAATATAACATGAGCATGCTTTTGAAAACGATGCTACATGCATAGCAGCTTCCCTCGTTGCTCCAAAAGAGTCCCTTGGCGATTCGGAGGTAAAGCGATGGAGGTTTTCCGAAATGCAGGTTTAATTATTTGATTATACCTGTGATCGCTTCCCCACTAACCTAATAACAGTATGCATGTCTGCTGGGGTTACACATTGATTCCTGGGAGGCTGTGGGCTACAGAAGAGACGATTAACCATTTGCATTTAGATTGTGTGTTGACACACAATTTAGACATGTGGCCCTGTGATTCAGACATATAGGGAGGGAGAAGCAGGGCCTGAGAGATACACGCTTTCTATGGGGGCCTGTGGTATATATATATATATGTGTGTGTGTGTGTGTGTGTTTGAGTTTACACACAGTTAAGGTGGTCCAGTGTTAATAGCCATGTCTATCTCTCCCCCACGGCTTTCCTCTGGACTTTCCCCTATCAGTGATGAAGGATTGCAGGATTTCCAGCATCAGCTCCACTGTCTTATTGCTTATTAGTTGGCCTCGACACCCCGAGGAGAACATGTGGGTAAATATAAGGGGGATTTAAGGAGGTTCCATCTAGTGAATGGAAAGGATTACGTGATTATGAAGAGCCCTGCAGCGAGGCTTCGACGTTAGGAGACACAACCAGCTGGGGGGGAAAGAAACACATGGAAATAGCGTAAGCAGAGGATGAGAGATGTGAGGAGGCCACCTTCAATGTGCACTGATGTAAAAGGAGCGTTACCGGGAGCATTTATTTTCAAATCAGTGGGACTGTAGCGTATACTGGAGTTTTAATGGTTATGCTCTAGGCTAATGGTACTTTCATATAAGAAATGTGTTTTTACAATCTGGCCCTCATTTTTTGTAATCTTGGCCATAATGTATAGTATGTTATTCTAACATTTTACCTCCCAGCTTAACAACTGCTGTGAAATATGGAAGGGGCAACTATGTATTTTAGAAAATATACAGGGCGGAATTAAACACCTGAATATAATGTATATGTCAAACTTCTTCGCCAATATCTTCCAAATGTACACACTCAGAAGACAAAAAGCATCATCAATATTTATTTGGATCCATGTTTCTAGCTACTAATCCAAATATCCCTCTTCTTTTAGCTTTGTTTTGGTCTCTATGTGGCTCTTTTTGGGACTAAATACTCTGCTTTGCTCCCCAGCTAGGTGCTAACTTTGTCTCTCTGCTGGTTAATGTCGGGCAGGTAGCTCACAGTCACTTATTTCCCCTTGAATAAAGGTTGATTTGAGCAGTGAGAGTGAACTAAAGTGGTGAAGTGATGTGCAATTAAACCAAAACAATAGGACTAAAAACTGCAGCTCAGACTCAGAGGATACTGCAGTCTGGTGATAACGTCCCGCTGGTTTGACACAGTCATTTGATCCATTGTTAATATGAAAAGACTAATAATTGCATCTTTAAGGTATTTTTAAAAACACATTTTAAAGGCTCTCGCAAAGCTAGCTCACCGCATTAATAACCAAAAGACAATATCCATGTTGCTGTGAAGTATAAGTGTGGCTCATTGTCTAAGTATATAAATTGCCTTTCCATCAGACGTCTCTGCAGCTCGAGTTCAGCTGCAGACACCGACTCAGCACCTTTTTTTTTTAGCCTCACTTTGTCAAATGGCAATTAAAGATGAAACTATTACTCCACCAGAGGCCCATGCTTCAGCAATTACGGAAATCTGTCGGCGCGGTCCGCTGGTGATGACTCACATGACAAAAATCTTCCAGAAAATCGTCCGGATCGATGAGAGCGTGAAGCGCGTGTAAGTTTGTTAAAGCAGCGCGAGAGACAAACGCAACACGTGGAATGGAAGGTGGTTTGTCTTCGTTGACCGTTCGCTCAGCGGATATTTACAGAGCTCAGCCGTATGAAACTGTTAATTAAAGCGTAATCGATCGTAAAGCAAACACTTCTCAGTCGTGCTGTCAAATAAGCTGCTTTGGTCTGAAGCGTTTTTTATTGATATCCCTTGATGTTTATTATCTATCTTTTTTCTTTCACACCAACTTACTTCTCGCTCGGATGAATCTTTTATTGATTTCAACCTTCAAAAACAGACTTTCCTTTTCTGCAAATGTCTAGGAGGTGTACTTTGGGGTTTCAACCTTTGACTAAAAGTCAGACACAAAAACAACAGATAGACAAGAGACATATAACACGTCTTATTTGGAGGATGGACATATCCTCTCAGTCTGATGTGTGTCAAAGAAGAGATGGACAGTTTCAGAAATCCTCTTTTTGGATAACTTCATAAATTAATGATTGAATGCATGATTGATTGGAAGGAACCTCGTAAAAACATTTTTTGTAACCCTCCTGTTACCTTCAAATTTACTAACATATTTTACCCTTGGGGCCAAGTTGACACCATCAATTAAAACTTCCAGAACATTATTAGAATTAATATTGTTTCCCAAGTTTAAGTGTCACTTTATGTTTGTTTATTGACTACCTAAATAGGCCTTTAAATAAATAGAAAAGTTGATATTTTGTATGTTTTACACAGTGAAAACAGTCTACATTTACAAATGTATAAGTTGTGTTCAGGACATTGAAAACCTATCATCATGTGAATTTGAGTTTTTTCCAGTTGTCCCCAATAAATTAGGAAAAGTCATGAAATATGAAGCAAAGAAAATGATGTCAATCATTTTTTTGAGACTTTAATCATTGAATGGGGTCAAATTGACCCCAAAGGTAATAGGAGGGTTACATTCAAATTAGAAAGAGCTTTGCACTCTAGGATACCTGGATTCTCGCTTTATAGTTGTCTTCAAGAAGTTATGTCTTCAACTTTCTTCCATATCCATTTTCAGCTATGATATACGGTAGCAGCGATTATAAATGTCCAGACACGGCATTCCTGGTGCCCAGAGGATGAACCATCCTCACTTAATCCTCTGATTTATATTTACTGCTCCCAGTGAAATGTCCCAACAATATCAGATCGACATGAAATTCGGAACAGACATGCATGCCCCCCCTCAGGTTGACTAATGGTAGCTTTGGTGATTCTGTGACTGTTCCTTTAATGCCACATCAGGTTATAATTGGGTTGATTTATGAACAAAAACCTGCAAAACAGATATATATTACATCCACTTCAGCTTTACTCTGTATGGATGTTGGCGTTTCAGACTTTGCATTTAGCTCAAAGCACCACTCTGCCCCACAGTGCTGCGAGCATCCTCTGGCTGTACTTGACTTTCATATCATATTTGTAATTTTGGCTGTTGTCAGGGGAAGCATTTGAGATTTATACGACATTTGAGGTCTTCCCTATATCACTAAATATGTACCGAGTGCATAGTTTCACAGTAATGTACCTGTAGGAAAAGGCAACACATATTGATATTCTTTGTTGTTGCTTTGTGTGTATGGCGAAGCTTTAAGCATGATGGGCCCTCGGGTCCCGAAGACTCGACGACATCATCGCACTGCAGCTTCTCATAAAGCCTGCTCAATTATTTCAAGTGAGACCTGCTTTTTTTTGTTTCCTTCCCTGTCCGCGTTTTCACGGCTTCACAGGGACTATCTGGGGGCTGAGAAGCACCACCTGTGCCCCGCCCCGAAAAAAAAGAAGAAGAGAAAGAACACACATCCTCTCTGTGTTCAAGGAAATCTCATGAAGGCACTTGTTCCTCTGGAACTCCTCCTGCCACTGAAATCAATTTGCTTTCATCCGGCCTAATGACACTTGGTTAGGGCTGCCATTTCCAAGTAGGCCATTCAGGGAGCTATTCATGGAGGATGAAGTAACTTGGTGAAAAACACTTCAGAAACCAATGATCCATATGGTTAATGGATATTGCGGAAGGGATCAAGGAAGTGCACAGCCCCATTGTATTTCTGCTTTTGAACTGCGAAAATCCCATATCTTTTTACCTAAGTGGAATAATAAAATACTTACTCCTAAATGTATTAATTTGACCCATATGAAAACCTTTATGCCCCCAAAAAAACAATTTGTGCGTTCTAATATAAAGCTGTTGAGCATCAGCTGCTTTTACTCCATTTCATAAAGATTGAACCAGCAGTCCTCTTCTAATGCAAAGAACGAGGGAACAATTAAGTGTACACCTCCGTTGAGAGTTTAGAGCGAGAGGATGGTGATGACACTACAGCAATATTAATCCATTCTATGTATATTACTTTAAACCACTTAGAAATGTACATTTATGAACAGTAAATGAGTAGAAAATAGTTATTTACAAGTAGATTAACAATACATTTATTTACAGAAGAAGATAAAACAATAAAACCACAATCCACTCATCTGTGAGGAGACTGGCTGTGTGCATCCAGGTGTTTCCAATGCCACTTACTGTGATGCCTTCAGGTCCAGCCTCTGCAGACAGGAAAACACAGAGCAGCAATGCAGCAACCTCTGTTCTGTAATTTTCTTTCACTCCAATTACCTCAACAAGGGAGGTAGTTGTAGTTGTGACTCTCTGTCATCTATGAATGCTCCCAAGTCCTGCTCTCTGAGGCTGCCATGACGTCTGGCTCAGACTCCTTAGTGTCCATTATCACCATTAAGGTGTCAGGATGGGAGCTCAGAGGGAGGCTCCTCAGAACCTCCAGGGGTTTGCATCCTGCGTTCTGTTGGCCGGATCCTCCGAGACATGCTGGTCGCTCTGCTGTCCGCCGTTCATCTCCATCACCTCCTTAAGGTCATCAAGACTCTTGAGTCTGATGTTTCTCGTATGCCGAGCATACGACTTCATCTCACAGGCAAACCCCTCGGGGGTCTTCACTGGTCCGCTGTTTGTGGAAGTGATAGTCGTAGTCAGGGTAGAGTGGATACCGGGTGGCCAGCTCTACAGCTACCAGGCCCAGAGACAGCATTCAATGGCTCCATTAAAGGGAATGTGCGACGTGGCTTCTGGTGCTCGGTCCAGGTGGTCTGCACAGAGACAATACACGATGCTCCAGGTCAAAGTCAATAGTCTTCACTCTCAGTCGCTGCTGGTTTCTAAACATTATACTGTCAAACCGCAATTCCCCTGGACGTCAGGCGGGAGACATCGGAGGACCCTGATTATTTCTGTCCTCCGAGATGGGATCTTTGTCAAAGGAAAAGCCATTCCACCTCACGATGTTGCAGGTGTCCGCGACCAACTGACCGACTGACATTCCATCCCCAACGCCGTGCCTCTAGCATGGCTAAAGGCCATGGCAACTGCATGACAAAATAATGTGTTTCTAAGTACAATAGCACGTTTTTTTATTTTTCTTCCCCCCACTATTACTCATGAGCATGAAATTCTCAAACCTATTACAGTCCGAATCCATTAATGTTTGCTCTCTAACTCCCGCGTGTCACAGGTTCTCACTGTGTTAGCAAATCTGTTAAAAGCAGTGTGTGAAGATGTAATGCTTTCTCCACTGATGTAATACATGGTGTTAAAAAGCATACGGATTGCGTATTATGGAGTTATTGTGGTAATAATGCAGAGGCAAAACTAAAGCAGTAGAAAAGACTGGTATATGCACATCATAGTTCATAAGCATAAATGCTTCACTATTAAATGTGTGTGGCATTAGAATTGAAAGGAATTGAAGTATGCATGGATGCCTCTTCTTTGGTTCACACAACTATCTTGTAGATCATTGTTATTATTGCAAATCAGAGCCTACCCAGCAGCTTTTTTTAAAAGCTTTTGTTGCGTCTCTTTTTCTGTGCAGCAGGGCACAACACAACACTTTAAACTGAGCCTACCAGGGCACCTGCAGTAAACCAGTAATAACTGAAAAAGATAAGGAGCAGTGAGCCAGATCAATAGCTGAGCGCATCACTGGGTAATCAAAGCCTTCAACCCACAGGAGAGACGGGCACAGAATGGGTCTGTGTCTCGGGATAATCCAGGCGTCAACTCGGCTGGATTATGAAACCAGCTGCAACCGACTGCTTCTGTCACCGATGAGGCTGAAACCGCTACGTGACAAATATCAGTTCCAAAGCATTATGCTTTTTTTATTTACTTTTTTTATAATGGTTTATTTAATAAGGGACAGTGCACATTGATAAAAAAAAACATTTCAGTAAATGTGCCAGAGTTAGCCAAGAGGCTATTTTTCATCTGTAGTCCCAATGATGTTGATGTTAAGAACAAACCTGAAAACATAAGATTACACCCCACATATGCATTGTAGTATATGAGGAGGTTCCACATGATACAAAAAGGATCAATTAAATCAACATTTTTATGAGATACCTTTTATTATATCTCAAGGCTTGAAGCATTTGGAACACATCTCATTAATATGTACACCAGTCAATCCAGTTGATTGTTCATTGTGTCGTTCAGACTTGAATTGGTTCATTAACCTAACCTCTTGCAGGTGAAATGAAAATTTAAAATGGGAATCATGAGCACTATTCTCACACACCTACCTCCAACATTCCTAGAAAGCCACTGGCTCTGCTCATTTATAAACCATCTCATCCTCCCTCCCACCAGGAACACTTACAGCCTGTTTGGTCCCTGACATCCCGCCTCTTCCATATGTATTCTGTTCCAGTTATCTCAAGAGTTAAATCTGCATCCTCTGAATATTTTATAGAGCTAATTAATTCACAAGTTATTCTACGCTGTTGCTGCTACAACTCTCCCGAATATCTACTATATTATATATTATTTTCTGTAATAGTAGGTCTATAAAGCAAAATATAGCAACAGCATTGTATCTGTTGAAAGCGCACAATGGTCTCCCGGTTTGCCTGACAATCAGTAGAGATAGGTTGGTTGATTATGATTGCCATACTGGCCTTTGAGCAATACATAGTAAATCTATTTAATGGCATACAATATGTCATAAATATGATGTTATTATGTTATACATTTTATGTTATTATGTTTGGGGTAATACCATCCGAGTGAGGAAGAGCAGAAGCTTGAAGGTTGATTTAAATTATGTAAAGCATCAAACAGAAAGTGTATGCGCTTTTCATGCAAAGCCTTGAACGAAACATAACAATAAGTCAATGCAGGGAGAAGGGCAATTCGGTTGTAGCAGCAGAAAGAAGAAAAGATAGTGGGGATATTTGTGTGGTTGGAGCTGGCTAAAGTTCCACAGGAGTACAGTTACTCGTCCTTCAGGAGGAAAAGAAGAATATCCATTTGGTTAATTAGAAGTCTGAATGAACCATTAGCGCTTAATTGAGGCCGTAAATAGAGGTTTAATGAATGGAAAATTATCAGCCATTATCCCCAGTCTAATCAGTCATTTATTACGCAATAAGACACAACTCTTGATTGTCCTGCTGCATATTAAACATCCTAACTGCCTCGGCTGTTTTTGGCGCGACAAACAACGCTGATTGAAATAAATGTACATCTGCGTGTCGTTCATCCAACAGTACGACACGCAGAGCATTTACATCGCATCCTTTTGAGGGAGCTTTTGTGCGTCTTAAAAAGAAGTAAATGAGATAATGTGACGTCATCGCGCCTCAATGTAAACTCTCGTTAGCTAGCTAGAGGGAAGCGCAAAAGTCAATTTCTGTGGTTGGCTAACAGAGATGCGTCAACCCTGCAGCACTTTCTCAGTCTTCACCCTCAAAGTCGTGTATTTTATAAAAAGGTAGATAATTAAAAAGAGTGGAACCGGTATTTCAACCAACTCCCATAGTTTACGGTCAGCTAAAGTTTCTAAACCAATCAATCAACTGTTTCTGTCATCGGATAGAAATGAGAACCTTGTTTTTGTAAAACTCTGTGAAATCCATGACCCACTGTTGTAATTAATGAATCACAAATTTCAAGTGGATCAGAATGCTTAACAGGCTGAGAAACAATAGCGGGGGCGGGGCTTATCATAAAAGATCAGTTAAAGGTAGAATTCCAAACACCTAAAAATGTTAACACTTTTTTAATTACTGCACACTGTGAACAATTAGCCAAGTATTAATATACACTTAATTCATCATTTATAAAGCATTGTTCCACACTTTATACATGATAGATTCACCATTTATACATAAAGTATTATATCATGCATTGGTGTTATTTTAAAGTGTTAGGACCATAGAGAGACTTCTCTGGGCCACTGCTGCTTCTAACATCACCAAATATTACAGAGACAAACACAAATAAACACTTTATAATAACTGCATCCTATGAAGCATTATATAATACATTACAAATTGTGAATCCATCATTTATAAAGTGGAACAATGCTTTATAAATGATGAATTAAGTGTTAACTCATACTTATGCTTCATAGCAGTTATTATACGGTGTTACCAATATACTTTTAGATTGATTATCATACGTGTTATCCTACATTTACACATCTTTTCTCTCTTATAATGGAGCATCAGCTGAGGAACTCCCAAGTTGTTTTAAAAAAATAATAGCCCACATTATAATCACACACACACACACACACACACACACACACACACACACACACACACACACACACACTCACAAAGTGTCAGTAACTTCCCGTCACGTCGTCTCAGGAAGCAGCACCTGACTTTGTTCCAGTCCCGCTCGATCGCTGCTGCTTCAAAGGCGTCGTTAGATTAAAGAGGAAAGCACGATTTTTCCTCCGCGCTACCGTGCCGCACCGGGCCGCTCAGCTGTTGGAATTTGAATGAGTACGGATCAAGATGAGAAGACTGGGGAAGGGATTGAGGATATAAAGATTTCACATAACCGTGTCTGTGTGTTTTGGGCGACATCCTGCTGTGAGGACGGCTCCAGATTTGAAGGAATAAAGCGTGTAAAGTTTCCAACAAACACCGGCCTAACTCTTCCACAAACACTCCTGGATGAACGAATCCCCCCAGATGTCTTCCTCATGCAGTGGCAGCATGTCACCATTACATTTCTAACAAGGAAATCAATGGATGTTACTCCCTTTGTTTTCTTCTACTCTTCCTCTCTTATATCTATGTCCTAATAATTTCACATTTTCATTTAATAGTAAAAAAATTGTTCAGTGTACCATATAAGGAAGAACATAGTATATACAGTATATATATATATATATATATATATATATATATATATATATATATATATACACTATATCTGAATGTGTTAACCATGAAAATGTATATATATATATATATATATATATATATATATATATATATATATATATATATATATATATATATTTAGGGAAATATGTGTGTGTGTTGGGTGTGAAGATTGGTTATGAGGAGAACAATCAAAAAATCTTCTCATCTACAGTAGACAGCAAATTGCCCAAAATAAAATGCAAACTATCCCTTTAAAAAACATTTAATGTGTGAGATTTAAACTATGAATGATCTGCTCATGACGGACCTTTGCACCGACACTTTTGACTTTACTGCAGCATCCAGCGGCGACCAATAAATCATTTTATTTCTAACGCCAAGCTTGAGCATCTCAAATATGGACTGGGTTTTTCGACACATTGAAGCAGAGGCAGCACTCCTTTGAACAAGCATAATCCATTTCCACTGGCGTTAAGGTGCTTTTCTCTTTGTATATCACGTGAAGCTTGCATGCAATGCCTCAGCATTACTCTATTTATCATGCTCATGCCATTGTGTTTCATGTGTGTGTATAGAAATACAAATCTATTTCAGTGTAGGCCACCACTGTAACGGATCAACATCCAATTATCGTTGCTATATGCACATTGGGATTAATCATTTATAATAGGAGGTTGACTGCACCGGATTTCTCCTCAGTTCTCGTGCACTTCTGTCGCACAGATGTAACCGGTCGGATATTATACAGGGAGATAGGTCGCTGGGAGAAATGTGGTGGGTGCAGTTCTTACCTGATTTAATATTATGCATAAAAAAAGCCCAGGCGATGGGGTTGCCAGTCTGATGTCGCTCATTAATTCCTCAGTTCACTGGGCTGTGGACAGACACAGCAGATTGACAGGGGATGAGGAGACTTCACCGGCGTCTCCTTAATGCTTTGAAATGGGAGTCTACTTTAGCTTTGATGCCTCCTATTGCAAAATGGCCATGTATCCCCCCCACACACACACACACATACACAACCTATATCTGCACCCCCCCCCCCAAACACACTGTCAGTCAGTCATCCCCGGGTGTGAAACTGTGAATACATGAATAGAGTAAACTATAGCGACAAGGTAAATTACGAAGCGTAAGCCACAAAGCATCAGAATGCTTTATGACTTCCTGTGAGATCGGGAGGCTCGTCTTGGTACAGCCTGCAGGCAGCTGGGGTAGTTATTCCAGGTGCGGCAATCATTGCAGTTTGCATTTAATTCTCCCATGTGTATCAATTAGCAATCATTTTCTTTATAATCACTCACAAACAGAATCCATGTTTTTAGAGCGTAGCTGATTGCACAGTATCGATCAGCGGCAGCCCATCTACCTGCATTATGCACGGAGATAAATAACATGGCTGCCTCCTCTAGTGTATTCCTAGCCACACACACACACACACATGATCAGATGTGTTGTTCTAGGCTGGGGACGATGCCTTTTCCTCAGAAAGAGCATGTATTTATTGTAGAGCAGCGAGAGGCAAGTGTTGCTCTCGTGCCTCTCGACCTGGTAAACTGCCCCCGCATGCATAATGCATGGTGACGGAGACACATTCAAAGTGGATCACTGACAACTTTGGAGCTCTGAGTGTTTGACACTAAGCACAGGGGAGGAGAGCAGAAACATGAATCTGAGTGATTTTTTTTCTTCTATTTTCAAAGAAAATGTGTCCACCCCTGAAGTAATGTCTTCGGAATTGAAAAGGGCGCGACCGATATTCCACAGTAAAGCACGGAGGCTGAACATCAGCACAACGATGATTAGAAGCTGATTAGCAGGTTTAATGCGGACCAGCTTCAACACATTTTAGAAAAACTACAAATATGATCTGATGATAATGAAAAGGGACTACATCTCTTGGCAATCCACTCACTAGTTGGTGAGATATTTTACTCCAGGGGCTGAAAAAAAACAACTTGATTAATAGATGACAAAGGATGAAAGGACGTTTAAAAAAAGACGTGTCTTCTCTGAATCGTTCTTTTTATCATCGTTGTTTTATTACAAATACCACCATCAACACATACTGAACTCAAGGCCTCTTCAATGAACTTTACAGTGAAAAGCAGCAGGTTGGAGTTGAACCGCTGCACTTTGATACATTTAGCGGACTTCCCGATCAAAAGGTAAGCCACTTAATGTGAAAACATTTATCGGACGCACCATACAAATTAATTTACAATAAATAGGAAGAACAGTAAAGAATATAAATATGAATATATTTAACATTTTAAACATAATTCACACATGTATGGTTTAGTAAAGGTTGGGGGTCAGCTCGAGGGTCAGAGTTTGGACTGTGAGGTCAAACGGTTTCAAAGAGCCCTCCTAGCTCATGAATAAAGAGATTTCGAGATAGCATAATTATATTTTCTGTGCTTTTTCAACACAATAAACAGTGTTTTATGAGTTCAGCGATTTAACACGTTTTAAATTCATCTCGTGTTGCTCTGGCAGTACAATCAAAGTGTCAACTCTGACCTCGACGGTTCGGTGATACACAACATAAATAAGATATGACGATACAATGTTGACGGAACATTTTTACATTCAGTGTAAAAAAATCCTTACAAAAAGTTACTGAGTTTACAAAGTGTGAAAAATATTGTATTTTTCCCCCATTATAAAAAAATGCCACTTTGAACAAGGCAATTGAAGTTGCTTCATATGCAATGAAACACAAGGATGTGGAGTACGGAGAGACGATACATGGCGTACGTGAAGTTATTGAGTTTCTGTGGATCAGTTTGAGCCAAAAGCATCTGCTATTAAAAACCAAGGTGAGTGGCTGAGGTCTCGTAATGCGAGTCGTAGTTAGATAGTTACAAAGTTGCCGTGGGAATGCTACAGAAGTCCTCCAGCAGTGACATGTTTAACCAAATTTCACACAGACAATTGTTATTGTTTTTTACATACAGCAGTAGTTCATGAAATGCAGCCCTACTGATCTTAAAGTCTTCAGTACTTCGAAATATGCAGTACTGCTCGTGTCCGCTAGACAGTGGTGACGGATAGGAAAGCGTTGTGTACTTTGGAGCCCTCCGGGACTCGAGCCCCGTGGCTCATCAGCTCCTGGATGGTCATCCAGTTATCCAGGATCTTCTTGTTCCGTTTCTTCATCATCTTTTTGTGACTGAGCTCCAAGATATTGACCTCCTTCCTGCCCTCGGCTCCGCTACCCGGCCCCTCCTTGAGACACTCGAGCCGGCTCTTCTGCATGAACTCCCTCCTCTTCCTCTGCTCCCGGGCGCGCGCCAAGTGCTGCTTCCTCTCCTCTTTGCTCCAGTAGCGGCCCATCTTCATCTCGCTCATGGCGTCGTCGTCCGTGGTCATGCCGCCGCTCCTCTCCTCTCGGATCCGGAGCGCTCGCTCCCGAAGAATGCGGTCGCGGGCGGGCCTCCGGGCCACGTAGCGCGTGCCGTCGGCCCGGACTTTGACCTTCCACTCCAGACGGGGTTCCCCGGGGCGCCCCGTCCGGACGGGATCCCTGCAGACGCTGAGCAGACTCAGCTGACTTTGGGAATACTCCAGGGATGAATGCTGTTGCAGCAGCTGCATATAACTCTGCAACAGAGAGGATATCGTTAGCACAGCGTTGTCTTACGATGCGTCTCTCTTAAAGACGTACGCGCGTTAGGCTTCGTTGATATTCGCTGCAGTGAAGCTGGCGCCAGCTGGAAGATTGCATAATCGTCGTGGACCACTCACATGAGGGTCACCGATAGTCCACTGATAAAAAAACATCGACATGTCTCGGGATTATAGGCTACAAAATAGGCCGTAAAAGTCTTCATTGACTGAATATTTTGCCGGCCAAATCAAATCGTTTACAGGATATTCAACCTTCGTTTCTTCGTTACTCGTTTCTTTACAGGGCTCGCAAAAAGGCAATAAAGTTCTCCATGAATTTGGGATGTAAGTTTACATATAATTACAAATCCCTCCTGAGCATTATGGATGTTGGTTTATGGCTTTTTGGCGATTACACCGACAGTCTGGGGGCATATCATATATTCAGGGTTCTTACACATGTTGACCAATGGATTTCCATGACTTTTCCATGACTTTTCTAGGACTTTTCCATGACTTTAAACCAAATGTCCATGACAAAACTGAAATCTCGGTATAAACATGAACAATTTAGAAAATGTGGCGTATTGCGAGCGTACGGCGTCTTACATTTTGAGCGTCTTTCTTTAAAAAACATATTAATTATTTCAAACTCGGTCTAAATGAACACGTGATTATAACACATTTCCATGACTTTTTCAAAACTTTTATGATTTAAGTTTTTTCCATGACTTTTCCAGCCCTGGAAATTACCATTTTAAAATTCCATGACTTTTCTAGGTTTTCCATGACCGTACAAACCCGGTATATCACAAATCGTGTTTTTTTTTTAATTCTCCACTGTTCCTTTTGTTTATACGCCCTCCGTAGTTTCGCGGAATAATGTAACGCACAGCTCGTTGAGCATAAACGACTGCCGAGCAAAGCTTAAGGTAAAAAAAAACTACCTGAAGTTGCCTTGATCCTCCCTGGCCTTGATAGGGCGTTGTCTGGTAAGAACCGTAGGGAAGCCCCCTCCTGGAATCTCTGCTCCTTCCTTTCTTCTCACACCTCTCGTCGTCCGCGGGCATGGCGGGGTCCGACTCCGACCGGGAAGGGTTGCTCTGGTCCGGGCTGCTGGAGATAACCGTGCCGGGTTCCGCCGGTCGGCTACCACCGGGTGTACCGCGGGGATCGGGGATGGAGTCGGGGCTGGAGGGCGCGAAGGAAGCCAGTCGAAGGTTCTTCTGGTTGGTGATCCGGATGTGCCGATTCAGAGAATGATCAGGAGATCTCTCCGTTCCCAAAGGAGTCGACCTTGCGCTCTCCGCCGTGTTGTAGGCGCTGGAGCTGTCCTTCTCCCGGATCCGGTCGCTGTCCGGCCGCTCGGGGTATTCGTGGATGTCGGCCAACCTGCCTTTTCGCTGGTGTCCGTCTTTGGGGCTTCGTCCCGGCGAGCAGGACGCGGGCTGCGCTGGCTCCAGCTGGTGGGCCTGGCGGAGCTGATGCGCCTGCATGATGCTCTGGCACTCGAGCTCGATGCTGCACAGTTCCTCATTCAGCATCCTCAACTCCTGCTCCACCCCGTTGCCTCCCCCGACGCCGTCGATGACGTCTTCGTCCACCTCTTGCTCGGTGACGCTGCACTCGATGCTGTGTCGGATGGAGTACACGCCGCACTCGCCCCCGTTCCGGATTTGACACTTGAGCTCCAGAAGTTGCTGAAAGTGATTCTCTAAACCTAGACCCCCTCCTCCGCCATTGCGAATACTGATGACCCCTTCGCGGCCTTGGCCTTTGGACAATGTCCTCGGACCCTGGGTGGTGTCCTGGGGCACCGCGGTCCCCCGTCTCGAGTGCGGATGCTCGACCCGCCAGCGCTCTCTCAGGCATTGGGCCGGGCTCCTCCTGTGGAGTCGAGCCAACAGCGGTTGGTGATCCGGACTGTCGGCACTGTGACCGAACCCACTGTCTTTGTCTTGGTTGTTGGAGGAACACGTGGCCGTGTCAGTTGTCATCTCCTCTTCAGCGAGTAACTGTTGCATGAAGAGAGATTTAGACAAACAGTAAGTCATCGTAAAGGCTAATTTCATTCATGCAAGACCTCATTTTTATTGCAGATCATGATTTGGTTACAAGTGCATTGTGAAGGGAGAATGATCAGCCAAATGTCTCTTGGGATTACATCCAAAACAGTTTCTTCCCCCTCGCCGTCTCACTACTAAACAATAACTCCCTGTAGCATATATACATATATACATATACACATATATAGTTATATATCTATCACTGCACTTCCTGCACTCCTGCTTCACAGCTACTGTACATAGCATTGTATATACTGTAAATCTCTTAAAGAAAAAGAAAAATACCTCTTAAACCGTTGCATTGTTTTGCACTGTTTGTTTTGTACTGCACTGTTCTTATTGTTGTTGAGTTGTTGTGTGTTGTGTTGTAAAGTACAATCTATGTAACACACTGAGTCACTTTACCAAGTAAAATTCCTTGTTTGTGCAAACCTACTTGGCCAATAAAACCGATTCTGATTCTGATTCTGAAAACGGACGATTCTGCACCTTACCGTTTACGTCCAATGACAATGCAGTAAGTACAGTATATCTAGAGAGCCTGAACGTTGGGATGTGGCTGTCATGGACATGTACCGTCGGATTTTCATGCTGGAAACCAGAGCTTGGGTCCCATCATAGACCAGTTAACACTTGCCATTTTGCTTACTGTAACCCCCATCATTTCACCACCTGGTGCTTTGGTAGCCCAAACTTCAATCTTTTTTTTTTTAAAGCTGGCTCTGTGATTTTGTCCAATCTGGTCTCCAGTGTTGATGCATTTCCTCTCGGCTTACGCTCTCACCTCATCCCCCTCGTCAAAGTGATGTTCCTTCTGCTTCCTCCTCTCCTCCAGGATTTCCATTTTCAGCTCCTCCACCAGCTCCTGCTGTTCATCATCCAGCCATACCTCCTCCTCCAGCTGAAATCACAACATCTTGTCAGAAACCTGTCTTTTGCCGTGTTGTTGTTGTGTGTGTGTGTGTGTGTGTAGAAAGAAACCAGAAAATCATGCTGACAGCTCGAGGGACAGTAAAAGGCACTTAGACAGCGATTTGACAAGACAGGGGTTCAAGAAAGAGCCGGGAGCCTGTGGAGGTGTGAGTGTGTGTCTGAGTGTTTACCTGGATTTCTGGTCTTGTCACCAGTAGGATGATGCTCCTTGCTTCTTCACTTGACAACAAGGCAACGGCTTTCTCTCGGTCCTGCACTTCGCAGCCATTTATCTATACATCAAAGACAAGTGTAAGAGGAATTAACATGTAGAAAGTCGCAACCACACACTAAAGAAAGGACCTGTACTTTAATAATCAGCATCTTCCTTTTAAATGACGTGAATGAATAGATAAGTGTCGTACAACTACCCATTGTTCCCTGAAAGACACACTCTGACACGGCTCTCTCCTCTTTCCACGCGTTTTTTCTCTCCCATCATTAGTCTCTTGTCACACCTTTCTCTATCTCTCCATCCATCTTTCCTCCTTCCTCCCAACACATCCTCCAACTGCACCCAATCCCTAAGAAAGGCTGCATGCTCGGCGAGGGGAGTCAATTGCAAGTGCGTCGTCTGACCTCACGAGAGGCTGCTCTCAGCACACATCCAGAGACACACAATTAACTGTTCTGTGACAGGTGGCGTTCATCTTTTCCTCACTAGAGTAATGGGTCTGTCAGAAGAAGATAATAGGGCCGGCAGTACAGCGGGCCCCGCTACCCACAATCATTCACACTCCCGGGATACAGAAACACTAGCGTGAGAAAACGGAGGTAACCAGAGAGTGCTTTGTTCAATAAATATGGAGGAGAATGTTCAGATTTAAAGGACATGCAGGAAATGTTCATCAAGTGTCCATATTTCAGTATTTCAATATTTTTCTTGGGAAATCAAATTAAACAAATATGCTTAGAGTTAAACTACATTGATGTACTAGGCGATGCTCGAATGACTCATATTCTTGGTAAATATTAGGAAACTCGTGTAAAGCTGAACAGTTTGGCTTTACAACATGATCAAGTTCGACAATTTGTTACTACTAAATCCGTCTTAATTTGGGCTATTTATGTTACTTTTGTATTTACAATAAATGTCAGGCACGTCACATTGGATGCTCACATCCTGATTTCAAATAATATAGTTGAAAACATGCCATTAATATCTTAAGCGTGCATTACAAATCATGCATGTATTTTTTTTTACTTTGCAAACATGTTATATCCGTTTTAAATGTGTCGGTTCAGTGCACTGAAATGAAGAGATGTGTAAACTGGATATTGTGCTCAGTTAAGAATAAACCCACGAGGCTCCGTATTACAATGCCAGGTCATGCGGGAGAAACGCTTGTGTGCCGACCACGAAGTGACGGACTCATCATTTGCAAAGAGGTCTGTAAGCTGTCAGCGTAGAGTTACAGACGGCACGGCGCTGGAGGCTCAAATGGGCTTTCAGGGTAAGTGCAACAGGTCAGACAATGAACTCATCATCCGGTGAGGCGGGTGAGGCCACACACACTTAAAAAACAAATAAACGTAAAACAGGGTTCTTACACCTTTTGACCGATGGATTTCCATGACTTTTTCATGACTTTTCCGTGACTTTAAACCAAATTTCCATGACCAAATTGAAATCTTGGTAAAAATATAAAATATTTAGAACATTTTACATATGGAGAGCGTACACCGGCTTATATTTTGAGCGTTTTTCTATAAAAAACATATTAATTATTTCAAAATCGGCGTAAATGAACATGTGATTATAACAAATTTCCATGACTTTTCCAAAACTTTTATGATTTAAGTTTTTTCCATGACTTTTCCAGGCCTGGAAATAATCATTTTAAAATTCCATGACTTTTCCAGGTTTTCCATGCACGTACGAACCCTGGTAAAATATATAAATATATGGGTTAATATCACAAATAACATGGCTCAAGTATCAGAAAATACCATTAAATTGTATAATTAGTAAGAGAAACTGGAGAGAACAAAAGGGTTCCAGGCGACTTGTGGTTAAGTCCTAACGAGGGACTGCTCACCTTGGCGACCTACTCCTGGAGTCACTAATTGGTGAGCTTAAAGTCAGGAGTGCAAAGCCTTACACTTTGTTAATCCTGTAATCCGGTGGGGAAACGATGGCCACTCAAACTGTTTTGCATTTGTAGACTTGATACAGACACAATCCAAAGTAGAACAAATATTCGCAAATACGGTCGCAACCTTTTAACCGTGTTTTTTTGAGGGATCGACGAGGGTTTCTTTGTATTAGGCGGCAGAGTGAGACGGAGAGGAGTGCCAGAGATGATGTAGGGCCTTGTGTAACTCAACAGGGCTTTAATTTCCCTGGCAGAATGAGGTGATTAAATATACATATGCTTGCCCAGACTGGAGACACCTGCTGCTTCTAAAAAGACTTGGAGGACCTCACTGTTTGCTCGAATAACGGGGTTTTCTTTTTTATATATATTCTTTTGTTAAAGGACCCATCGTATGGCCATTTTTCCACAAGTTGATATAGTTCCTTGGGGTCTTAATGATATGTTTGTAACATATTTTGGTCAAAATACCACAAGAATAATTTCAAACAGCCTTGTTACCTGTCAGAAACACCTCCTCAAAGATTGACTTGTTTTGAGTGCCTGTCCCTTTAAATGCTAAAGAGCCAGCTCCCCCCTCCAAGGCCATGTAGCCAGACCCCCTACATGGGCGTGCTTCAACATCTACGTAGACGTTGGTGGTGATCCCATTTGACGCACTCAAGCATATCGTTTCTGACATAGAGGAACCACAACAAGCCGCCTGAGTTGTTTTTTCCCAGAGTTTTTGTGTTGGGAGACATGCCAGATACCCAAATGAACGCATAGAAGCACTAAAAAAGTGGAATTTTCATAATATGTCCCCTTTAATGCATCTAATATCAAAACCCAAGCACCTGTCATGAGTTCATAACCTGTGTGAATGCAGTGTGGCCACTGATGACAATAAGCACCTGTAGGATACGATCTCCCTCCTTGATGCGTCCATCTCTTGCCGCGATGCTATTTGGCTCCACCTGCACAAAAGAACATGAGAATCAATGCTGACAGACCGACAACATTTTTCCTTTCTTGTGAAAAAAACACTGATGCACCGCTCTCCAACCAAGGCTCTCTCATCTCTCATATTTTCTTCATGAAGAGGAGCTTATTTTCTCGCAGACAACCTCGTATATTTCTCATACCAAAGGCTTGTTTTCACAGTTTCTCTACGCTGACATTTGCTTAGTAGCTGGCGGCCGACACCGACTGACGCGGCATGGAAGTCCTTATCATACAAGAGACCGCGTGAGTAAATAAAAACAATAAAATATTTATTGCAGAGACATTATTTTATTTTAATTGAATGCATCCCCGTGGGTGTGCAACAACAATACGAGCCCTTCAAATTCCATAAACGTTGTTGTTCTTGCATTGAAGATCAAGAGCGGTAGCTACATGTGGGGGAACAAATCCCGAGTGGAAACCGAGAAAAGAATCACACACTCCCTAAAGTTGCACCGACGCTACGCATTCATACATTTTAATGAGGGGAAATTTGCACTTTTATTATTTTTTTATCAGACATTTCAAAAATAGATGTGTTCGCTCGGTGGGAGACTGTCTTTACAATCCGTTGAGGGTTAGCGGTTTTCTTATTAACATACTCTCATCATTTATAGTTTAACTTGTCTTGTTAGAGTAGAGTAGAGAAATAGTTAACAGATTCATTGATATGTAATCCTAAAAAGATTTAAAGAAACTGTAATTCTGTCATTGAGATCCTTATGGCAGCATCCCCTTAGCGGCTCATGTTTGCCTTTTTTTGTTAATACTGGGATTAAAAACTGCACCTGCAGTCAGATTAAACATGTTATAACCCTCATAACTTCTTCGTTCATTCATCTTTGTTTTGGAAGGAGCAATGTGCACTTTTGAATGTTCTACTAGGAAAAAATCATTAGAATTTTAATAAGAATCTATGCAATACACCCCCCTCTTTGTTTATCGTTTTTGGTATTCAGAGGCTGTATGGTAAATGAGTCATTTAACATACTGTGTGGGGAAAGGAGAAGGGTGTCGCTCAGAGTTAATTAAAACATTCAATTAAAACACATCAGAGCAGGAGGAGTGAGAACGAACGGGAATCCCATTTCAAAGCCGACTTCCTCTTTTGCCATGCGTCGCTCATTCAGAGTTGATATTTGACTCGCTCTCCTTCCTCCCTCATTCACTTCTACTCGCTCGGTGCTTCAGGATATAAAGATGGGAATTGAAATGGGATTTCACGCCATCTTTTAATAACTTCCCGCTCCAAAGGAAACTGAACATGGGAACGTGTAGCTCTGTCAGACCTTGTCGGGGGAAGAAGGTAATTGCGTGACCAGAAAAAGCAATTACTAATAAATACAAAAAAAAAAAGAAAATGTGAGAACGCTAAATGTGAGACCACTCTGTTTACCTGTCGGTGTTTAGCTTGGGACAAAATAACGGGAACGTCCTTCCCTACCTGGCTGACGTAGATGCCGCTGTCCTCCTCGTCGTCGGTCCTGTAGCACAGCGTCAAGCCGAGCTTCTCCAGGCTGTTCCGCCTGCACAGCTCCACTTCCTGTTTCACACGCACACAAACAAATATTGCTTTAAACTACAAATGCTTTCCATGGTGAACCTGTTATAAGTCTTCTTTTTTTTCCCCCAGTGGCTCTGATAGGTTAAAACCCATATTGTCTGTTGTTCTGTAGTCATAGTAAGGAGTGAGACTGCTTCCGGCAAAGATAAACCACGTTAATTTGTTCTACTGATAATATCCAGGCAACCTCAAAAGCCTACCTTTCTCTCTCTTTTACACACACACACACACACACACGCACGCACGCACACACACACACACACACACACACATCCCCAATAAGCACTTATTGGTGCTTAATATGCAATTAAGAGCATATTAGATGCCTCCACACGGCTCTCAACGCGGCGACAGCTGAGCCAGCGTCTCGAAGCTAATAGTGTTTACCTGGGGTGGGGTGTGGAGGGGGCATTGTTTTCATAATTAGAACACTTGAAGTTAAAATGTAGCATTTTTTTTTAAGGTTGGCATTGGTTGCAATATTATGTTCTGGAATTGCTGAAATTTCAAGAAATTTCTCCCTTTAGCTCTGGTTTGATCTCCTCCAGCTCCTCCAGAAAGCGCCTGTATGCGTCTGTATGCATCTGTATGCATCTGTATGCGTCTGTATGCATCTATATGCATCTATATGCGTCTGTATGCGTCTGTATGCTGCTGCATGTTAACTCTGTCGGTGGTTTGAACCCGAGCAGAGAACAGGAGCTTTATCAGCGCTCACCGTGAACACAGCTGCCTGCTGTGCCTGATAATGAGGTTGGATCGACGACGGGAGAATCGAGAGTGAACCCAAATGATAAAACACAGTTGGCGGAAGCTAACACTCTTTCGAGCGAAGGGGAACTGAACACAACAGAACACCTTTTGCCTTTTCCACATTCTAATTTCTCTCATTGCTGAAATAAAAAAAATGTAAGGAAGTGCAGCACAACTAAAGCGGGACGAAGCCATCACACACATCGCTATCATTTCAGCTAGATCAGTCAGAAACAGTTACAGCTGTAGGGAAAAAGGTACCAAGTTGATTGTGGAGCACAACTCATGTACACACACACAAACACACAATAGAGGACGACACAGCTCACACGTAAACAAAGCCCCAGCGTGTGTTCTGTACATCAATGAAGCGTGTCCGCATCCTAACTGAACCCAGCGTGTGTCGACACACGGGGGCAGGTCTTTGATGGCTGCCGTAATGCTATTCCACCGCCTGGTCCCGTCCCACAGGACACGTCTCTAAATTTAGCTCGACTCGCTCCTGGCTCCTTTTGATCTCTGCCGTGTATAAGGTAATAGGTAATCGCATAAAGATAACTCAAGGGGTAATCTTTATTAACCCCTGTGCTGCCAAATTCATTTCAGCACCGTGAAGTTGTGAAAGGAGGGGAGTGGGGTAAAATGAAAAATTAGCCCGCTTTTTTTTTCTGTCATGGGAAGAAGCCTTGATAGCAGAGATTGGCAGGGGAAGTAATTAATTTCTATGGCATTTAACTCCCTGTGCAGACAGCCTTGACCTTCAAAGGTTGGGGTGTGTGAGGAGTTTCTAATATTGTTGCACCATGAGCTAGTCCCCACTTCCCACACTCCTCGCCAGTTTAGTTCACTGGTATTGCCCGGACTCTGACAGTGAAATAACCGCCGCTTGCATTTAGATCAGACGGCACTAACGGCTTTATGTCGGCGCTGGATTATTGGAGTCTGTCATCGTGCTGTGAAGCCCACGAGTGAAGATGTGCGGAGCCACGGGTGCTGAAACTGGAGATAAGCTCTATTTGTGATGATTGGATCCTAATCCGTCGAAATTATGGAACAGCAGTTGTGGTTTACATTAAAATTACATGTCTTCTGACTTTACAATATGCGGTAGGAGGGATCCCATTTAACACATGTTACTAATTAATATTAGAAATGTAGATGGGTGAGAGGTCTTTCAGAGCCACATTAAACATCTGTTTGCGCTGCTTCGTGTTCACTGGCTCATTGTTTCCACTTTGCTGATGATGATATCCTTTCAGCTGCCGGTATTTCATAATGGCAGCCTTGAAAAAGTGATTCAGTCAGCCCGGAAAAACTCACAAATAAGAGGTTACCCGTTGATACGGTGCTGTTTTGAGCTTCTATTGGATGTTTCCCCCTCTAGTTCAGCGGTACTTTTCTATTTGGTCGTACATTGACAACCTCAACGCAAACCATTTAGTGGAGGCAGCTCTTTAAAGTGTAAAAAGGCTTATCTTGTGTTAAAGAATATTGATTTTCAAAGGTAAACCTGCGTTATGAACATGGGGGTGTGGGATTTATCAGGCAGTGATACAGATAGTGTCTCATTGCGTCACGATAAATGAGGGATTTTTGGAGATTGGTTCCTACCACACAGTGCATACCAATATTTTGGAGGGTTTTGAGCATTACATCAACGCAGCCTTTAATAGATAGATAGATAGATAGATAGATAGATAGATAGATAGATAGATAGATAGATAGATAAATAGATAGATAGATACTTTCTTAATCCCCAAGGGGAAATTTGTCGTCACAGTAGCACCAATAAACTAAACACACAACAATAAAATATAAAATATAAAAAACAGTGACTGTGCAAAGTATACAAAGTGAAATATAAAATACAAAATAATATATATACACAACATATATGCATACACAAATATAATACTAATGACAATGACTACAGTGTTAAATTAAATTAAATTAAATATAGAATATAGAGTCTATTGATAATGTTTATCAAAGTTGAAAATCTGCTTTCTAGAAGACTGCTGGCGCTTCATTAATCACTGTTTAAACTGAGAACACACAGAGCATTCATTCACATCTCGCATTACTGGAAGTGGATATAAATATCTGAAAAGGTGTCGCAAACTGCTACCCAATTAACTCACATATCCAAGTCAATATATTCAGTCATCTTGTTTTTTTTGTTTTAAATGGCTTGCTAACGATCAAAAAAAAAAGAAAGAATAAAGAAATGTTGGCTCTGAAACTAAATTGCGACTGATTGCTACCTGGCAATATCATACACAAGTAGCAGGAGTAGTATTCTGACAGCCCATGTGGACAATCAGTTGCAAGTGAAGCCCAACCTGTCAGAAGTAATGTTCCTGGGAATGGCAGCCTTATCCCGTAGCATCCGAGAGGAAAGCCATTCGTGTTTCAGTTAGATACACATGGATGGACAGAGGTAAGTGAGGACGGCTGATTTGGTGTCTGTACGACTGGCAGGTGCTCTGGGGGTATGTGCGTGTGTGTGTGTGTGTGTGTGTGTTTGCGTGTGTTAAAGCCGACCTTGATCTGATACTACTGCTATTACCGCACACAAGCCCTCTAAACCCCCGACCCGCCCCGCCCTGACACACGCCGGAGACTCTTTCATCCAGATGATGCTATAAGGTAAGGCCACAGCTGGCAGCAGAGGAATCCTAATGACCCACAATGCAGTTCACTGAACCAGGAAGTGCCTATTAAACCAGGGGGGGGGCATTGACAGCCGCAAACGCCACACATCACTGTCACCTAGCGCGACCTCGAGGTCGTCTCCGAGTGGCGTGGTTCATTTGCTACAATGGAGACACTACAGACCGTATGGCAGTAACGAAATAGCGTGCGCACATGCTAAAGTAAGACGTGAGAACGGGTTTAACATCGGCATGTTAGCGATGTCTTCGCGAGCATGTTAGCATGACATTAGCTAAAGATAGCCGCAAAGAACTGCTAGCACGACGGTAAGGAGTACCAATTAATCCTGAAAAGATGTCTATTAAGGGCAATATAAACATGTATGTAGTGACATGTACTAATACAGTAAATGCAATCTCTCCAAACATATTTAATAATAAAAACATATTTAAAAGCGCCCTTATTTAGAACTGAGGTATATTTGTATGAGGGATACTGTGCACTTTGAGCTAATCACTCGAAATTGTTTGCTCTCCTGGCTCCTGATTGGTGGAACGAGCTCCCCACTGACATCAGGACAGCAGAAAGTCTCTACAGCTTCCGCTGGGAACTGAAAACGCACCTTTTCCGACTGTATCTGGATTAAAACACAGATTAGCACTTCAGTGGCCCTTAAATATCTCTTATTGTGGTACTTTTGTAGTTTGACTATGCTGAGGAAATGTAACTTTCTGTATTCTTGTTGTTCTGAGTTTGTACTCTAGGTTGAATGCACTTATTGTAAGTCGCTTTGGATAAAAGTGTCTGCTAAATGACATGTAATGTAAAAATGTAATGTAATGTAATTTTAATACAGTCTACATGAAGCCAGACAAGATAAAAAAAATTAATCAGTGCAAGGTAACATTCTGTAACGTTGCTCATCCTGCCACAAAACAGCCACAATCCCCGCTCAGCGAGTGTTTGTCTGAAAGGAGGACACACATATTTCTGAAGGACAGTGCGAGACGAGAGGGGAACTAAAAGCCTGTGACTGAAACACACTGGTGATTCAACAGGGAGGGAATTATTTTGGTACGATTAGATGAGGAATGGCCTTCCGTCTTCAACCCAGGGTCTTTGCCATGCTTCGCAGAACAATCTAGCGTGGATGCTGCTTTCACAAGGGATGGGCAATTTCCTCGTAGAGCTACTATTGTGGGAGACAATCGCTCTTGAATTGTTGTGGTGCACAATTTCTCTTGTATTGTTGTGGGACTTGTGAGCATCATACGTCAGGGCGATCCTCGGATTATCTCCAGAGATTGTTTATTACTGACATGACAGTGGCCTCTTGTCCAACTGCATTCAATCTTGTTGGAACGGCTCGGAAACCCGAAGCCACAAAGTGAGAGATTGCACAAATGTTGTGCTGTGCACATCCCGCGGCTTCATATGGGTCTGATCAATCATTATCATCATGTTACTCTTCATTTGAAAACTGAATTACCTGTGTGTCATTAATGACCGACCGGTATGATGAAGACATATTTTTCTGCATCCATCAAAAGATGGTCAAATACAAGCTCCACAGGAAGGATAATGAATTGTACACAAATGTTGTTGGAAAACTCTCATTATTTTTTCGATAATTCCTTTTTTAATGATTTTTTTAATGCTCTTACCTCATACTCATACTCTTCAGTCCTCTCCACTTCTGCTGGGATATTGGACAGGTACTCTGGACATTCATAAAACTCATGCTCCATGGTTTGGATGGAATGACAACTACAGAGAAAAAAGAAAAAGAGATAGTTATCTTAAAGATCATTAATGTATGCTCTTGTGTGTATTAATTATCATTAATATATGTTCATGTATGTATATGAATTTAGTGTCATCACTAATTTGGAATGAGCTGCTCATGTATTGTGAGAATGACGTTATAATGCCGGTTAAATTAAGAGCATGTTTTAAATAGCTTCATCGAGAATAATTAAACCAACAATAAAAATGCACAAAACATATCCTGATTGTTATCGTGCAATAAAGCACACCCCTTACATTAAAGTAGCTCTCTTATTTTGCAACAAAACTCCGAAAAGCAACGTTAACATCAACCGACCGACCCATAAATGCCATGACCTCTGCAAATTGCCACCGTGATAATGGCCCCTCTATAACCATTGACCCAGAATGGCAAATTTGTAGTTTTATAGGACAAATTGATTTCATCTAGTGGCCAACAAAGCCCTATTAATAGCCACAGAATGCACATAGCGCCAGAATGCCTGCTCCATCAGCCTATTGGCTTTTAATCGTGCAGCAAAATCTCCCATTAAAGAAAATGGATGTCGCACACAAAAGCAATTATTACATGCGGGTTTGGCTCTGCATAATGATATCACGGGGGAAAGTACTTATCTATGCTGGGGGTTTCCACACCACGATACAACTGCTTAATTACTATCATGAAATGAAAGAGAACAGTGGAATTATCAGGGCTTTTTTTTGTTCTTCTTCTCCTGGTTCCAGCTAATAAAATACAGGGTCTCGCATTGGCCGTAAAACTTTACTGCGAGTGTTTTGCGCTCACCTGTCAGACAACAGGAAGGGACAGATGTCCGGGACGGGAGGAGTAGCCGGCCGAAGCTTAGCCAGCGCCATGATGTGCTCGAAGGTGATGTCCGTCTGCGTGCAGACATCCGCCAAAAACACGTCCTGCGGCGCGGCGCCGTGGCCGAGCGCGACGGCGGCCGCGGCTCTGGCGGGGGCTCGTCGGAGGACCTGGACCACGATGGGGTCTCGCCTGATGGCCTCCGCCACTGCCTCCTCATGGTCCACCTTGGAGAAGTTGCGCCCGTTCACCTGGGAGAGGATGAGGGGACCAAAATCATCACTTTCATGCTGAACGTTGAAAAAACGTTGAAAAAAGATGCAAACCATAATCTGTTCTGTGCCCTACTGAACGCCTTTTCTCAGTGACAATGTGCACAATGTATCCCGCTGAGTGAACCGTGTACACTTCATAGATCACAGTGACTTTGATATTTTCAAACTCTCATTTATCAGAGGACAATCTGGCAGACGTGCATGCTCTTTTCACCAACTAACCATTTCACAGTCACACCTGGGAGCCTCGCAGTACTTTTACTTACGTCTCTAGCAAAGCAACTACAAGTTAAGTGCTTTTATAAAAGAGCACTTTTGCAGTTATTCTTGATGGAAATATACAGAAATGACTCTCTCTTGTTTTTACCTACTCTTTCCCAGCAGCTCCAGACCTTTTTCGCTGCTTCTAACAAAAATGTGCTTCTCTTTCTTTCTGGCTGCTGCCCCACTTACACACACTGTAGATTACAGTGTGTGTTGATTGTGAAATACTCTTTAACGAGCTCATTCGATCTGGTTTTGTTCCAGTATTCTTCTTCGAATCGATATAACTCGAATGCATTAATTACCATGCATTCCCGCCATTAAGCCCGCAACGCTTATTTATAAAAAAAATAATAAAGATTTAAACAAATGATCGGCAAAGTGAGAAGGAGAAGCGAGACAATGATCCAACGGGGTTTAGTCAGTTTTAGCAAGCAGAACCTACTTAATTTGGAAGATCAGGAGAGGTTGTGCCGCAAGGGAATCAGTGCAGAAGAGATGTCACACTGACAGCTGTCAATGTGAAAACACACACACACACACGCCTGTGTTTAATTGTAACCCGATTGGTTTAACCTCTGTTTGCCGAGGCGAAGTTCATTTTCAGCCTGAAATTGATTGTTTGCATTGATTTCGGATGTCTGAGAGTATCAGAGTTTGTCAAGGGCTTAAAATGTGGACGCATCTGCTTAATGTCAGCATCATTATTTGGAGAACAAATTAGAAATATGTATAGAGTTACATTCTGAAATGTCTCTTGTACCGTGTATTGTAGCCTGGTGAAGGGCTTAGTCGCAGCAAATTGGTTGACATGTTGCTGGCATTATATGACATATGGACTTGTGGACTGATTGGTTCCTGGAGAAACCAATCAGTCCACATCCTACAGACATCTGCATCTGGCAGTTGACTTACGACTGCATCTAACCCGTGGCCTTATTCTTTATTCTTGTCTTAAAAGTTCTCCTCCACAGCATGTCATCGTCCCATTTCAATCAATGTGCACCTCAGAAGAAGTATCGAGAAAGTTCCACAACATTGTAGTCTTAATGACATCCAGATGGACACATTCATCTAGTATCAGAGGGAGTGCTAGAGAAGCAGGAAGTGATGGTGCGGGTACACCTGCCCGTGTGTTTACCCGCTGTTGTTCCTCTATTCAATCTGCCTGTTGGTGGGCTAACTGGGGGCTGATTAATAGCCAGCAGCTGTGACAACGAGCGGGCATAATGGGTTAGAACGAGCAGGTTTTATGTGCGTGTGTACTTGTTGGTGCACAACGCACATTTTGTGGATAATATAGACTTTATAAAGCATTAACGATGATTAAAACCACAAATGAGATAAAGAGGAGCAGATGAGTTAGGGAAGGGTTTTAATGCTCTGAGACAATTGAGATGTGGATTAGGTAAAGTGGTTCGCCATCAACATCCTTCACATATTCATTTTTTTAATGTGTCACTTTTAGTATACTTTTAAATCGTAATGTAATGGATCTATATTTCTTAGTTGTGTCTACTTTCCCTTTTTAATCACACATATTCTGCAATAAACGAGGTCCGTAAAAAAGTATATTCCATACGTTTCGTCAAAACATTCTCACGTTCCGTGTATAATGTGTTTCTCTGTGGTTTCCCGTTTGAATATTCTTGTTTACCCTTGTAATTACTTTCCTGAAGGGATTGTATTCGTACGGCATTTCCTTCTCCATCCATCCGTGTGTGTAAGATGCACGATATCCGTACTGACGCGTGTAGGTGTGCGGATTCCATCTATATCACAACAGTAATTCCATTTTGATTACAAGCACCCGCTTTCATTTCTCCTCTGTGCTCCCCGTGACCAAGCTGACAGAGAGACCATATCACCTCGATGCATCATCTGATATCGACCAGGAAAGTTCTGCGAGAACACTAAAAATAGTAGAGATCACGGTAGTCCGTAGGGACGGCTGTAATGAAGCAACCATCTAGCGCAGCCTTCATATACCTCTCAAGTTAAAGGTTACCATTGCCAATAACAATGGTTCCCAGTAGCCTTAAACCAAAGCCTCTTGTCTCTCCAAACACTCTTCCTTTAAAGGTCAAGGTTCAAAGTGGTGTGCAAGAGTTTGGGACTGCAGAATATACCATAGCTTGTGTATGTGTGTGTGTGTGTGTTCAGTGAACGCAGTAGGTCATCATCAGTCTACAGCCTTTACTGAAAATGTAATTTGCTTGTTATCGGCTCCCTTTTTGTTATTACTCCTCGAGACACGCGTCGCGTGGTGTTTGTCTTGTTATCTACGCTGGTCTTAGAGGCAGTGACGATAGAAACTGTAAAGTTCTGACCCAAGCGTCAGACCGTCCGATGGTTTTAAGTGTTAAAATGCTTAGATTAGATATTGTCTATGATGCATCGCTACATATATTCACACAAATAAGAGAAAGAAAACCATTTGGCTGCTCAGTCCGTGAGAAAATATTCAGCAAAAGTGGACAAAATAAATACATGGGTCAAAACATAAAGGGAGAAACCCTTTAATTGCTCAGTTTGTGGACAAATGACAAGTCATAGTGAGAGCATTAAGCTGCTTGATTTGTGCTCATTCATAAAACTACTGTACTTGTAGTTATCTGACCAGATGATTTAAAACAAAAAAGAGTTTAAATTAACTGACTTGGATTCTTATGATTCTGTGTCAGTTGTTTGCTGTAAAAAGGCAAGCACAGCATTTGCATACTTTTCCTTTTCTGAGGTTATACATAAAAATGTCTGCTCTGAGCTTTAAAATCTCCAAATAATGTTTACTGTAATCACATTGATTTGGATATATTCTATTCTTTCATACTATGACGTTTTGCACATTTCCTTGACAATACGTTGCACATGTTTCCACAAAGCTACGACTTTCATTTTAAAACGTATATTGTAGCAGACTTTTTTGAAATGGTATTTCTTGTTATTTTTAGTGATATATTTATGTTTGTTGTCTTATTCTTGCTTTTGTTTTTATGTTGTCTTGTATGGTTATGCTTCGTATGCACCAAAAAAACTAATGAAATTCCTTGAAGGCTATATCACAGCCCACTTGGCAATGAACTACATTCTGATTTAAGGGTGCAGAAGAAAGAATAAATCAATCTATCTGAGCAGCTCAGGCCCGTAGTGTTTACATTAGCCTGCTCAACTAAACTACTGTTAAGCTGGATTAACCTGCGTTGATGTTGCTGCTGTTTTTAAAAATCTTGATCATGTTTTGGATTTAGCAACCTCATAATGTACGTGGTATAACACACTAAAATACTAACATGTTGGATTTCGATTTGTACAGTTGCTGCAAATGTATTCCTCATGTTTATTGTCCATGACGACCTTAATTCAGAGCCGTGTCTCCTCTCCTCTAATGAAAAGTTCTGTCCCTTTTCTTTGATATCCACTTCTTGACATGGCTCTACAAAGACTTTAAGGTCACACACACACACAAACACACACACACATAAACGGCGAGTCTGGGCTGCCAACCATTAATGTCACATTTTGCTGCCTGTGATGCACCAATTACACACATCATTGACTATACGGGTTTACTCGCGGGCCGTGCTGTGGAAATGCTTGCTACATGTGTTGAGACGGGGTTGAGAGGAGCGGAGTGAAAGCCAATCAGTGCCGGGCCCAAGGCTTTCAATATGCTCGAGAGAGAGGACTCATGTCGTCAACCTTTAAACGTGTCACACCGTTGGATCAGTGGGGCACTAAGACGGCTAAATGTTTTCACTTTTGAATACAAAAAGTAGCAATAAGGAAAGCCCAGATATAAGAGAGAGTGTGTGTGTGTGTTTTCTGTGCAGAGATAAGAGCGTGATGGAAACCACTCAACCTCACAGCTAAATCTGACAGATACGGTATCATTGTGAGCAAATGGAGACACACACACACACACACACACACACACACACACACACACACACACGCACACAAATCCACACACGCTCCCCACAGACTTGGAGCAGCTCCACAATGCGGCTGTTTGCATTAGCCATGTTTGACTGAATAATGTCAGTATTTCAAACTGAATAGGCTTACAATGGCCTACAAAACAATACCCCCCCCCCCCGCCTATTCAACCCCGACCTGGTCTGCCTCTGAGGAAACACACAGACACCAGCAGCAGGCATTCTTCCAGAAATCCCGCAGATCACGCTTTTCGTGAACTTACGCTCAATGCGAGCGAGATTGTTTCTACATTGAAATTGGCATATTGTGACGAGTGACAAAGCGCAGGTGGCGTGCTCCGATAATCTGCAAAAATCTCATTTCTTTCATTCCTTTGGTTGCATTGAGGTGGGAGTTGGCGGGGGGGCGCTCTCATGTGCCGAGGGCTCGCTGTCGTAAATGTCTCATTTCAATAATAAAAGTCTCTGACATGCAATATCACCTCTGTGCAGCGGAGGCAGGGAAGATGATGGTTTCATGAATCTGAGTGGCAGGCGGTGCAACCGGTGGGTCGACCGCTCGGTCAACTGCGGCGCCCCCCCGGTTCTCGCCTTGCGCGGGATGAGAATAACAATGCTATGGTCGCATGTGTGACAATCACCCAGGACGAGCGCGCAACACAGAATGACAGGGTTGACGTTAACCCTCCAACCGCTTGTCTTTCCAAAATATTTATACGCGATCAGGTAAAGATCAATAGTAATAGCTGTAAACTATTTGCAAATGCCCAATTATAGACTTCAAGTTAGTTTGGTTAGTTTCCCCATTAGTACCTTTTTCTCACAGGTCATACATACTTCTCTTTAAGTTTCAGATTGTTTGTTACGTTTTTGTAAGATGTGCTACCTTTTTAGTCGACATCAGTGAAGTTTAGTTTTCTTATGACCTTCATATTGAGCTCAGAAGTCAGAAAGTAATTTTTTTAAAGCGAGACACTACCTCTCACTTACTCTCCAATTACAGCGCCTGTAATTTCATAAGAACATTGAGAATCCTATACATAATTGTCTGTTAAATTTGCCTGAGAGTGGCTAAAAAACATATTCACTACAATTATAGCCAATTTACGGCTGAGTATGATGACTCTGTGGGATAAATGACTGCTGCGATGCGGGGATGCGATCCATTTGAGGAGAGACCCATCGAGTAAGGTTCTGATAGTTCATCAGGACCTCATTGCAGAAACTTCCAAATGAAAGATTTTACTCTCTGAACTTACATTTTCTTCAAAATTTCACAGTTTCACTTCATAAAAGCCCAGACTCAACTTAAAAGAGCATGAAGACTTAGGGAGATTTCACATGTTATACCCGAATTGTTTGTCCTTCCCCAATCAGAAGCCGTTGCCTATGCATCGTGACGCTCCTCTGTTTTACATTTCTGCATCGCACCAATTAATCAAAGTGACAAGGTATTTAATGAGAGGCAATTAGACTGTTAACCAAAATGCAAATCAGACAAAGAGAGAGAGCACGGAAGGGGGGTGCTGCGCGAGATTGGGAGCGGTCGCCGTGGCTCGGGGTACGCGTGCGATAAATTGTGGCGACGGGTTCAAGGAGATTTCGCACGGCGCTCTTATTGGGACTCTTAATCCACGGATTCCCGCCTGTGTTTATCTGCTCGTCTGCTCCCGTGATCGCATCTCCGTCCACTTTCCTGCGAGTTCTCTGAACAACTTGTAATGAGCGTCCTTCACAGTTTTTTTTTTTCACAGACGTGGGCTCCTGCACAACAGGCGAAAACAACCAATTAGTTCCGCGTGGACGAAGACTTCATGGCGACATGAAACATGGATTAAACGGCTGCTGGCGGGACTGGTGTTAAGTAGCCCGCTTAAGTCAATCCCTTGTACATCACACGGTATATCTGTGTGCGGTAGATTAGACTGTGTTCCCTATTGGAATCGCTCTTCACAGCACTGGCTTGTTTTTTTTTTAGCTTTTTAGATCTTCGCTTCAGAGGAAGACGCTTAACGTGAAAGTGTATCAACTTTTACTACCCGAGTGGCACGCTTCCAATAGGGGGGTATTTTTTACAGCAGAGGCCAGTGCTTTCCACACGTCCCTGTTCAATAATATCTGCTAAAAGTAACAGGCTGGTGTTCTGTCCTTCAACTGGTTAGCCCCCTCCTCGGGAAGCCCCGGCGCCGTGGAGTGTCCTTCAACCGGATCGACTCCGCCGCTCGGCAGCTGATCATACGCCGCCAGCCTCCCCGCAGAGGGCGAAAAACAAAAGATCATTTCCCCAACATTTCCCGGGAATTAATTCAGACAATCTTCATCATAGCCATAATAACTAGATTTTCTTGTCTATAATCTCCCTGTGGCACATTGTCCCCACCCCCACACACACACACACATAAAATCAAAGTTGAGAAGACGCATTTGCTGGCAAGGTTTTCCTTTTTCTTTCTCGAGGTAGCCAAATTACAAAAAGAACGGTTTGCAGTCGGATAAAACAAGCAATGCTTTCTAATGTTGTAGATGTTTTATGCCTTTATTGCCTATGAAATTATTGGAATTACATAGTTTGAACTCATATTATTAGTACTTGTATTTCTCTTATTCTCCTTTCCTGTGGAGGGATTTCTCTTTGTCTTGCAGTCAGGGGTGTATTTCCCTTTGTGTCTGTCATTGTAACTGCAAGTCAGCCCATTTCATTTATATTCAAATGTGTGGAAATGACATATATTGCCCAAACCCTCGTACAACAGACAGTACACGACTTCCTGTTCTATGGGTTTTGTGCATGTCTCCCGGGTTTTCCCGTCTCCAGCTCTTCACATGTCGGTTTTTCCATCCCCACTGTGAAACCACCAGCAGTGCAAACGCGTGCGCAGACATCACACACTGTTGACTTGTGACTGTCATTCCAATCAGCCATTTCAGATGTAAGTGGGGAGAAATCAAAGGTTATCATCCGTCAGCGAGCGCATTAAGAACCGTCTCATTTCCTGCTCTTTGTAGCACTTCCAAATGCACGGCAGCTTCCTTTCAATTAGGCTTCCTGTACACAGATACTTCCCACTGGCACAACCTTGGATTCAAACAGGATTCGTCTCGTATCCCGCGTTTTGGAAATACAATACCGGCATTTTAGATTTATTCACAACACAGAGGCATATGTGACACTTTCTAGGGAAAAACAACCTCCTCACTATCATCACTGGGGTGATCAAAAGCATAGGAAGTCCCATTAAAACATTCTTTACTCGATAGAAACCCCCAACGGCAAAGGTCGAGGAGGTTTGTGTCACGCCGCCTAGTTTAAGCCCCCAATCTCATTCGACATCTACAGTCGGCTGGCAGGTATCTTTATTTTCCCTCGTAAAATGACAAATGCCTTTTGCCTGGTGGGCTCGTACATCACGGCTGGGCCAACGTGTCCGTGTTTAACTAATAGGCTCCGTGTCCTCAAGCAGCAACGGATGGCACGGGTTATGACAAACTGCATCAACAAGACATTCATTACCCTCAACATCCTAGCAACCAAATCACAATTACCCCCCGATCCGAGAGCGAGCATCCGACCCCGCCGCCACGCTCCTATTCCTCGCACAACATGTCGGCGATGCATAAATTAGCCTTCTTTTGTCACGTTGGGGGGTCGGCTGGTAGCGTAGTTTGTTTTGCATCGCGATGAGACGTGTGCTGAACTGATGGCAGATGACTGCAAAACCTCTTTTCTGGCTAATCAAGAGACACTCATTTCCTCATTCTGTGTGATTCTGTACATCATGCATGTGTTGGAGTGTGGATATTTCGTCTGTATATGCATCCTCGTATGTGTGCGTACATCCAGAGAGTCGTCTTGACTGACTAATGCACTTGCTCTGCGCTGTGCCAGGACTCTATTGTTGCACTGTGTCCTCCCCACAGTCATTAGTTTGCCATTAATCTCTCATCTGCCATTAAAACAACAGCCAGTGAGCCAGACTGAACAATACAGCGGCCCTTCCTCCGGCCCCTCGACACATTCTAGCAATGAGTTGGAATTAGGCTCTCGGGGGTCACCTATTAGACCCACATATTTCATCCAGACAGCTGAGTTCACAAAGAGGTTATGCGTTACTCCTCTGTATGGGAAAGCTGAACATACATTCTCCATCCAAGCATGCCATCTATTTATGTGTTTAGCTAAAAATGAGAATGCTGATCATCTCATTCTCCACAAATCACATTCCCAAACTAACGATGAAGGGATGTGCTGCGGCTACTTCTTCTGTGCCATCGACCTCCCATTGTTGTCAAAAAAAGATGCGTTAACGACAACAATAAAGCACAAGTTGACACGTTATTTAATTACAAAGAACCAGGGCGCTGCAGTTTGTTTTGAGCCAGTGCCACAGACACCACTCTGCTGCCATAAAAACCTACACACACACACACACACACACACACACACACACAGACACCACTCTGCTGCCATAAAAACCTACACACACACACACACACACACACACACACACACACACACACACACACACACACACACACGTTAATGCGCTCCTGAAAATAGTTTCCAACAAAGGCGTTACTTTCTCCTGTTTGAGTAACGTTTGCTAAAAACTACGGTGCCCAGTTAAATCAGGATATTATTAGGCTTTTAAAAAAAATTAACTATATACATGTGACCCCTTTTTCTTTAAAGATTTCCTTCATCGGGAACCAATGGGCATGAGGTTGAGTGCCATAGACAGGCTTTATGTCTGGGTGGATAATGGATAAACCATTTAATTGAACAATCCATGGTTTATAAGTATCTTTCAATCTTTAATTGTATTTTCGTTATCATAATTTGATTTACTTTGAGTATGTAGTGTTTTGGAAATTGGCACTCAAAGTGAAAGTCGACCCCATTCAGTTCTGCTGCCTAGTTCCCATTGTTGTGGGACTAAGCCACCGCAGTACAGACACTCAGCTTTTAACGGTGTCGTGAAAGTGAAGAGACAGACAGTAAGGCTGAATGAATGCTGACTGAATACATCAGACATGTGCATAGCCTCTCATTGCTTGAAGCATTTTGTAGATTCATAACCAATTCACAGATTTTCCTTATAGAATGTGTTTCATAATCTTTGAATTAGGACAGGAACCATTCTTGGAGTCTGGACTTAAATTCCTTTAGTAATAACTTCATATACACCATAAATCAGAGTGATCATGTTAATCTTATGGGTAAAATGGGGTATCTTGCTATCTATCTTGGTTATTCGCATGAGGATAGTTAGTTCCAGGCAAAAGAGGAGTGAGCTCCGGATGTGAAGGGTATAATTAGCAAATATGCAAAAGCTTGGAGAGTGAAAATATTTTACTGGGAAGCAGGAAAATGAAAGATTTATGTACTGCTTTTTGCATAAAATTAGTTGGATCTTTTTTTTTTAAAGCCTGGAGTGGGAACTCCTTCTTCATTTTAAAGTGATGCATGTTTATGCTCACTGGAAGCACCTCAGCCATTAGCATTATTCATAACGCGAAGCTTCCGCAGTCCGCCTCTTTGGCGGAGAAGAAAAACGACCGCACACTCCACTAACTGTGCGCGTGCGAGAAGAGCTCTTCCTGCGATGAAAAATACCTCCATCCAAAAAAAAGCACGGTTGGTTAGTTAGGCGAGAGACACGGCGCGATGCGCTCCGCCCCTCCGATCGATCAGGACTCCGAACTGTAACTCGCCGCTTCAGGCATGCGGGTGTGAATCCACAAGATGACGGAGTAAACGGCTAATCGCATTAGCCACCAAAGTACGCTCAGTCGGGGGATGATTAGTGTCTGCGTTCCAGTGATTTTCAGACTGCATCACAGATTGACTCTAAATCAAACCACTGTTTCTTAAAAATAGGTTTATTAATTTGTGTGAGTCTCCTTGTAACAAGGCCATGACACATAAAATGATGATGGCTGACTGAGAACAGGCAAGACTCTTGATATTTAACTCATAATCCTAAATTGTGTTAACTGCCAACCTACTTTATTTTTTTTGCATTCAGGGCGACCATTTTTACTTTTGCATTGAAAATTCGGAAGGTAATGTTTTGATCGCCGTGTATGCGTTTTTGCGTGTTATTCGCATAAGTCAAAACGAATTAAACCGAATCGCATGAAATTTGGTGGGATGATTGTTTTTTATCCGGGAACCATTTGATTAGATTTAGGGATCGACCGGGTCAAAGGTCAAGGTCATGAAAAGGTCAACATTTCTTTAAATCACATGGAATTTAGTGGGATGATTGGTTATTATCCGGGGACCATTTGATTAGATTTTTGGATTGATCGGGTCAAAGGTCAAGGTCATGAAAAGGTCAAAACCTTCTTTTTACCATAGCACAGTCAATTATTATGTTCATAATGCAATGCCCAATCTTGTGATATGCGAAGGTATGCGCTCTACCGAGTGCCCATTATAGTTTAAAAATAACTTCCTTTTTGAGGCGAAGGTTTTAAAAAAGGTTTGGTTTATTAAAAAGCTGCACATTTTTGTCAATGTGTGAAGGAAGGCAAACTCTGTTCGAGTTCCTTTGCACATGCTGCATGTATTTCTCATTTCTTGTCAGTTGTGCAAAAAGAAGAGTTGTGTTTTTCTTTACGGTAGATTTCCTTTTACAAAACACACATCTCCTGAGGATCTCTCGAACAATGTCTCTGCCTGAAGTGATTTATTTAAAAATTCATATTGCGCTGCACTCAAACAAAGAAAAAAAAACAAAGACGCTCAACCCCACGCCAAGACGGGTGTTGGACTCCAAGAGGATGAGCCGAGGCTATCCATTGGCCGACGTGCAACAAAAAAGGCACGCGGTTCTCCGATTCACCTAACGACATCCTCGAGACACTAATTCGCCGTCGTGCTCGTCATCACGCTCCGCTGCCCGCACCTGCTGTGATCTCTGCACCTACAGCCATGAATCATTTATTTCCCCACACCTAACGAGATTGTAAGAAACGGCACCGTGCGAAACACGAGCCAATACGTTTTTTTCTCAAAACTAACAACAACAACAACAACAGAGATGGCGCTTTGGCCGCTTTGGTGCATTTCCCAAATCAACACGAGGCTTATGGTTACACCCTGCGCTAAATGCAATAACCCCCCCCCCCTCCTCCCCGCCCACTATGCAGATGGTTTAGTGTTATTCTATCTGAAACTGGACTCAAAGCCAAGATCTGAGTGGGCCTGATGACTCTTAGCCCCGAGTTGGTTAAGTGGGAATTCAACACCAGAGCCCTGCTGTAACCAAATCTCCCTCTAGACCACCTGGACCCAGCATCCACCCTGTGGGTTCAGACTTGACAACGGCAGTCCAACGGAGCATTTTGCATGTTCAAGCATTTAGCTAAAAGCCTCATCAAGACGCCTACTTTATGCAGAATTATTTAGCTTTACAACATGTTGTAGGGCAGGATTTCACGGCGGTGTCAGAGAAAGCATCGTTACCGACATTACGGGCTGTAAATGTTAACGATTCAGAGCCGCTGTTAAAAAAAAAAGCTGAAACAACCCCCGTCTCCCACAAATGATTATGCACGATGGAGAGAAATTATTGGCAAAGAAAAGAAAAGCAGGGAATAAAAGTGACGCTTTTCTTTTTATAGTTTAACTGACATTTGGTATCAGCGTGAGAATTGCACCTTCGCTGCCAAATAACTCACCTAAATATCCGTCTGAGCGACAGTTTATGCTAATACGTACGATGTTAGACGTTTTTATGTCTAACACATTGCGTCTTAGCATTTCTTTTTCCTGAAACAGCGAAATATCTGGGGGAATTTTGTTCTGCGTGTTTTGTGTGCACAAAGTAGATTTTTGGAGCGCCGTGAAATGCCGGCAAACATATCCATAACGGCTGCAGATGGTTCCTCGTCACATCTGTCTAACCTGACACAACATAGCCCGCAGCGTGTGGCCATAAGGTGCGTTATTGGGTTATTCCGGCACACGGTTGGCTTCAAACCATATAACCATCATCGGCTGACGGCTAACACGTCGAGGCGAGACACAATTAGGGCCCCTCCCCGACTGCCAGACGTGTCCTCCGTCGAGTATTTGGAGCACCTCAGAGGGGGCGGGGTCACGCCCAAAGTGTATTAATGAGTCGGCTAGACCGGCGGTGACAAACAAGCAGAAAGACAGACAGGGGCGGCGGAATGGAACGGACTCGGAACTGTGTTTGGCGTCTGATAAGTGATGGGAGGAGGAGGAGGAGGAGGGGGAAGAGGAGGAGGAGGAGGAGGGCTAGACTTTGTGTTTTGGAAAGGGCGAGGTTATGGAGAAAGGGAGGAGGTGGTGGTGTGGGGGTGTGGGGGGGTTAAAGGACTTATTGATGGCTCGCCTTCTCTCGCTCCGGTTCCCTCCCCTCACTGTTGCACAATCCTATCTTTATTTTTCTTTCTTTCTTTCTTTCCTAACCTTTTCCCTCCTCTGCTGTTTCATTTCATCCCCCCCCCCATCTCCTATCATCTTTGGCCAAGCCACTTGGCCAATTGGTGAGTATGGTAATTGGCTGGAGGCCGATAACAACTGATAAGTCCTCTTGTCAGCGCGCTGAGAGCTTGAACGGCGTTTTGTTACGGAGCGTCGTAAAACAAGGGGAACCGTAAAGCTGACGGACGGATCGGCCCCGCGTGATTTTAATGTACACAGTGTGTGCAAACAGGCGTACTTACCTCTTTAAAGATGTGCCGTGTAGTTGTGTGTACAAACATCATGTTTGCCTTTTGTGGGGCGGAGACATGAGGGGGTGGGGGTTAGGGTGGGGGGGGGGGGGTGGAGGAGTGTCACTCCGCCCACATGAAGGGCTTTTCATCCCGGGCTTATCAGAGCCAACGCAGGGAGAGATCGTTGGCCGGTGGAGCGAAACACCGACTGTTCCCCGACCTGTCTTGCCCTGACTTTGTGATCCACACACACACACACACACACACACACACACACACACACACACACACACACACACACACACGGCAAGAAAGTGTTTTCTTACAGCCAGGCAGACCGAGATATACAAAGAATCCCGGTCACTCACACACACACACACACACACACACACACACACACACACACACACACACACACACACACACACACACACACACACACTGCAAGAAGACACTCACAAATCAATTCACTGGAAAAATCTAAAATATCACTTCAATCCGTTCCAATTGTTCCCATATTTGGTCTATAACAAGCAACCCGGGCCAACAACACCAGGGTGCTTTTCCCCGGGATAACCTGACACTGAAAAATCACCGGTTTCCTGTTTCCAGTTTGGCCGGCGACCAGGAGACGCGCGACTCCCGGCGCCGGTGGCGAGGCCATATGCACCTCTAAATCATGCAGTATTACCAGCACGCTGCGCTCCGAAGAGCGACTATAACCGTGATGGAAGACACCAGATGATCTGTGCTCAACAGCAGAGCTCATTTGCATAATGCTGCGTTCACGTTTTTAGTGGGGAAGAGCCATTACCCTAAGTTAATCTTTTAGCACCATTAAGCTTTAAAAAGTGGGAGCGGTGAATGTTTTTTTCTCCTTTTTTTAGCATTAAAGCACATCAAATAATGCAAATTGGACGGATTTAAATGCAAGCAACAATGTATGTTTTTAGAAAGGCGTTACATTTTATGACATGCAGTACAAAAACCGGAAAGGTCAAACTCACTGACCCGCCCACGCAGACAGACACGTTGTCGGGAAGAAAAATACAGGCGAAAAGGGAAAGGTCACTTCATTCTATACTTTCTGAAAAAGCTCAAAATCCCATCAAAAGGAACAGAGACAGGGAGTTAGGACCAGTGTTGTGCCTCCCTGGTAAGAAGACAGCTGATGGATGAGGCGATACCACCATCCATCCATCCTGTGTTGGTTTTCTGCCGCACCTTTTATAACCTCAAAACATCACTCAGGTGAGATCTGGGAGCAGAAGATTATATTGAATGTGCCAAATACGAGATTGGGAGCATTTTCGTATTGACTTCTCACTTTTCTATCCCGGGGATAACCACGCTGTACCTGCACGAAGCCTCCGGATGTTTTCTACTTTACACGCTTCCCCAACCACCTCTCAGGCTGATGTACCCGATAGCACCGACACATTTCCCATCCTTATCTGGAGGAAGTCTAAGGTGACCATATGGAGGCGACGGCTGCGTGGCTCTTACCACTCGCCGGACACCATAGGTGGTGGCGGGAGGCGGGATGAACGGGGTGACTGTCTAGCCCCCTTCATGCTGTCCGACAGGCTGGACATGTGGCACGGCATCTGTGTTCAGAGGACAGGCTCGCACCACATATTGGCCTGGCTCGGACACAACCGTACACAAGAGGAATCAAACTTAAAAAAGGTGATCCCCTTGTGCCTGTGGTTTATGATAAAGAAGTATACTTAAATAGAGGGATGAGAGAGCAGGTACAAAAGAAAACGATGCGATACGTCACAATAATACAGAGATATTGTGTCCCATAGGGCTTCGATGTGAGGTTTTGGGGCAGGGATGTTTAGGTATACAGATTGTAAAGCACTCCGAGACAAATTTGTAATTTGTGAAATTGGGCTATACAAATCAACTGAATTGAATGGAATGGAATGAAATGCGTGCCTGTGTTAGCTTTAGTCCTCTTCATCAAGTTCAATATGAGCATGCATCGTTTCTGATGAATCCCTTGTGCATGGGTTCGGCTTTTTTTATTTAAATCCCAATAACAATGGTTAATGGCAAATGGGATTGCACTTGTAAAGCCCCTTTTATAGTCTCCTGACCACTACAGTGCTCCAACAGTACATTCACACCCTGATATGCAAGGTGCCACCTGCCATCAGCACTCGAATAGCCTGCGGGAGACATTTGGTGTTAAGCGACTTGCCCAAGGACACATCGACATGGAGCCGGGGATCGAACCGCCGGCCCACTGATGGAAGGATAGTAACAACACAAATGATAACCGATGACCTTACTAATAAGACACACAATGGAATGCACAGGTCTAAAATGCTCTCAACAAGCCACGCCTATCGCTTAGTTTTAATTATTTTATGTAAAGTAAACATGACCCTCTTAATTAGCAGAAATGCAGAGGAGTGTGACACACAGAGCCGTGAGTGGCTGGTGTGTTGTTGTGTGATGCAATAGTGCTGATTTTGGTATAACTTAAAAAAAAGGACAAAACAAATATGTCCAGTGAGGCGCTGAAGGCCAGAGGCTGTGGTACAATTTAACACAGTCACAAGCAAAACAAGTGGAATAGCAATTACTAAAGCCAGGATGGGGCCGACACACACACACACACACACACACACACACACAAATGAAGCGTTGAATGTAAATGGTCTGAAGGAAGTCATAACTCTCTCAGTGGCCGCCGGGCAGCAGGGTGTTGCAGCCGGCGGTCCTGTCAGAGCGCTACAGCTGTGTGAACAGAGATAGCCTCTGTGGTGTGGGAGGAGCCACGAAGGCCTGAGGGCTGATAACTGGAATTGGCCTCTGAAATGCTCCGTTACTATATCTTTTTTTTTTTTTTTAAATGGAAGGTGCTGAACAGGTCTTTTCCAATCACTATACATCTTCTTTTTTTATGAATAGCTGCAATATATTTCGTCATAGTTTCATCCACAAAAGACATTTACCATCTGAAAGGAAGTTGGCATTGGCCGCTACAAATCAGCCGCCGCTGGGGCGTCATTATGAATCCTGTACTGCTTTTTTTGGGCAAGTCCTATCCCCTGAATAATGGGCTGTCCTATCCATAACTACTCAAAGCCAACGCCTAATTCCAACCAATCAGCTCCGTCTCAACCAGCACAGCAGGTCTTGCCAAGTGGACCATGCCGGTGATCGTCGGTACACGCTTTCTCAAAGTCAAAGTCATCTCTGCGGTCACTTCTTCCATTTGTGCAAAGATACAGAATATCTGAAAGTAGATTTCTCTCTTGTCCAACACAAATCCACAGGAGCAGAGGTCAAGGTACTTGTTTATCATGTCTTATGTATGATTTACCCCGTTTAACTTTCAATGACGACCTCATCTAAGCCCTTTGGGTTTCTTTTGTGTCTTTTAATAATGTTACATTTGTACCGTTTTTCTTTTATTGTGCGAATAAATACATAAACCTGATTGTAGTCATTTAGGTTATATTCTAACAGAAGGTAAATGTCATGGTATGATTTTAAAATGACATTAAACATCCTTACATTACCTATATTTTCCATTCACTCATCGAGCCAACGAGCTTGCTAACTGCTTGTAAAGCGCTCCACTTTTGGATTCTGTCGGCGCTGTCGAGGCCGTTTTCTATTGGGCGGCGGTGTTGTGAAACATTTGCACTGATTTACTTTACCTGTGAGAATCATTGTTCAAAGCTGGTGTGACCCTGGCCTTGAAATAGAATTTCCTTTAAGCCGCTCTAAAAATTCCGTCTCCTCAAACTGTCTCCCGAAGGCGGAAGTCAAAGCATCGAGACTTGAACTGATGATGCATCGGACCTGTGTGTTTCGTACACACACACACACACACACACACACACACACACACACACACACACACACACATACACCCACACACACACACACTCCATCCCTGCCTCAGCAACACTATCAACATCCATTGCTGCTTCCCTGGTATAATGAGCAGGTGGTGTCCTATCGCGTTGCGCCGTTGAAAGTACAAAAAAACTAAAACACGTTGAGTATCTGTAGTGATGCCAAAGTAAAGTGAGAGAGGGGAGAAACAGATTGCTGAGAGAGAAAAAGACAGAGGGGGTGGGGAGAGAAAGTCTAATGAAGGTTATGGAGAAGGAGAAAGTATAGAAAGGTGAGAAGAAGAAATGAGTCTGGAATGATAAAAGGAAGGAGAGGCGGAGGGATTGTTGAGGAGTCTCTCTGGATTTGTGGAATCCCCACCGCCTCCACTTTCGGGACAAAGTCACACTGACACACTTACTGAGCTCCCTCTCTCTCTCTCTTTCATTCTTTCTTTCTTTTGCACTGGTAATGAGAACGGTAGGTGTTCGCTGACTGTCAGATACTGCAGAGCGCTTAACAGTGTGGGTTTGCTCACACAAACACACACACACACACACACACACACACACAATATTCTTGGATGTCTGCCACAGTGCCAGAACACCTACAGTGTGATGCGGAAATTTGGAGGAAACCAAGGGTCATTTCTATGTTCCCCCCCCAAATCACCACGCTTTATGATACAATCATGCATCTGCTGCTATGTTACACAACATGAATATTGCGTGAGTTTTGGCTGATATATATATATATATATTATACATATATAATATATATTATATACATATATAATAAATATATAATATATATATATATTATATATGTATATAATATATAATATATATTATATATGTATAATATATATAATATACTGTATATATATATATATGTATATATATATAGGCTATGTTAGATCTATTTTAAGATAAACCAGTAAATGCATAACCTATATACAGTATGCAAACTTAAAGGGACAGTTTTGCTGACACCAACAAGTAGTCAAGTTATACATGGGATGGAAACACAAGGAAAAACACAGTTTTTTTAATGGATTTGCCAAACAAGATGCCATGGTTAACTTCAGAGTTGCTGTGAGGTGACCTTAGGACAGAGCCACTCTAGCCATGTCCAGCTGATTCCAGGCGTTGTGCTAAACAGCAAGCCAGTCTCTGGATACATCTTCACTGTACAGACATGATGGTTGTATATGTATAATAGAGTCAGCCACATCCCTTTTACACGTCACAACAATGACTTCTCTACAGCTCTGTGGGTTAACACCTCCCTTTGTTCGAGCCAGTTTACTCAATTCCCCTGAATGGTCTGAAAGGAGTCGAGCCTCTTCGGGTTTCCTTGAACTAATGGGCTCATTTTCGTGCACACAACACAGACATCCACCATCTCATTAAGGCGTTGGGGCATTTAGTCGGAGAGCGTAATGAGCTCCAGACTGCATAGCTGTAAGTAACATTCACGGACAGAGCGTGTAGAGGTTATTGGGGTCGCGCTCATGCATTTCTATGAATGCTGACACTTTTGACACGTTTGCACACATCAGACGGCGGTTTTACGATATGATGCTAGTATCATTTACGAAAACCGAGCTGCTCGCGCTCTTTAAGCTGTATCCAGTTTCTCCACGCTCGTCTGTAACCGCGTAGGATGCTAAATGATGAATGAATCCTCGCTGCTGGCCACGCATTCGCCCGTACTGTACATCAACAACAGAGGAGACCCGGAGCACGTGTTTCCCCACAATAAGCTGCTCACGGTCACAGATGAAACCCTTACGTGCGATTCAACAGCTTTCCAAAAGCAGTCGGAGAGCGCAAACACACAACAACACCTGAGGTATCTGTTTATCAGTGAAGTCACACTTGCTGATACTTCCTATCTAATCAACACATTCCAGCCAAGCCCAGTACAAGACGACGATTTAAACATTCACCGTTTTGCTGCTCGTTATGACAATATGATCATTTGTGGAGATGATAACGAGAGCATCAGTCAAAAGGTTTCTTGTATTGGATTTTTGACAACATCTTTTGAATAAAAGTGCCAAATACCAGAGCTATTACTTGCACTAAGATCGCAGAGTATTCTTTACATGACAGCAGGGGTAAAAAAGAAAGATCAGTCATATCAGGTCAGAAGAGACACACAAAAACAAAAACAAGTCCAGCTCTGACAACAGAGGGGATAAACAGCATAACACCTCTGCTGGCTGCTCTTTGAACTGTGTTGCTTCGAGACACAGGCAAGAAGAGATGTGATGAATTCCCCCGGAGCCATGCGCGAGAAAAAGAGCTGAACTCGTAATCACGTCTCCTGCTGCTGAGGAGAAATAACTAGCTCCACTCACTTTGATGGAGAGGAATACGCACGCACGCACGCGCACGCACACACACACACAGTCTTTCTGGCTGGCTGCTAGGAAGTAACTAATTTCCCCACATTTCTTTCATCCTTCCCTTTGTTTCCACACTCCACACTGCACGGTGCCTTTCTCAAAGAATTACTCCAGACTTTGCGCAGTTCCTTTTTGTTATTCTGGCACACTTTCCTTCTCAAAATCACCCAGTGCCATGATCATCATCATCATCATCATCATCATCATCATCATCATCAATCATCATCATCATCAATCATCACCATCATCAGCACCATCATCTACTGTCGTTAAAGCTCATATTTGACTTACCTGTGCAATATCATACAGCAGTTTGTAGTGTTCTTCCCGTTTCTGCAAGGTGCACAAATTGCAGCCCATTCTAGTTGTCAGGGAAACTGCGCCGAGTGCCCGCTGGAGAGTGCGCGCTGTCTGCGGTGCGTGTGAGCTCCCCCCCGGGGCGAAACACGCTCCGGCTCCTCTTCCTCGGCTCCCCCACTCCTCTGTCTCATCCGTGAGTCTCACGTGTATCCTCAGAGATCCCCCCCTCCTCCCGCCCCCTCTGTGGCTCCGGGCGCTGGAGAGACTTTTACGCGCGCGCGCGCACACACACGCCCACGTGTGTCAGCTCACCGCTTTAGTAGAGGTTGTGGTTGTAGTTCCTGTAGTGTGTGCGTGTGTTTGTGTGTGTAGTGTGAAGGGAGGGAGGGACGGGGGGCGTTATTCAGTGGTAAGATGAGCAAAAGCACCTGGCTTCTTCTTCTCTTTTCCTCTTTCTTGTCACTCCCTTCTCTCGGTTCTCCCTCGCATGCCTTCATATACTCTCTCCTCCGCCACCTCCTCTCCCAGTGTGAGCAGCACACCGGTGCGCGCACACACTTTTGGCTCACGGAGACACACCTCCTCTCCAGTGGCAGGCTGCACGAACATGCCCCGCTCCTACTCCCGGCTCACGAGCAGACCGCGTCCTGATTGGCTGTTTGAGGCAGAAGGGGCGGGGAGAAGAGGGTGGGGCGCAGGTCTTATCTTGGGCTCCTCCAGGATCTGAACATCAGTGTTGGAGCTCGCAGGCGACGTGAAGGACTCACGTGAGGTCCGTGAATCTGTCTGTGTTTGTCATCTCTGTGTGTACGCACATTTTAAAGACGCATTCACTTTTTTTTTTTTACTTTTCAATGCAGGTAGTTCCGTTATAATCAAAAGCCCAAAACAGCAGTTAAAATGCCATCCTTGCAGTTAATCAAGTCACTGAGAGGGCTTTTTGACCGCGGCCCACATTTAACAACTCGATTTGGCATGGAAATCAATCTCATTTGAATTCAATCAGATGGCATTTTGCATCCAGTGGAATGGTTGGAGGGGTGGCGGTTTGGTGGCCAACATAGATTTACACTCAGAGTGATAGTCACCAAACAGATGCTCCTTCTCTCTCTCTCTGCCGGCAGCGACACAAGGGCACAGGAAGAAACACAGGCCGGTATTGATTGGCTTCAAATTAGCTTCCAGCCCAACTGGCTCCTCTCCACTGGGGGTGAGCGGACAGAGGGAGGGAGACTCTGGGATGAAGAGAGCACATAGGTATTGAATCCGTGTTACACTATAAATTATAGTCATTTGACATGGTAAATGTGGTTTGACAGAAATGTAATGCTGCCCAGCTTACTTTTATATCGGGATAATGAGCGTTATGCTTATGTTGAGGCACTGGCATGCAGCACTCGGTTAAAGTTAGGTCAAAATACTTGAATAATAGGACACAATGTGTTCACTTCATTAACATTCATTGTTTTAATTGTCCACACTGTTGATACTGCATCTATTGTATAATGCTGCGTTTTTGGCAAGATCAAATAAAATATCTTTTGAACATATTTGTGGAAAAGAGGGAGGCATTTGAAAAATTATGCATTGGGGCTGGTTATGCACCATTCATTATTTAAAACATCTTGTATTTTCCAAATTTAAAGATGTTGTAGTGCTGTTTAGTTTGTGTTTCACCCTTTAGGCAAGCCAGGTGGGCTCCTCTTTTCCACACAAAAATACCTTTTGTCAACATGAGCACATCCTGATCTCACAGAAACACACAAAACTAGAACGGGCACTCGGTAGAGCGCATACCTTCGCCGCAGCCAACTGTAAAAAAACTATAAATTGATGCAACTTGATACCGGATATTTTGATAAACATCACAAAATAATTATGTATGAACATCAGCCTGGATTTATTGATTTAGAAAGAAAACCATGTTTTGACCTTTTCATGACCTTGACCTTGACATTTGACCCAGTCGATCCCAAAATCTAATCAAATAGTCCCCGGATAATAACCAATCATCCCACCAAATGTCATGTGATTCGGTTTAATACTTTTTGAGTTATGCGAATAACACACGCATACAAATAAATAAATAAATACACCGCGATCAGAACATAACCTTCCGCAGAATGTGAAGGTAATGATGAGCAAGATATGTGTTTGTGTTCTAAAAATATGTCATATGAAAATGTGGGAATGAATTTTACAAAACAACATGCTTTGTCCTGGCGGAAGTTCAATTTGCGAGCACGGCCTTCGCCGCCCGTCACAAAGGGAAGCATGGGCCTCGCTCGCTCCATGCTTCCCGTGCCTTTTATCAACTCAAGTGTTTATGTTCCATGTCTAAATGTGAGTCATCCGATCAGGACAAGGGGCTAGTGGTTCACACTTTAGTATCACGTCACGATCAAATGCATACATTTTACTGACTAACGGTACTAAATCGAGCTTCCACCTGGCTGCGTGACGAATAGCCGTTACCGTTAAGACGATGAGCCGAGAGCACAGATGCGTCATCCTGCTTATCACCAGTCAGGCAGGTGCAAGGGCCACAGTGGTCCAGTCAAGGGCGTCGGAGCAGATCCCAATACAGCCCCCCAGATAACACTTAACCCTTTCTCTACGCCCACTCCTGTCCCTTTCTGATGAGGTCACCGCTTTCTCCGTCGACCTCTGAAGGCAGCTTCTCAGCGGTGACACCATCAAAAATAAATTTAGGGTTCTTCGATTATTTTCTTTAGTCTCTCCTACTGTTTTTTTCAGTGCTGCTTATTGCATTCTAAGTATAGGATTAGATATAACTCTGGACATTGTGATCGTCCATAAACTTGGATTTGCCCTCACCCACATATACGCGTTAAAAACGTAAAATGTTCCATCGTATTCTTTGGATTTTTCTACGAAACGAAAGGAAATCTGGGATGCGAGGATATTATTTTTTTTTACAGAAGGTGACATCATTGTGGTCATTTATGGCCTATCACCATTTTTTTTATTATGTTTTATATCACCTACTTTCCATCATCTCGACAATGTCTCCTTCATTTCATCATCCTGTTCTATTGCCTCCGCATGCATGAGACAGCGGACAGATGTCTGGCTCATGTTTTCATATAAAATTGGAGAGACTCGTAGAACTTTAAGAGATGTGGGATTTGAAACCTGCAGAAATTGTGTGGAGAACATTGCACAAACAAAATGCATTTCATCGTCTTTGATGTCTGACAACTGGACTGGCAATGCAGGAGCAGAGCGCTGTCATACCTGTATACTGAATTAATTCTTCGACAGGTAGTTAACTTTAGAGTGAGGGGCGATGAGGTGGGTTCAAACAGCTGTACCGGTCATTCCATATTTTATGGTAAAGTTCGTCATCTTCTGTCAGTGAAAGGTTAACCAAAAATAGCTTGCTGCAGGGGGAAAGTGTTGCACTTCAAAGGAAGCCTTGAAACACGGCATTAGCATAATGTCCTATATGGCTGTGATTGAAAGAAAATTGTCCACTCTGCACGTTCCTCTCTGAAAGTAGAAACTTGTTACGAAAGCTCTGAGCCATTTCCGTCTTGAATCTACAATAAATCTCAGTAGAAAGTTTGAAAAAAGAAAAAAAAGTGAGTGTATTTGGCATTTGGTAATTACAGCTGCGTGAATACCTGGGCGAGATGTTCAAAGGCCACAGTACCCTTGATGACAGGCAGAGCGGTGCGTCATGGGTAGAGAGTGGATCTAATCTGGAACAATGATCACGCATTCGGCCCGGGCTCTGAGGTCTGCCCTGCAGAATACCAACAAACTGCTTTTAAATAAGTTACCAGTGGAAACTTTTCTCTCACGAAGTTTCCTCGAAGCCCGTCGATGGGGACGCATCCCGGAGGCAGAGCAATGGAAGCACAGGCCGACTGAAAACACCTGCGGGCCTCATAAATCTCCGTTTAATGGCGATCTGATGCAGTGTCCTTTACGATTCTTTTGATCTCTGTTCTCGATGTTAACCCTCCTGTTACCATCAAATGTACTAACATCTTTTACCCTTGCGGTCAATTTGACCCCAGCAATTAAAACCTAGAGGATATTTTTTTAATTAATATTGATTCCCAAGTTTATGTGTCAGGTACTTTATATTTGTTGATACATAAATGGCCTTTTAAATACATAGAATAGTTAATATTTCTTGTATGCTTTAGTGAAAAACATCCTGGGGTCAAATTGACCCCAAAGAACACCGATGCGTACAAGTTGTGTTCAGGACATTGAAAACATATCATCATGCGAATTCTGTGTTTACCCAATTGTTACCTAATAAATTAGGAAAAGTCATGAAATATGAAGCAGACCAAATTGTGTCAATCATTTTTTTTGAGAAGTTAAACATCGAATGGGGTCAGATTGACCCCAAAGGTAATAGGAGGGTTAAAAACAGCACCACATTCTACTTCGGAAAAGTCAGAAACAGGACAAGAAGCACATTGTGTATGGTCGTATGAATAGTTTCTGACGTTAACCTTCATTTAGTTGATGTTGAAAAATGACAGCTTTGTCTAGTCCAATGATGGTTTCACTTGCGTCTGTGAAATGGCTATTCTCATTAGATTACACTAATCTCAACCACCTGTGGTGATAAAGTTAGCTTCTAAAGTGACTTTTAGATGTCACGTCACGTCTGGAAAGAGCAATACAAAAGAGCAGCGGTTCTGCTGACAGCTGGGCGTCTCAAAGCCAACGGCGTGAGAAGAGCCTGAGGGCGACTCAATAGCCATAACCCATACATTATTTAACACGCTGAACCATTCATCTGGGTAAAAACATGATTAGAGTGCTACTTACAGAACACAGCTAAAGGCCGAGGGGAAACGATGCTACGTGATGGTAATTGAAAAGCGGCATCCTTTTCTGTTTTTTGTTCTAGTAATTACATTGTAACTATTCATTACTGTCTAATTACTTTGCAGGAGGCCAGCGTTCGGATCCAATCCTCATAACGACTGTCTGTCCTCCACTCATTGTCTCCTGATCCCAATTGTCGAAGCAAAACGACTGACTCTGGGAAAAAAAGAAGATCCCGAGTGACTCCAGTCATTTAATTATCAAATAATGAGGCGAGTTAAAAGAGAAAACAAAAGGCGGTCAAGCCCACGAAAGTAAAGAAAAGACAAAACTGGGATCCATTCAACAACACACAGAGGGACCTTTTTGTTCATAATGTTCAGACTGCTAGTCGGGCAAAAATCATTCATTAGTGAGTTGTCGTAGAAACAGAGCGTCGTAATGTCCAATCTTAGTTATGTCCCCTTTGAGCAGTCGGGCAAAGTGAGGGAGACATGCACACAAATTCACAGATATACACACAAACAGACAAAGTGTGCGATAATGAAACCACTCAGAGCTTGGAATCAGACGAACCGGGGCAGCCATTAACACGAGTCCAATCACTGTTGAATCAGTCGCTAACACTTTCTTTGTCCCTGCTTCATTGAACACGGCTATTTAGAAAAAGCGAATGGAAACATTTCTTGAACCGCTGTGACCGCACACCCAGAGGCTGCGTTTCCCCCTTCCTTGCTCACTATTCAATATGGCAACTTAACCACCACAGTGCAGCATGACCGGAGGCAATAAGAGACCCCGACGCTCTCTTTACTCAATAAGCCAGCAGCCAAACTGGCGTCTGACCAGCTGACCTCACACCAGGCTCCACGCTGAGCAGGGTCAAGTAGCCCATAAGGATGGAGTTGTCCTCAGGCACTGGGACACAAGTTCAGCTTTCTCTCCACAGCTTTTTTTTTTTTACTATTGAGCAGCTTGAATTCACTCGTAATTAGATTGCGTAGCATGGTAGAGCTTTGTTCAAGTGGAAGGCATTGTAGCTGTTTGAAAGAAATGGCAGTTTTGCAGCCAAAATTAGCTGAAAACATGATTTCTACGATTAACTGGTGTGAACTGGTTCGTACCATATATCTACTTTTGGGTGTGGCTCAAGAGCTTTCCCACACATGGGTTCACCCTGAAGTATACAACAACTATTTGATGGGTTACCATGACATCCAAGGTAACCAGAGGATGAATTGTAACAACTTTTTTGACCCTCTGACTTTTCTTCAAACTTTTCACAAATCCATTGAAATTGCTCATCTGCTTGTTTAACACAATGCTGTCTAGTGTGATGGTCCTCGGGGGATGGATGCTACTGATTTTAATGACCCACTATCTTCTTCTGGATCATAAACATGTGTTTATATTTTGGAAGGATTGACTCGAAATTCGGTAGAGATGTTGATGAATTTTGGTTAGAAAATATATACTTTGGTCCGTCATTGGCTTTAAGTAATATGACTTAATCCAATAAGCCTCAAATGTAGTTTGTGTTTCATGCTAATAACGTAATACACATTAGTATACGAACATTCTCATTTTGAGCATGTTTGCATGCAAATGTTAGCGTTCATCTGGAGCACCACTGTGCTTAAGTGCGCTACAGCGTGTGTGACTCTTAGTCAACTTAGTAAACTCCTTGTAAACTTATTGTAAGTCGCTTTGAATAAAAGTGTCTGCAAAATGACATGTAATGTAGTCATGTTGTGTTTCATTCATTTATACCATGGTTATCATCCATTCCAACAAAAAAAGTGTAATAGAGTTGTTATAACTTAATTACAACATCCAAACCAACTGGAGTTCATCTGTCACACAGCTGAGTCTCAGGTTCCACCCATGGACATCATGTGCGTATGTGTGCATAAAGGACAGAGAGACATTATCTGTGCCTAGCCTTAGGGTGTAAAAATACACGGATACCCCTTCTGTGCACACACACATTTACACAAGAGTGTTGCCGGGCTCGGGGCCTGACCCTGATGTGTTAACCCAATAGCAGAGCTCCAATAAAACTGATTAAAGAAGTCTTCCCCTGCTGCTCCCATGTCCTGCTTCTGGACTAATGGCACAAGTGGGCCTCTTAATCTTTCCCCAACATCTGTGCCAGTATTGAACCATGAGAATGGATGGAGCACCAGGGCTTAGAGTGAGCACCACGAGCAACTCCCACGAGGGCTGAAGATAGACAGAACACATAGGTGGATGGACACGAAGGATATAGACCAATAAATACTTGAGTCTGTCCATCTTATTCTTGTTTTCATTCTTCATCCCATTCATCATCTGAATGCGGTGCACATCATCCTCTCCTCCACTCGATGCAAAGCGATGGAAGAACAAGCCAGCTGTTCCTCCATTGTCCAGTATAGCTTAACAAGATTACAAGAGGGCACAAGGCCAGCCTTACACACACACATATACACACACACACATATACACACACACACACACACACACACACACACACACACACACACACACACACACGTAGACACTTCCATATGAAGACTTAACCTCAAACTTCAAAGGATGACCAAGAAGCACAAGGACGCGCCATACCTCGGCTTAACGGATAAAGGATGGAGCCATGCTTGGCCGAGCATGCAGATATTGTGTCATTGGGGTCCTCAGTGTTAAAAAAAGAAGAAGGTGTAAATAAAAGAAATACCACGTACAAAAAAAAAATCATTGAATTTTGTTGTTTAACCTTGGTTTCAGTATCATCGCTGCATAATATTGAGTAAACAAAGTAGAAGGAAACCTAAGTAGCTTGTGCCACCTTGATATTTCTGTCTCTCTTGTAAAGGTAAAGAAACTGCCATTTGGTTTAACACAATATATTATAGTCACAAACAGCGCTTACAGGGTTACAAAAAAGGATATATATATATATATATATATATATATATATATATATATATATATATATATATATATAACGTGCTTCAAAGGAAAGGGCCGTGTTAACACGTTGATGTTTATAATGCTTACGATTCTCCCCATTCAGGCTGTTAGCGGTCTAACATTAGCTAATTACCTCTAAACACTAAGTGCAGCTGAGGCTGATGGTCGTTTATAATGCAGGTATTTTGGTCGTGAAATGAAAATAAAAAAAACATTTTGACAGGAGTATGACTCTAGATGAGAATTCAGAGCATCACCAAAGTTATTACAATTCATCCTGAGTGGGATGTGAGTGTCTGAATCAAATGTCATGGCAATCCATCCAGTAGCTGGCGAGACGTTTCACTAAAAAAAACAGGAATTTCAGAGCCTGAGGAACAGCCAGTGGATTACCCCAGTCATTAGGAATGAATCCTAATGACTTTGAGTCCCATGCATATCTTTTCAAAAGTCTTTGTCAAATCATTGAATAGATAAACTCTAGTCGAAATGTAATGTATAGATTGCATTTCTTAGGAGTAAAACAGGCGTCTCATTAATTTAGCGTGAATGAGATTAATGTATAACTTAATCGTTATCTCTGATATTAATGCCCAAACCTCTTACATTCACCCCTTTTCTTTCTTTTTGTTCTTTTTTCGATCCGTATCACTCGCTCAGTTTGGTTTTGAAAAGACCCATTATGCTCTTAATATTGAATAAATACATAAAATTCTGCCTGAAAGGGTAACGTTAAACTTCTTCTCAACCAAGACCTTGACGTGTTAAGCAAAAATAATGTACCCGAATAAAAAAATGTATTAGTGGGTGGCAAAATATCTCAGTCGTACTCTCTTTCTGTCTCCCACTACTCCTCCTTTTTCATCTTTTGCATATGCACATCCTCCCACGGCGGAGAATAGCCCTTTCGATTCTTATCAGCGGTGCGGCTGGATTTAAAAGGGCTTCCCTGTTGTGCACTAATGTGGCCTTAATCTGGCCCCCCACACACTGATCAAGTGATGTAAGAGACGGAGCATGTTCGGTCAGAGGACACGAGATTAGTCATAAACCACTGGGCTCGAAGTGGACCCGAGATGTCGCGTGCGTCTCACTTCCTGGTTTCCAGCAGCTGGTTCCCTCTTTCCTGTCTAATCCGAACGGAGGACAAGCTCCTGCCTGCCAGGAAGATAAGGGAAGTGTTCATTGTCTCCCTGATCCTCCTTGTGTCCGTATATTACGGGGCTCCTTGAGTCAATGTGCCAACTTGAGGTGTGGTCACCGATGAAGAACACTGGGAACAATGGCTCCATCTGCACCAGAAACAACAACAAACTCTCTCTCGCTCTCTTTCTCTCTCTCTCTTTTTTTTTTTTTACTTTTGGGCGCTAAAGGACGTCCTGTGTTCAGTCAGAGGAGATGCTCTGTTTTTGAACTTATGAGTTTTCTTGTTGATGTTTGTTCGTATTTGCATGATTTAGTTTTGTAAGTTTATTTTTAATGAACAGTATAACTGTAATCTGAATAAATGAAAAATAAAGACACCTAGACAATCAATCAATCTCTCTCTCCCTCTCTTTTTCTCTCTTTTTGCAGTTAGCCTTTTCTTGGTTTCTGGACAAATACTCAGATTGAAGCTTACTTTCATTTACTTACACACACATGTTGAGTCGAGCTCTTTGCACGGGGGGCGGAGCCCACCTCGAGTTTGTATTTGAACACGATGTGCAGTGGATAAGCACACGGTATTGATCCAGGGCTCTCGGTGGCTAAGGGTGTGGCCGGCTAACTGGCAGCCTTACAGTCAATATGCTCAATAAAGTGCAGATCGGAGAACATACGGTCATTTGGCAAATTCCAAGTAACACAGATCTATATTGTGTAAATCCATACAGCATGTCTGCAGGGGATTTCTATTACGCAGACATAAATGTGATGTGGACAAATCATTTGCCATTAATGTGCATTGTTTTCGTAATGTGCATTGTTTTAGTTGACATTACAGATATTTAATTCATTCTGACCGGCGGAATCATTATAATCTCACCATTCCTCCTTTAGGTGCAATATCTGACCATATTTACATTTCTTATTCTGAATGCTGTATGTTTGGAAGGTTAACATGTGACATGTCAATGACGGGTAAAAGGTCAAGTGTATTGTATCTTCAGATGGTACAATGGTGTTATTGGTGAACGAAGCCTTTCAGGAAAGGACAAGCAAAAATGTCTGCATGGTTATTACTGTGTCATGACTAATAAAATGCCCAGACAAACAAATATAAAGCAGCCTTGCATCACACTGATCTGTTACCTGATCCACAACGCGTTTTATGTTATGTGTTACATCTGTTGGAGAGCCACAGGGCGACTGGCTCGACAAACGTCCCCCCTTGCTGTTGCTTTCTTTTTAATGCTCACGATATTGCCAGATATTTTGAGTCAGCATGTCTCCAAAAGGATCCACACACAAATAAATGTGATTGATTGCTTGATTGACTGGGCGTGCTTTTAGCACCCTGCTGGTCCCAATCTTCGCCAAAAGTGACCAATAAAAAATGTACTGTCCCCACGACGGCCGTATAACAGAGGGAAAAATGTTTTATGAGGAGAATTGAATGGGTTCCTTTCATTCTGCAGAATATAGTATTTACGTGTGAAAAGAAAACATTTAGATCTTAAAAGCCCAAAATTACCAACATTAGCACAACGTATTCAGTTACAGTTCATGCCTGAAAAGGGATGTTTTACATTTTTGTTTCAGCAGGAATGTCCCATATTTCATAAGACATGCAGTAAAAGCCAAAAAAAAATAAAAAATAAAACATTGCATAAAAAAGCAAGGTCTTTGTATTTTAAGTAAGAAATAAAATAACACCTGTTTAGCATTGACAGTTAATTTCATACAATATAGATTTCATGGTTCAAAGCAGACTGAATATAGACAGTTTGATACACACACACACACACACACACACACACACACACACACACACACACACACACACACACACACACAAAGCTCTGACACCAGCTCTGTTATGACCCCAGAGGTCAAAGGGATGCCAGTATCAGATGGCCTGGGTCTTTACAATGCTAATGAGAATTGGACCCCTCTTTCATAGTTGGTTATTGGGTATTACACACACACACACACACGCACGCACGCACGCACGCACGCACGCACACACACACACACACACACACAATGATGTTGATCAGTGAGGATATTATATTGTCCACATTTATTCCCTGACCCCTAACTCTGAATCCAACTCCAACCTGAACCGAAGCCCTAACTTAAAGTCATAATTTAAAGTGAAAGTCTTTAATTTTGCTGACTTAGGCAGAAAACACCCCAGAGCAGCGGAGATGTGCGTCTCGCTGCGAGCGAGCTGCCATAACTCGGCCACGGGGCGCTGCGGCAGCTGCTCCTCCGACCTGAGCGAGCTGCTGCCGCTCGATTCTGCGGCGCAGTGTGAAAAAACTCAAGTCGAGGCAGCTCGCTATCGGCAGGCTCAAACTCCCGGGGTCGAAGTTCACGGCTAGTGTGACCAGGTCGTAACACTAAACTTCTCACGCGGATAGAGATACAATAACATTCACGCCTGAAGTTTACAGCTCTCTTTTAACCTTATAAATCTCTTTTGTTTTTTCTAATCCTGCAGCAGCCTTGTCAGTTGTTTATGATCCAATATCAAGCCATTCTTTTTACAACCACCGTGGACAGGGGGAAAGCACAGAAGGTCAGTGTAGGTTTTTATTGCTACATACCAATAGTCAAAGTCATAATGTTGCCAAAAGCAGTCCACAGGAGGACAGTAACGGCGTGTTAAAGACATATCAAGGTGTCAGGCAGCCGATGATTGGTCACATATTCAGGAATTAAAACATGCACAAGATGTGCCGTACGTTTTTATCAAATCAACCTGATTTAAAAGTAGTAGGCTGCCTGGCTCTGTTGGGCCGCGTTTGCCGCCTCCATCGCTTTGACTTGACACCGTGCTGTGGTTGCCGTAGCAACCGTGCAATATGACAGAGCTGATGACAGAGGAGCACTAAGCAAAGATCTGTCACTGAAATAGCCTCATATGGTGCAGCCGTGCCATGATGATGTGTGTACCTGTCTGTGTGGGTGCACGGGTGAAACAACACACTTCTTCTTCCTCTTCTTCTTCTTCTGCTGCGTCCACAGAAAAGCCAAATCATTTTGGTTTGATTTGACCGGGGAGTTCTCCGAAAACCACAAACATGACAAAGAGGCAACGTCAAGTGTGTCTGGGCAGTGTGTCATATATTGATGGTACCACTCCAAGGTTCCTCCATGGAGTGGTACATGCCTGAAAGTAACCTGCACGTCTGACACCATGTTTGGGATGCATCGTGAGTTATTTTGTCATTTATGGATAAGGCATTTCTTCATTTCAGAGTTTGAAATCTTTACATTTCGCTGATGTCTTTGCAACTGAAACCCATTATGATTTGGGGAGAATGTCAGAGAAATGAAATCTGTGACGACGTCCCCTTTAAATATGCAGCGTAACACAAAAGGCTTTAACTCCAGCTCCTCCAGCAGCGGGCACCGTCCATCTGGTCCTCTGCATGCCCCGTTGGCTTGTCGGTGAGCTTTGCTGTTGTTGTTCTCTGTGCCAGCGGACACAAACAAAAATAGAGAGATAGATAGATAGATGGATAGATAGATAGATAGATAGATAGATAGATAGATAGATAGATAGATAGATAGATAGATAGATAGATAGATAGATAGATAGATAGATAGATACTTTATTAATCCCCAAGGGGAAATTTGTCGTCACAATAGCAGCACCAATAAACTAAACACAAAGAATAAAATATAAAATAAAATATAAAAAACAGGGATGAAAGATATAGAGTATACAAGTAAAATATAAAATACAAAATGCAGTATATATGTATATAAAATGAAACATATATGTGTATATACTATATATATATATATATATATATATATACACGCCCAAATAAATATAATACAATGACTTTTACGATGAAATTACAATGGAAATAGTGAGCAATACTTAACAAATAATCAGGAAAATAAACAATATAAGAAAGGAAGCTATTTTTAATTGGCATCATAGATGGAAGAATCAAGGATAAACGTTACACAGGAACAGACGGCATGAACGAGCCTTTGTATGTGACGCCCTGGGAATGACAACCAGCCGCATTAGGCATTACGCATTATGTATTAGGCATTAGGGGTCATTTTTAAATGTCTTTGAACAAATAACATGTTAGTTAAACATTTTTTAATTTGCAGCCGTACCTCATTAAGCATCGTGAACGAATCCTAAGACAGGAGTTAGGGATGCCTCAGATCCTGTGTTTGTGAAATGCTTTCTGAGCCGTCAGTTCCATCTGCGGCTCTCCTGTCATGAAGTAGCACTATCTTCTCTGTTGACCTTTGCGGGGTCACTTCATCAGAGCGGAGCATTAGGGCATGTTAGGGTCACCCCGTGTCTCAGCGGGGATCCTCTTCGGTCCAAAAGATCAAAATGCTTAAAAGGCTTAATCTCATGAGAGGGAAGCTTGTTCAGTGGATCCACGATGGCACAAGGTCAGTGACATGTCAGAGTTCAGAAGGCACCACTCAACCCTTCATCCTTTCTTTTTCTTCTTCTTTTAAGACCTGATCAAATCTCACCACGGTTGTCCGATCACATTATCTTGGGTAAAACTACCAGAATGATAACAAGCTGCTGGTCGCAACCCACAGCCATCAATCATACTATTAATAATACTGTTACTCCACTATGTTGGTGTGTAAACAATGATGCAACAAGCTTTCCATACAGTTCCATTATAGCAACTCTGGAAGTGCTCCAAACATATTTCACTTCATCTTTTAACAAGTGCAGCTGCAACACTGTGTGAAGGAATAGCTCTGACTTGCCCCTTTCACTGCTGATATTAACACTATATATATATACATATAAACATATATATATATATAAATAAATAAATATATATATATGGGGAAATATATATATGGGGAAATATATATATATATATATATATATATATATATATATATATATATCTATATATACTACTATATTACTGCAGTGAGAAAAAGGTTTTTGATTGATTTAGATTGTCATGTTTTTTTTATGTGGTTTAAAACAGATTGTAAAGAAAAAATTGGAATATCTATGTGAGCAATATGATGCAGGTAATGAAGGAAAAAAAAAAGGTTTGGAATGTTTTGAAGCAACCAGATAAGAAATTAAGTCCAATCACGTTGCTGATTATATATGTTATTTGGGTGGTTACTTGATCTGAAAGGCCATGTGTGGGTTTCATGAGAAGTTCAGCTCGGTCTGGGCTCGCAGCATCCATGAGTGTCTTCAAGTGCTGCAGTGGCAACCAAGACCACTCAAAGCTTTCAGAGCATAGGATATAAATATGGAGAGCTCTATTAAAGGTCCCTGCAGCCAATCATGCCCAACATAGTTATAGCGAGATGTAACATCCCTTAATGGCTAGGTGCATTCAACAGGCCACTTCTATGGCCAGGTCTCTTTTGCTTCCCCAGCCATTACAACCTCTAATTTTCCAAGCATTATGCCTCCATCCATGTTTTTCTCGGGGAAATGTTGCAGCATCATAATGCAAACAAATTGAAAGAGAGAGAGAGAGGGAGAGAGAGAGAGAGAGAGGGAGACGGAGAGGGAGAGGGAGAGAGAAAATGGCCACACATTAAACTGATTTATTTATTATTTATATATGATTATTTATGACTGAAATTGAAAGCCAGTAAATGAAAAGCGATATTTTGTGAAGTGGCAATGACAGCAAAAATAATGGAATGCCCGGTCTATTCAATCAAGCAATCAATCAAACTTTATTTCAGACTCAAGGTCCAGATACTACAAAACAATTAAATATAATAAAATACTTACAAAAGCACAAAGACCTACCGAGTACCGACGTCATATAAAGAGATAGATGTACCAATGTCTCCACAGTTGGGACTGGCAGCGTGTGGTACTAAACTTTATGTTTGATCAAATCACGATGATTTCATTTTCTGAGTCACTAACCCGGCAAATATGGCCCTTGATTAAATATGATGTCGTTCACACAATGATTTGAGTACGAGTTGCATCACAGATCCGAACGCAGACGCTTCCAACCAAACAAGAGGGTGCGTCGGAATGGGAATATAATTTAAAGAGACACATGCATAGTGGCAGCTGTGGATGTATCGTTGGTGAAACCTAAAGCACACTAACTGAATCAAAGCGTGATCCCGGACCCGGATCTCCAATAACCTTCAAACCACTTATCTGAATAGTTATAACTTGAAGCAGCCTGTGGACATGGTACAAAAAAACAACTAAAGGTCGCTAACCTCAGCTTCCTGTTGCAGAAAATACAGCATGAGGTTAAAACATGTTTTTTATGATGACTCGTAGCCATGCTTCAAGTAAACACCTTACTTAGGTCATGATCAGACAGAGAGCGTTCTAATCATTTGTTTTTCAGGTCACATGTTTTATTATTGTTGCTAGGCAACCGCCAAATGAGTGCTAACATTATGCTCTCATAAACATGGGTTGTTCTCTGATGCATTCTGTGGTATTACAGATTGCATTATGTTCTACAATTATATGTTGTTTAGAATAAACAGGGCAGATGCCAAGACTGTAACTTTGAATGTCGTATACTGTATATATTGTATTTGCCCAAAATGCATTTCGAATAACCGGAGTAAATGTACTTATGTGATGAAACACCTATTGGTAACAAATCTATGAAACACAATCATTTCATTTCCGCTCTGTAAGACTGTATAGATATCATCCCGTGTTCTGCTTAGAGGTCTCGTATATGAATGATATCTGAACAAAGGATTAGTGCAATAGCAAATGGCTTGACCATTAAAATCATGATTTAGAAGGTTATATGATGTGCTTAACCTTACTGACCACCATGGCTCACATAATAGCCCGTCTAGGGCGAGTGGGTGTGCATGGAAACTATAAAAGAAAAAGTATTGCAGAAAAAGAGAGAAGAGAGAGACATAAAGGAGGAGGAGACGTGGATATAAAAACAGAGACGGTAAGAAAGAAAGATGGAAGAATGAAAAATCCATTGATCAAAAGACAGGGTTGGCTTGTCCAGCTCTGGGTGAGACGAGTAGCAGGGACTCTGTCAGTATCAAGTACAGCGTATATATATATATATATATATATATATATATATATATATATATATATATATATATATATATATGGGGTGCCCGTATTTGCCCGTCATGCTCCCCGGCTTCCAATGCATGACAATTATCTCGCTCCAGACTTTGTAGACAATAAATAAACAAGGCAACATGAAATGACACCCTGCCAGTGTTGTGGAGAAAAACTTCAGCTGTCAGAGAGGGATTCATGCCAGCAACACTTCTTGAGATTTCCTGATCATTTTATTTAAAAGTTGTAATGATAGCATCCTACTATCTTTTCATAACTAACATCTGAAAATATATATGAGAGCTGTGTGAAAGGTTTTCAGGACTATTGAGCAAAGTTCAAAACCACTAAAATGTTGGTTTCAAATCTAAGGAAGTGCTCTATAAAATGTAATAGTCGTGACTAAATAAGTGACGAGAATATAAATGTGGAATTCCATTATACGAAACGCTTATTCTATTCAGGGTTGCAGGAAGGAGTCGATCCCAGCTGACAGGGTATGAAGGCAGGGTACATCCGGGATGGGTCGCCATGTTTATCCCATGGCGCATATGGAAAAACAAACACTCACACTCACGGGCAAATTCAGAGTCTCCCAATGCATGAACGTCTTTGAGCTGGAGATCGAACGCTGGCCCCTCGTGCTGTGAGGTGACGGCGCTGGTCACTACACCCACATGCAGCCCTAAAAGGGCTCAGAGTTTAAAATGGCCATCCACACCGTTTCATTGTCATTAAGTATAATGACAATGAAGGACTAAAAAGGATTGTATTGTTCTTCTCTCCTTTGTAAACCCCCAAAATACATCAGCACGAATCAATAGCATCTCTCTCTCTCTCTCTCTCTCTCTCTCTCTCTCTCTGCACAGCTGGCGAGAGAGAGCCCGCTGTGCAGCGTAGCACGCTTGTGTATTGTTCTTATTCATGTTCTTAATAATAGGAGTACGATAAAAAGCTAAATCCAGTACTTTATAAATGTTGCATCTGCTGTTTCTGATGAGGATAACAATTTTTTCATGTTGGTGCAACCCAGATTGTCTCGTGTCCCCGGTACTCGCCCGATGCAAGATATGAATAATCTGATTCTTAATGTATTAATTGGTTATCGATCATAAGGGTGCAAAACAGTTTGGTCTTTCTGCAATTCATTTGCCATGTAGAAGGCGACGACTTGTACATTTGGACGGATTTCTATTGGTTGTTAGTGTATCATATCATATTCAGGGTCTTTACAACACCACCACGGTCAATGCAAAACCTCTTTGTCCTGCACATGAAGCAGCTGTCAAATATAAAATGTAGCATCTCCAAAAACCCTCAATAACGAATAATAGGGTTGCTCCAATTATTTCCTTCACGTGTGTCTAATTTGGATTTATGGCTGTGGTCCGGAGCCTTTGTATCCTTTCACAGGTCATAAAACTGGGAGGTCAGATGAACACTGAGGTCACCTCAAAAACACATCACACCCACCCTTTGTGTTCATTATCATCTTTACATGCATAATGTTGCAGGATGTTTTCTTTAAAGTCAGACTTTGAAACCTAATTTAATGAACAAACAATTGCAGAGGTCGCAATAGGAAAACCTCTGCGTTGAAAACTCTTCAAAGCTGTAAAAGACTTGGACTGTTTTGCAATTATAAAATCTTCAAAGGCCACACAGCAGGATATGAGAAATTAGATATTGGATTTTCTGCACCAATAAAAAACAGAAGAGCATAATAAATGGATTTGCTGTAATATTTAACGTGTGTTTCTCCTGCACTATATAGGATTTAATATTTTTCACTTTCAAACTTAGAGCATCCATTTATTCCTCTTATTAGCCAAATAAAAATTGGAGAGGGTAATTTAAGTGGCAACATAAATTTCAATTACTGATTCTAATTATCTGCATTTGGTTTCTCCTCCATCTTACAAATAATAAAACAATAAAACAGGCTTCATTACCTTCCTCACATCAGCACCCACCCCCACGTACATAAACATTTGAATTACACACACTTGTACATACAGAGACATACCGCATAAATTATATCATCTTACAAATTAATGTAATTATTACAAATTATTAAATAAATGAAAGCCATTTATAAGCAATTATGCAATTAAGAGATGCTTAGGCCAATTAAACGACAGTGGGATTCAGAGGGTTTTTCTCAGTGTCTGAGGAGAAGGTAAACTTCAAAAACACCATTTAATAGCTGCCATTGACATTACAGTTTGACAATGTGTTCAAGAAATAGGGCGACATTTTGGGAAATGTGCATATTCACTCTCCATATTTATGCTGCTCTGATTTCCCAATTAGCCTATTAGCCCGGCTTAGCCCGAAGACTGGAAATGAGGCAAATGAGACTCCGTTAGCTTAGTTCGGGACAACGGCTAGAAACAGACTAACTCAATTCAGCTGCCAGAAAACTTCTAAAACTTGTTTATATCTTTTTAATCTCACATTATTTGTTTTCTATATAGATTAAACAGGTTACAAGTTGCTAGCTTAAGCGGGCGCTTTAAGTGGTGATTTTATTTTGGTGCTAAGCTAACCAGCTGCTTGCTGTAGCTTCATATTTTCAATGCATATTTCCCCAAATATCTATTTTTTACATTGAACTACAGTGACTGTCTGCAGAGTATTGTGTGTAAGAGTGTATTAGGATTTTTAAGAGTAATACTGTATCTCATTAAAACCCCATTGAGAGATACCAGCATGTCAGATTGTATTGGTTACATATTCCCTATACGTAGACTGTAATGACTCAAAGTATTAAATTATGTAGCCAAGCACAGTGAACACATATAACTCAAAGGGCAAAATTAATGAGTGAACCAAAATACAGATTTTTTTTAACAACATGGCTTTAATGTATTCTCTTGAATAATGTTCCAATATTTGGTCCTCCAGTTAATCTTAAAAGCAATTTCTGGATGTGTTATTCCCTTCAACACATTTTGACAGCACTTAGTAACCTTCAGTCTTTTCCTTAATAATATTGGGCTACACTGCAGAAGCACAGTAGACGTATTCCTCCTGCATTTATAAGTGTTAGAGTGAACCGTGTTCTCTAAACTCTCATATTCAAACCAATGCTTTACATAAGGTACGTAGGGAAACTGCCGGTACACCAGCACTCAGTGATCGATACCACATCCGGTGGCTGGGTTCAGGGTCTCCAGGTTTTGAAGGTAACCTTGTTTTGAAGCTTCAGCTCTGGAGCTGTGGCGGGTGATATAGAGATTTGTGTTATTTGTTTCGCTGCATCGTTGCAGTGAAGACCTGTTGACCCTTCCGTTCAGCTGCTGATTATCTTTTCTCTGGCAGAGAAAAAATATGTTTCTCATTACAAGCATTGGAGATTGATTGCGGTCTTCTTGCTCCAGCGCGGTGTGTCTGATTGGCCCGCGGTGGAGATAATTGCAAGTCTCGTTGTCTGAGGAGCTGGTTCGCAGGCTTGTCAGGCTGGCTGCCCACACCGCAGCCCGGTACTTTCATCCATCTCGGGGTCTTCGGGTCACCGTTTTATTGCTCACTGCACATGCAAATTTGCTCCTCTGAAAAGCACTTTCTATGTTTTGTCGAGGCAAGGGTTTCGAAAATAACATCATTATAGAATGAAAGGCTGCTTCAATGCCGTGACCGCCCTTTTTCTATTTTAATGTACACACACTTCCACTTATCTATTCTGCTACTCCATATCATATTATACTTGCCTCTTTTTGTTTTAGAAACAATCTTGACGTAGTGTAGTTTCCCTATATTGGTGCACTGTACACGGTACAGTCGTCGAGGGATCCATCTGTTGCTTTTCCAGCGTGCCTTCCTTTGTTTCCACTAAGGACTAAGGAAGGGTGTTGTATATTTTTCGGATTGTTAAGGCCCTTGGGGCAAATTTGTGATTTGTCGTATTGGACTCCATAAATGAAATTGACTGGACTTGTTTTTGTTCGACATCAGCGAACCCATAACAAAGCATCTGTCTGAATTCTGTCATGTAGGGGAAGCTTTCTCAAAAAAATGCCACAGCTTCCTGACGTTTCATTTTTTTTCCCAGGCTGTTTAATCCAGATGCTTCCTCTAATTAAGAACTGTTTCAAAAAGCTCCAGATGCACAACAACGACTTTGTACCGACCAGCAGCCAAAATGTGATGCATCAGCCATGTGCCATGTAAGATTTTCAGTGACAAGCTCTGCGCAGACAATTTCACCGATTACCCCATTATCTGCAAACAGAAATCTCCAAATTGTGTGACAATGCGTTGGAAAGCAGCAAGATAAAGCAATCTGCGAAGAGTGAAAGATTGTGTTGGCGACACTGTAAATGGGATAACTACTCTTGTGTATTCTACCATCCTTTCTCTAAAGCTTTTAACCTTTCAAATCTATGGATGAAAGCTGGATCATTGGCCCAGTCTCTAACGACTGCTAACAACCATAATTACTTTTGGTGACTCAACACAAACTCAGATGTGATTGGGGTCATTCTAAAAGGTTAAAGGTCATTTATAAATCACGATGCTCGGCTGGTATTTCTGCATCCTTTTCACTCCAGAAGAGTATTAAAGTCAGTGATAAATAATCAACATTTAGTTCACATTCAAATTTGATTGCATTACTGCACAACCCCCAAAAAAATAAATCAACAAAGCAATCTGTCAAAATCTTATTGACCATTGGTTTCTATTTATGTTTTAAAAGCATACAAATAGGGGTTTAACAGATTTGATGTGCTCAACAATTCTATGTCAAAGTTAAATCTTGGATTATAATATCCCAAATCATCAAGAAGATGAGCACGTTTTGGAATGTAACATGACAAGAGTGGAAGCTAATGGGGTTTAAAATAAAGAATTCAGGGCTATTTTACATGTTGTGCCACGTTCTCATTGTCGAAACACGTGGTTATAACCGTGAATGAAGAAATCGGTGTGTTATTTCTGCCATTTGGTGACATCGCGATGGTGAATATTGACCGAACTGAACATGTACAGTGTATTCATGAAGTGAAGGATAAACAAGTCATAGGTCAGAAAGAAAAACCTTTAAAATCACATGTTTAGATCACTGAGCATACCAATATTAGAGTCTTTTGCATTAATGCGACAGTAATGTATCACTGTCTGACCCCATTACCCTGAAGACCCTGTGCCACTGCCCGCTGACCTTTCATCATATCCTGACGTTCCTGCACACTGAGGTCACGCCCTCTGTCCATGAGTGTCACTCAGCTATTGCATGGAAAGTAAACCATGTACTGGTCACAACCTTCATTCTTTTAGGTTGTTTTTTTGTGGTTAAAAGTTTTTGTAATTTCTTTTCTTTTCTTTCTGTGGTCATCAGTTCATCCCTTCAAATACACAGTGTGGTGCCCTGTACATTTTACAGAGAGTGAGAAATGGGCTCAGAAATCAAATCTGACCAAAGGTAGTCTGGACTCGACGGGTGAAGCCTCGCTGTGCAAAGGGTTAATGGTTTTTTTTCGAGACAAGGCATTGTACATTTCTGGTTTGTGGGATTTGCTCGTCCAGCTAGAGCCGGACAGCACACAGAGGCGAAAGAGAGGAGACAACAACACGGTGTCGTGTGAACCCAATCATAGAACAAGCTCAGAAGTTTGAAGCGCGGCACACAGTCAGTGGCTTTGTGAGGTGACCCATGAGTGGCCTGGTGTGTTGGAAGAGATTTGTTCAAAAACAAGACATTTTAGTGGAGCTACAGTCTCCTCACTGTAACTGATAGCACAGTATTGAGACAACTCAAGGTCAACTCAAGGTCAGGTTGAACATCGGCTTTTGTTTGACAGAAACAGAACACACATGTACACTATGGATATAGACATTTAGATGGAAATATTGCCAAACTTAAACGGCTTTAACTCAAGTTCTGCATTTCAGTATCAGAATCGGAATGTATCAGCTACGTGTGTGCGACATACAATGAATTTGACTGGTCTGTACACATTAGACAGACAAACAAAACAACAACAATCAAAAACAATCAACAGTCAACATATAAGATCAAATAAATCAGTTTTTCCATTTTATTTCAAGTTACATGGAAAACAAATGTATCCTTTTGAAGTCTCTGAAATACATAAAATCCCTACTACACTTCACAGATCTAAAAAGTCTGACAACTTGCTTCATAGATAGATAGATAGATAGATAGATAGATAGATAGATAGATAGATAGATAGATAGATAGATAGATAGATAGATAGATAGATAGATAGATAGATAGATAGATAAATAGATAGATAGATAGATAGATAGATAGATAGATACTTTATTAATACCCAAGGGGAAATTTGTCGTCACAGTAGCAGTACCAATAAACTAAACACACAAGAATAAAATATAAAATATAAAAAACAGGGATGAAAGATATAGATGTATACAAGTAAAATATAAAATACAAAATGAAGTATATAAAATGAAACATATATGTATATATATATGTATATATATATATACATATATATACACACAAACAAATATAATACAATGACTGTGCAAAGTATACAAAGTAAAATATAAAATACAAAATAAAATATATATGTATATATATATATATATATATATATATATATATATATATATATATATATATATATATATACACAACATATATGCATACACAAATATAATACTAATGACTGCAGTGTAAATACAAAAAGTGTTCATACAATCTTTTATACAAACAAATTGATACAAAGTAGAACTGTATATCACTCGTCAAAGAAAAGGCTTATTTTAAGGCTTACCCCTTCAAACAGATATCAGCAACTAATCTGCTCCCACACAGGAGCTCTGGTGACATTAGCAGGGAGCGAGCTCATTTGAGTAATGTTCGGGAACAAAGGAAAGAGGGCCTTCGCTGTGTCATCCGTCAATGACTAATGCAAGCCTGTGAAATAATTTCTAGTGGGAATTGACAGGACATGGTTCTTTACATTAAGGTGGTGATGTCATGCTCGTCAAACCTGTCAGAGCGTTTCCTCTATTCATCCGTCTTCTCCATCTTCTCCATCTTCTCCAATAGCAATGGAGCGGCTGTAGCGCAGTGGGGTAAGGGGGGGCGTCCTGCAACTAGCGGTTGTAGGTTTGATCCTCGCTCTCCCCATTAGTTGAAAGTCCAAGTGTCCTTGAGCAAGGCACTGAACCCCCAGTTGCTTCCTGGGTGCATCACTGCAGCCCACTGCTCATCAATAACTAAGGATGGGTTAAAAGAGAAAACATTTTGTTGCATGTGTACCTGTTCAATGACAATAGATTGAATTAAATAAAAGCTGCTTTAGTTCATATTTCTCTATCATCAGTGGGTAGAATGACTGTGTAAAACATTCAAAGAGTTGCTCCTTCTGACAAGAGCATTATCATCCCATCAGCATCTTTTCGCTCATTGTTTTGATTTTACTGGTTCACAACTTACTCCCTTAAACTAATGTTTTGGTTCACTTTAACCAATCTCATCAACCTTGTTTCCAGACACAGTTGTCAGTTAGTGTTGGACTTGGACGCTGTATGCGTGTAAAAGGCAACTCTTAGCTACTTTATTAAGCACTTTGGTTTTCGAGGTGTGATCTGGAAATCACTTCCAGTGTCGCCCTTCTCCTTCGTCTGTAGCATAAATTACATTTTCACTTCTCTGAATTTTAAATAAATAAGACAAAAACAAATAATCGTATTCCAGTCATTTTACTTGTTAAGGAAATATACTGTAGTGATTACAAGAAGAGCAACGGTGCTTTTAACCTTATCGGCTCGATCGTTGTGAACACTGGAGGCTTTGTTGTAAAGTTGTGACATTATGCTAATTGTGTTGTTTCCAAATAGCCACATTTTAATATTAATTACAAGAATGCTTTTCATTTACTGTTGTTTTAAAATAACATAAAGTTTTGAGAAAAACATAGTGTTTGTAGTGTATAAAACAACATTTAGTCAGCCCCCCCCCCGCTGAGTTCTCTTCTGTAGGTCTCGATTTAACTTTCTTCAACTTATGCAGCCCATCCCTCACAACCACAAGCATAAACAGAGCACAGATGTTTCTACAACCAGTTTGCGGGGGTGTCATTAAATAAGTGACATTATTGCATGGTGGGAGCACAGTAAGCATCCTCATGTGGAGCGAAACTGGCAGTCCCATCTTGGAGGCTGGTATAGGAACTTACTAAAAAGCAAAGCGAGCATCTGCTATGGTGTTCATTTTAGCACCCAACTGTGGCACAGTCTGCAGCCCAACTCCCCTGAGGCTCCTACAACTGACAGATGGCAGCAAAGGAATCACTCCATTTCCGTGTGTGTGTGTGTTTATGTGCCTGCCTGTGTGTGTGTGTGTGTGTGTGTGTTGCGTTGTCTGCATGCACATACGTGTAAACAAATGTGTGTACTTGCGATTCTATCCCGATGTTGTCTATTTGACAAACGGTCCCTGTGAAGCTGAAATGTCTCTGCTTTGATGAGCGCCTGATTCTCTCCAGGTGTTAACGGAGTTAAAATGCCACCTCAGGAGTCCAGACTGAGCTGAAGCTCGGAGATAAACACCATTGAACTGTAACTGGAAACAGATGTTTGCTTTGATGGTTGGGAGTTTTATCATGGATTGTGAAGCCATGAACATTGCATATTTACAAAATGCTTTTGTGTCAAAAGAACATGCGACATATATGAAAAAATATATGTTTTATTTCAATTCAATCTTATTTTTTAACATTCAGTTCTCATGATAAACTACACCAGCTTCCTCTAAGTGGCAGGTGGACCGTTTTTCAGATTTCACCAAGGAGAAAGGACATTAGTGAAACTGCAAATTGTGTCTTTCAGCAGCGACCTAGAGCCATATCCATCAGCATTTTTCACTTACATGACATAATTTGATTCCTTTCTTGCTCTTGCCAAGTACCGGTCATTAAAAATGCATCTATCTCAATTAAAGTAGTAACACATTAACTCTTTACAACACAAGACCTTTACTCCTTTAGTATTTAGTAAGTGTATGGGTGAGGCTTCACAAATGTTCATCGCAGGTGTCTTATATGTTGTTTTTATGAGGTTGTATGTGAACTAAGACACTAAACTGATTGCAGGCTAATGTTAAGGTCAACTTACTAGTCATAGGGAATACTACACAGCCTGTGGAAACAATGTATAATATCATTTTAATTTGTGAATTACTTTGTTTTTTGTCTAAATACCAGAACAACAAATGACAAATTTCACATCAGCTTCAGCTTTATAATTTATGTTTTGTGCTTATTTGTAAAAGTTCATTTGCTAACACACACAAAACTAAGATAATAAAGGACACGGCTGCTAAACATTTGCAAGTTAGCTCCGTCCCTGTGAGTGTGTTAGCATATTGATGATAAGATAAGATAAGATATTAATTTATTAGTCCCACAGTGGAGAACATTTTAGGATCACAGCAGTGGGTGCACATAGAGCATTAATCAAAACAAAAGACACAAATAAAAACACAAAACACAAAACACAAAACACAATACTAAAATACTAAATACTAATACTACTACTAAAATACAAAATACTACAAGGGTGTTAGTGATAGTATTTATGATAGTATTTAATCCAGGTGATAGTATTTGGCATTAGCAGTATAGCCTCACATAACTGCTTGCATAGACTGTAGAGAGCACCTTGTATGTGTGGGACTATAGGACATTAGTCTCATAAGGAAGCACAGAAGTTTAATAAAATCCTGTGAAATGATGCCCAAAACCTTCAAAAGGACTCAGCCCTCCGGAGGCATTGCCATATGTGTTCTGTTAGATTTTGCAGAACCTTTACAATACAACCATAATACTTGCACATTACATTTATCAGCCCAAGCAGGGCATCACAACTGTTTGTTATCAGTGCCACAGACTCACACAAACAAGGGGGGCCATTGTTAAAGCTCACAATGTCAAACGTTTGTTACAATTTGGCCCGCTCAGCGAAGTCATCATTTAAACAGGGCTGACATATTTACTGCGGTGTTGTTTTTTCAGCGCAAATAACATTTTATGACTGACAACGGATAAAATGTCTTGTTAAGATGGGCAGTGTCTGCTGCGTGCAGATTTGTGTCGTATTGGATCTGCGACCTTACTCAACACAACGCCACCAGTGACTGTTTTGTGAGAGCTGTTTTGACAACATAGAGTCTGACACCAGCCTCGGCTGATGGGAGCGCCTCTGTGTGAATATTTTCACGAGCTATATAGCTTGTTGTAAGAGGAAAAAGGTAAAATCCCCCCAAATAATTGCCTTTAATCCGAAAAAGGACTGTGCAACACACTCAGATACAGATGCAAAGACAAAACACAGACACACACCACAGCGGGCCCATATTGCTCTACATCTGTTCCCACTTCAGATTCAGATGAAAACAATGTTATTTGACAAAGACATATGAAGTTGACGTTTTCACAGTAGCTCACAGACAGACGTTTTTTTCATTATAACAAGGAGGATTTGAACAGGATAGTTTTGTGGGGTGTAGCTCAGCCATCATACTTTAATTCTTTAGAGGTTTTTCAGAACTTTAACTTTAAGTTGACTTTCATGTCATCTCCTCCCTGTTGGAGAAATCTTCCCCGTGAATAGGGAATGTGTGATGAGTCCCACTGTTATTTTGAGGGTGTGTGGAGGGATGAAGGAGCTGATTGTTGCCTCAAGGGCACGGAGTGATGGCGCATCATTTTTGCTGTCTCTGTCTTCTTTCCCTCTCTCAGTATCTATATTAAGTTTTTTTCTTTTTTTTCTAACAGCTTGTTGTTTCCTGCCTCTCTCTCTCTCTGCTTCCCTCTCTCCAGCCTTTCCTCCCTGAAAGAAAAGGTATCACATTCCTCTTGCATAAGGCTGACATCCATCCATCCTTCACTGCACAGCCTCCTCCCGTGTGACAGCTGAGAATGCACTTCGCTAATGGCCGAAGCTCTTCTTTCCTGTCTACACCAAATACAAGGGCAGCTTTTTAGCTGAGCAGATATCCAACAGGACAACAATAGACATGCATATTAGCCATTGAACATGTAGGCTTACATTTGTATCGATCTTACTCTAGAAATGGAGATTATTCAACATCATAGAGCTTCAACAACATGGAGAACATAACTTATCTTGACAATCTTTCCTTGAATTGTTCTTTTTTCGCGTGATATAAATATATAATATAATAATATATAATTTAACAGCTAAATAGATGGACTGGCGGCCTGTCCAGGGTGTCTCCTACCTTTACCCTATGTAAACCCTGCGACCCTAATGAGGATGAAGCGGTATTGATAATGGATGGAACTAAATAGTTATTTACACACTGCAAAAATTCAGTCTAAGAAAACAAGGAAAAAAAGTAATAAAATGCGGGAATATTACTTGAAATAAGCCAAATTATCTGCCAACAGAACAGGAAAATGTGACTTGCCAAGATTTCTTAAAACAAGTGGAATGCTCCAACATTAAAACTGCCTTGTAAGAAGAAATATATTGTCAGTCAAAAAACAAGCATAGATTGCCTTCATTTAATTTTTTCATTTTACTTAGATTTTAATTTTTGCAGTGCATGCATACTCTGCATGATCAGTAAATTCAATTCAATTCAATTCAGTTTATTTGTATAGCCCAGTTTCACAAATTACAAATTTGTCTCAGAGTGCTTTGTAAGAAGAAATATATTGTCAGTCAAATCACTTCCAATGTCGCCGTTCTCCTTCCTCTGTACCAGAAATGACATTTTCCCATCGATGAATTTTAAATAAATGAGACAAATAAATAATCTTATACAGGTAATTTTACTCGTTAAGAAAATAAACTGTGCTGAGAGTGACGACTCATTTGGCCAGTGTGCTTTTAACCTGATTGACTAAATCATCGTGAATACTGGAGACTGATTCTGAGCAATTAGAGGCACAGACTACCGTGCACTGCTTCATCCTCTTCACTCATTTAAGGATGGATAAAAACAGATCAAGGATAGCAGAGAGATAAGAAGTCATATACCCTCTGCAGGTCCCCCAAATCTCTGCGAGACTGTTCTTTGAGCTAAATGCTCCCAGTGACAATGCTTAGCAGGTATGATGTTTACTATGATCACCTTCTAAGTTTTGTGTGTGAGCATGCAAGTATACAGCTGAGATGCAGGTATGCTCTCATGCACCGGATGAATTAAAATGTGGACCGATACATGGTTCTGGGAACCATGAATGCCTTTACAAGATTCTTTGCCGATCCATAAGTTAAAAACGTTGACCTGTTGGTGACGCCAGATGCGAGGTCAGAGAAAGTAATTAGGGTTCAACCTCTGGGGACCATTGATCTACCAAATGACTTGGCGATTCTTCAATAGTTGTAGAGACTAGATTTCACTAAAACCCCAACATGTCATCCTGCTGGGGAGAAGGCAGGTGATCACTAAAGTGATTATAAATGACCACCTGTGAAACATGAATATCTGTATTGTTTCATGGTGATCCATCCAATAGGTATTCATTATTACGTATCCATTGGTATATTTCAGTCTGGACTTTCATTGCCGTTACTGTGGCTGAAAAACATAGGCGGAAATGTCCCCACTTTATAAAAGAGAGAAAAATAATGTTCTCTTCCACCATACACCATTCTTTCTGTTTCAGGTAAGTGAAATATCCGATCCAGCTCTTGGAATAAAAGTACCCCAGCTGTTGAATGTGCCCTTGTACTTTCTGTTTACCAACACTCCCACAGAAGTCCAACAATGACAGCTGTTGTGGCATCTTTTGTGTGGACTGCCCATTTCCCAATTCAGCCATCGCACTGAATGAACATCCCCTAAACTAAAGCTGAAAAGCTATTTAATGCAATAAAGGTCCCTGGCTCTGTAGACATACTGCTGTTAATCTTTAATTGGACTCAAAGAGAATTGAAAACTGTTTTTCTGGCATCGACGATACGAAGCGTCAGGTCTGCCAGCACAAGACAGAGGAAGAGAGAGGATTTGCCGAAGCAGACTAGGAGGTCTGGTTACAGGGAGACTGCAAATCTGGCAGGGGGCTGATGAGTCACACACAACCAAGGCACACAATAGCACAACGTGTCTGTTGTGATGTCTGAATTTGGACAGCACTGTCAGTTACTGGGTACCTGAGGAATATTTCCACAATGAAGTTTCCCAATTTAGCCAATGGACAGGAAAAAAACTCTTCTGTGAGAGTATACAAAGCTCAGCAAGCAATCAATTCCCCTCCAGTGCCACACAATACAGCTAAAATGGTTCCCTTCAGCCTCAAGGTGCACATTCTTTTTGCTCACTAATAGCGAGAGTGCATCTACATCAACTATCAGCCTGACAAGTAGGCTACCACCACCAGACAGAGGGATATGTGGAGTGAGCTATTCTTCACAGGGTAAACAGGCTCATAAACTATCCATAGAAGAGGCAATTACTTCCTGATCTGACATTGCAACCCATTTCAGCCAATCGAACAGCGGGAGGGGCCTCCGACCGCGCTCCTTCAGGCTGCTAACCAGGTTAGCTGCGCTGCTAACACAGGCCAGCTCTGCCACGCCAAATTGGTCCGGGAGATTTAGTGTGGCTCTTTCTCAACCCCAGGAGCCATCTGACGTTGCTCCATAGGCTACTGCGGTCTGTGGGGGGCAGCAGGAGTGTGGCTAACTAGCTAGCAAGCCAGGGGGCCCTGCCAAATGTGTGTGATTTATGAGCCAGCGCAAAGGCTAATGCAGGCGGCTTTGCATATGTCCTGGTTTGATTCTTCTTTGCTGGCTTAATTTTTTATCCCTCCCACCATTGGCGCCTATAGTATTCATATCATTGACAAAATGTGTTCTCTATTTAAATGTGCGGTTGGGCAAAAACACAGCAACTATATGGATAATTCAGAGAATGATAAGGGGTTGAGAGTATTTGATGAAAAAGAAATGCAATGGGTATTGAGCGGTGGGAAATCACACAGGATGAACTTGCTTTGAGCACCAAGGGATCCAGTTCTATTATTAAATTCATGTATGTGCCTGTCACCATCACAGGACCAACCTGACAGCCAGAGAGCGTCTTCTGATCAAATGGAAAGCAGCAAAGGGAATAGCTAATACGTAAATAATCAGCTGCATTCCACTGCACCTTGTGAGTTTATCCACTGTACCTGACACCTGGGATTAGTACCTGCTGTCAGAAACAGAGTGAGTTTATTGAGCAAGCATAGGGACAAGTACTTATTATGTAGAGTGGCATATATATAGGATAATTATTAATTCATTTTATTTTAATGTTGTATCAAAGCTTATTGAGTCTGATTGTAACTGCTTTATACATTGTGGACAGTTTAATCTGTGAAAAATCATGTTTCATAACCAGTCATAACTTTTTAAATGAGCTAGAAACTACAGCTGTCAAATAAATGAATCATAGAAGAGAGACGGATTTTGAAAAAAATAGCTTGAATGTGAATACTCAAATATAGTACAAGTGTGTCAAAACTATAAGAACAGTGGCCTGAGATGTCATGTGCTGCTCCTGTGCAGCTCTGAGATGTAGAGTGTGCCGCATCCCACTGTATGAGCAAAGAGTCACCGGTCACTGTGCTGAAGCATTTTATTTGGATAGCACAGCACATCCCAGAGTTTAGTTTGCATATGCATCCTTGATCAGGCGAGTTGACCAAATCCCCTTTCTTATTTTCAGTAATTGCATGAGGGGGTGAGGTGCTTCCTGCACATATCTTAGCACACTATCAGTCAGACCCACCACGAATAAATCCACCCTGATGAAGTAAGTTATTTGCAGCATTACATGTCTTGCATGCACACAGTCCTCCGTGATACTGGCTGTTGTATTTCCAATTTAGGTAACCACCATCACAAGTTACTCTGGGTTTTAGTGGCTTGCTCAGGGGTACCTCACACTGGAGAGGTGCTTTTTTATCAGATGCTTGAGATTCAATTTGGCAAATATGTCTGTAGAGGAGTTCCTTTTAACCATAATTCTGACAAAGTCCTTGTAGCAAAACTAACACACTATGGATAATACCGAGATGCAACATTTGGGAAAAAAGAAAGAAAGAAAAAACATTTCATACTTCACATTCTCTCTCACTCGGCTGTTTGGAGGAAAACTCACTCACCTCTCACTATCTGCTGTGGATATTTGTAAATGATGGCAACATGCAGCCTCACATTGGATTTTTTTGTTTTCTAGGTATTTGTTAGACTCGAAGGATGTGAAATAGGAGAGTTGCCGGAATCTGCCATGCAGGGACTTCTCTACAGTATGCAAGCTCCCTTTATTGCAAAAGCACAGTTTCTGCTATGGATATGCTATCCACACTTTACAGTTAATGAGTGAGTAACTTTAGTGTGGAAAAACCTAGCTGGAGATAATATTCTCGTGAAACAAAGGATAGCCATACATACAGAAAATAACAACATGTAAATCTTAATATGCACATTTTTGCAATTCTGCAAACCTTGAATGTAAGGAAACCTTCGATGATAAAACTGTGTATGTGACACTTCAGATTAGAAATAAATAAACACTAGATTGGATATGTTTAGACCAAAATGAGACTGGAAACAGTGGTGAATGGCATGTGGATATACTGCCATCTGGTGATGGAAATCCCACATCAGAGAGCTCAAACAGTCAAGAGAACAAAAGAAAAATGTATTTCAACCTTCACTACATTTTTTATTAAACACTAAGAAGAGTAATGACCAATGTACCAGGGAACCACAGTATGAAATTATGTATTTAAAGTAGTGCCTCCTGATCTCTAAATTCTGCTTTATAGAAATAACAATAAAGGCAGATACATTATTTTTATACAAATAGAAACAATTGATGGTTAAAATAAAAGAGATGGACAAACCCACCGTGTTGATAGGAGCATCTGTAAATGTCTGATCACAAAACCATTGAGACAATATGGATTTTTGTACTATGTTTAATGGTCTCGTAGCCTGACAAAGGAAACTAGCATACATTTATGTGATACATAGCAATTTCTGTCCAACACCAGACTCATGGTTCATTCAAAAATTAAATCTTCACTTTCAGAAATCATCAATATTCACAAAGGGAAGGTGTCATTACAGTGATATGGCTTTCAATGATGACAACTAAAATATACACTGAACAAGCATCCTCTAAACCTGCCCTGCAGCACCATGAGAAAACATTAACATTAATGTAAAAATGTAAACAAAAAGTATAAACATGATTGTGAAGATTACGGTTGTTTAAAAGATGTGATACACTGTAAGTGCTCAAATAAATTAAATTGATAGGTGACAAGTTAAAAACCATACAGTTCACGCATCCTTCTCTGCTCCTAATACATTTATTAACATACAGTTCTTTACGTATTATTAATTGCTCGACCATCTGAGAGATTTATAGTGCGTGTTGTAAATAACATTTCCCCCATATATATGGGTTACATTCTACTTGGGCAAGCTAATGTTTGTCCAGTTCACTTAAACTCTAAACAGGAAACAGTCATTACAACATAAAGGAAGTTGACTAGAGAAGAGGAACAGCACATATTGCAGGATTGATAGAAGTGTTCTATTCTTGTATTTCTATCTGAACAAAGTGTTTGGAGAGTCATATCATCCATCAACAAGCATCTGTTGAGGCTTCAGTTTCAACCGATGCAGGCGTCCTAGTTCAGGTGTGCTGTTGTGTTGTTTATGTAATGATGGCGTAAGTCCGTAAAACGAGTTGGGGCCAGCGCCCGATGCTTTGCTGAGAGAAACAACCTCCTGAGTTGTGTTGCAACACAAAAGATGCAGGATGTAGGAGTGTTTGGAGGTGAATACTGGATCTCTTCTATCCACAAATTAACGTCCGACAGTCTTTTATTTACATGTCACTAGTGACAGCGCTTACATCTCCCATCCCACGAGGCACAGCGCCAGCAGCAGCGAAGACACCAGGCTTAGAGTCGGCGTGATCATTGACGCTTTACCTGAGGAAGCAGAAACAGGATGAAACAAAATGGGCCAAGAGAACAAAGGGTATCTATATCAGGGTTCTTACACATTTTGACCAATGGATTTCCAGGGCTTTTCCAGGACTTAAAACCAAATTTCCATGACCAAACTGAAAATTTCTGAAAATTGTGTGTATTGAGCGTATGCCGGCTTACATTTTGAGCGTCTTTCTTTAAAAAACATATTCATTATTTTAAACTCGGCGTGAATGGACATGTGATTATAACAAATTTCCATGACTTTTCCAAAACTTTTATGATTTAAGTTTTTTCCATGACTTTTTCAGGCCTGGAAATTACCATTTTAAAATTCCATGACTTTTCCAGGTTTTCCATGACCGTACGAACCCTGCTATATGTTTATGTTTGAGCCCTTACCCATAATCCTAATCTTCCTGACTGGGCCGTCTCCTCCTTCATAGCGACCGCGTACCATCAGCTCGTAGTCTCCAAACTGAGGCATGGGGAAGTCCATGAAGTGCCAGCCAGTGATGTAGACTTCCCCATAGATGTACCCTGTCTTTCTGAACAGGACCTTGAAGACAAAACGCAGGCGAGATTTACAACAAATATTATTCCAATTGGAATTATGCAAAAAAACAATGATTTGGCTTGATAGTTAGAAACTTTGTAAAGCAAACCCACCTTGTAGTACAGTGGGAAGGAAATATCGCCGAACCAGTCGTACTGGATATGATCCCACCACACATACATCCACTGTCCGGTCCAGGTGACATAACGCCACATCCGGGGAGGATCTGGTGGGGCTGTTAACACACAAAAAATGTTTTTTTATCAAGAACACATCTCTCTACTTACTGGAGGTGTTTATTGTGCCTCGATTGTACTCCGTCTTACGTGGTCTCTTTGTGAACATCTCACAGTGTTCACCGGGGGGTCCGAGGCCGGCTCCATTGAAGGCACGGACCTCGATGAGGTAGTGAGAGTCTGGCAGCATGTTCTCCAGCCTCGTCTGGTTGGTTGTGGCTGAAACAAATATACGATGTGCTCCCGGCTCCGGATCATCGTACTTTCTCCAGTATTTCACCTGGTTAGGGAGAAACACCATTTGTTAAGATGAGATAAGATAAGATATTCATTTATTAGTCCCACAGTGGGGACATTTCAGGATCACAGCAGTGGGTGTACATTAGAGCATTAATACATTACATTACATTACATTACATGTCATTTAGCAGACGCTTTTATCCAAAGCGACTTACAATAAGTGCATTTCAACCTAGAGTACAAACTAAGAACAACAAGAATACAGAAAGTAACATTTCCTCAACATAGTCAAACTACAAAAGTACCATAATAAGAGCCATTCAAGTGCTACCAAAGTGCACTTGCACTTTATAAAAGATAAAAATATAAACACAAAACACAATACAAAAATACTAAATACTACAAGGGGTAGTCTTCTTCTTCTTGTCTTCTTATTAAATGTTGATTACACATCCCAGGTCATATTGATTACCCATTTTTCACCATATGCAACAAAAAAAGTTTTTGGAATACAAAAGTTGCAACGTGTGACGGTACCAAACAATTTCAACTATTAATATGATGTTTACTTCCATACATTTTGAAGGCAGAATAATCCGCCATTAAATAAATACACAAGGCCACACTCAATTATTTAGCACTTCATCAGATCAGAGAAAACATAATTGTTTTGGTTCTGAGTGACAAGCTAGTATGTCTTTGCCTCTAAGCTTTAATATTATTATTAAGGCAATATAAGTATTATTGAGATTATCTCCAGTTAACGCATGGACCGTATCCAGTGACCGCTCTGTACCTGGTATCCCTCGATGTATTGCTGCAGGCCTGTACCAGTGTCGACCACAGGCAACCACCAGACCAGGGCTTCAGTGGAGGACACCGGCCTGGCGTAGACATCTGTTGGAGACTCTATGGGCACTGAGGTCGGACAAATGGATGAGAAAAGAAAACATGTTCGTCAACTGCTCTAACTTCAGAGTCATCATTATATACCTCTAAAGGAATTTAAGAAACAAAAAACAAAAGTCCTCACCATCTCTTGGGTAGTAGATGACAGTGGTGAGGCTGAATGGGCCGCTTCCTTTCACATTAAACGACTTGATCTTCACCTGAAACTCTCTGACCTGGAAATCTTCCTCGGTGGGAATGAAGTTGGACTCCTTGTGAACATACCGCTTCGTCTCGGGGTCCGAAATGGTCTCGAACCACCAGTCGTAAGCATCATGAGGCTTGAATGCCACAATGTAGCCATACTTTTTTCCGGAGAAAAACCACGGCTCCACGGGCTATAAGGTCAGGGGGCGGAAAGAGAAACCTCTTTGATTCAAGAAAGGTGCCGTGTGTGAGTATTTTTTTTGGGGTATATGATGAAGTCACATGAACTGAGGGCTTACTTACAGTCCATGTGATGACGATCTCGCCATTTCTACCTCCATAACCGGCCACGTCAGTGGGAGAAACCACCGGAGCTGAGTAGACAAAAGGCCAGTAAGGTTTTGTTATACCCAGGGTTCTTACACATTTTGACCGATGGATTTCCATGACTTTTCCATGACTTTAAACCAAATTTCCTTGACCAAACTAAAATCTCCGTGAAATTGTTTTGAAAATGAAGTATTCAAACAAGGAGAATTACAAAGCATACAATATACCTTAAATGAAACAAGTGAATGACACTTATATAAATGGTTATTCTTTTAATCAAACTATTATCCTTTATGTGCAAAACCACCTGTTTAGACTTAGCGTATGCCGGCTTATTTTTTGAGCGTCTTCCTTTAAAAAACATATGAATTATTTTAAACTCGACGTAAATGAACAAGTGAATATAACAAATTTCCATGACTTTTCCAAACCTTTTGTGATTTAAGTTTTTTTCCATGACTTTTCCAGGCCTGGAAATGACCATTTTAAAATTCCATGACTTTTCCAGGTTTTCCATGACCGTACGAACCCTGTATACCCCACACCTGTGTTGACTAACATATGCATCAGGCATTAGTCCTCTCTCCTCACCAGCATCCCAGGTTTTGATCTTGAGGGAGGGGATGCTGGCCTCTCCGGAGCCATACTCGTTGGTGGCGATGATCCTGAACTGATACTCCATCCAGGGGTACAGGTCTGTCACTTCTGCCCTCTCCATATAGCCGTCGAGAAAGGTCGGAGCTGAAGAAGACACAAATGGCTTTTCAAACTTAATCATGCTAGATTTGCTATCTCTTGTTTAGGTGCAAGTAGATTTTCCTTGCAGGTTGTAGCGATCGGATCGCATTAGGTCAGAATGCTGTATTCGGAGCGAGGAGGCCCTCTAGTGGCAGTGAGCAGTACTCACTGGTGCTGGCGTCCTTCCAGTCGTCTTCATTCAGGGCCCAGTTGTGTCTTGTTTGAACAGTGTAGGAGAGAATGGGGCTATTGTGATCCGATCCTTTTGTCCACAACAGCTTCACGTACGTATCCCCAATCTCCTCCACCCGGATCACACCCGGAGGCCCAGGAACACCTGGGTCAGGGCGGAGAGGCACAGTGTGAGAAGAGACAGTTGATATGTTCACAGTCAGCTCTGTCTTCTGTTCTGCCGTTGCTCAAGATAAGAATAGCTATTAAATGTTTTTTTTTTTTAAATAAGCTTGCGAAACACGCTGGGACTGACCTACAATCTTGAGGTCAGCGTATGCAATGTCGCTGTCCACCACCGTCTGAGTGACGCAGGTGTAGCGACCTTCGTGCCAAATCTGGACGTTCTTTATTCTCAGATCACCGCTTCCATCTTCACTCTGACCAACAGGAGGGGAAAACAATAATAATAATAACTTTATTTATATAGCACTTTTAAAAACAAGGTTTACAAAGTGCTCTACAGATAAACAAAGCATAAACACAACTTAAATGAAGGCAAACAAAAAAGACCATACCATAAAAGCATTGAATACAACTAAAACCAAACAAATAGCCAATTAAAATAAAAACATTACAAACAAACAAATAGGCAATTAAAATAAAAACATAAAAGGTCGACATCACTTAAAAGCAGTTCTATAAAAGTGGGTTTTAAGAAGTAATTTTAAAGAAGTTATTGATTCTGTTATTGATTCAAAACAATGAGATAAAAGAGGAAGGAGGAAAAGTAACATCCGGAGAAACGACTACATATCTGTCGTTAGTTGACGACACCAGTGAGGTGTCACGTGACCAGGAGGTAACATCGGCCTACCATCACACGTTCGTAGTGCTGCCACTCAGAGTCAAAGTCGATGACCCTGAAGTCTATGGCCCAGATGAACGTGATGTCCAGCATGGGGTCGTATGAGGCGGCGCACCTCAGGACCACCTCATCGCCGACCTTCACCTCAGAGTCCTCTGGTGGCTCTGTGATGCTCGTAGCCTCTAAGGAAAGGAACCAAGTTGTAAACAGGGACTGTGTTTGAATATGTGCACGTGTGACATACACACATGTCCACGGACCTGTGATGGTGAGGTAGCCAGAGCTGTTGGCCTTTCCTCTGTCATTCTCGGCGAGGCAGGAGTACACGCCCTCGTCGTTGGTGGTGGCGTTGAGAATCTCCAGACTCCCGTCAAACATGATGGAAATGCTAAAAAAATAACACAGTAAATGTCAGCCGCTCGACTTCGGGGTTCGGAGCGTTGTTTAATGCGGATGTCGACTGACCGTGAATTGTTATAGAGGAGCTCTTTTCCCTTCGTCCAGGTGTACCGCGGTCTAGGAGCAGCTCGGGGTTTACATTCGATCACCACGCGGCCATCTTTAGCCCCGAGAAGCTGCTTCTTCACGGGGTTGAACTCGAATGTGGGAGCACAGGCTGAAGGGAGATTAGAAAGTGTTTAGCCAATGTAGTGTGTTTTAAAAAGAAAAATGTTCCCAAACACAATTGTGCTTTGTAATATTCAATAAGTCAATGAGAGCAGTGTTTCTTGAGGTCCCACCGATGACTCGCAGCTCGGCGTTGGCGTATTTGATGCCCCAGTAGTTCTCAGCAATGCACTGGTACATTCCCGAGTCATCGAAGGTGAGACTGGAGAACTTCAACTCCCCCTTCCCATACTGGACGAACACACAACAACCCAAATAAGTTGATTGCATGTACTGCACAAAAGGTGTGACTTTTATTTCATAAATTTGTTTTTACCATGTATCCGTCTTTGTACCAGCGGATAAAAGGGAAGGGTTTCCCTGACGCCACGCAGCGCATGGTGTGCTCCGAGCCGATGTCGATCTGAGTGTTGTTGATGGTTTCTGCCCACTCTGGAGCAGCTGAGCAAACACAACAGGCACAAATAAATTACCACATGCAACACAATAATAAACAGGGAAGGAAACATGAAAACAATTCAGGTGGCATATAATGATGCTTTCAGAATCCTGCTCACGCTTCCTAGATGGACAAGTGCAAGTCAGATGTGTGTGCCCCATAATGTTCCCACTTTACATGCTGTTTTGAGGAATTTTATATATAAATTTAAATGTCGAGTGAGTGTCTTTGGGAATTAAGTTATAAATTACCAGGTTTTTGTCTTGTTTCGGGAAACAATAGAACAATTATTTGTATGTTTTCTAACCACAAGTGACTTTTTAGCTGCAACGGTTGGACCTGTGTCTTCGTACTTGTAACAGTTCAGCTCCACACCTTCCTTTTATTATTAGTTGTTTTCATCCTGTCTCTAACTATCACGTCATTCCAGATCCTGCTTCCCATCTTGTCAGTCCAACTCCCTTCACCTGCCTCTGATCACCTCGTTAGTCCCTCATTCCCTTCACCTGGTCTTCATGCCCGTCTCACCTGTTGCCCATTCCCTCGTTAGTCCCTGTCTACTTAGGTTCCCTCACTTGCTCTTGACCTCTGCCAGATTATCTTGTGTTTTTGTGCCAAGTTCTCCAGCGTTATTAGTCTATATTCCTGACCTGCCTGTTCTGACCCTGCCTGCCTGCCCTGACCTCTGATTCTCTGCCCCGCCCCTTTTTGTACTTGTTTGCTTCTTGGACTGATCTCCTGGTTTTGACCCAGCCTGTTTTCAACTAAAGACATTCATCTTTGTTACTCCTGTCTGAGTCGTGGTTTTGGGTCCACTGTAATAGCACCACAACAGTACTGTATTGTATTGTATTTTATATATTGTTGTGTTTGTTGTTTTATGGACCCATGAGTCTGGAATAAAGAAATATATATTCCGATTTATGTGTCACAAACCTGCACCTTGTTGTTGAAATACTCTCTAGACTAAATGCTACGATCTACTGCTGGCAAAGCACACGCTGAAGAAATCACTTACACTCCACGTACAGCCAGGCCTTGTGCCAGTCCTTCCCTTGCGTGTTGATGGCTTCACAGTCGTATCCTCCCACGTCTTCGTACTGTACGTTGTACAGATGAAGCACAGCTCCTGATTCACTGATCTCATGATTTGGCGGGAGGTCTGTGGCGTCCACCTTCCTCCAAACTATTTGAGGGATAGGGCTGAAAAGACACACAGAGAGACTAAAGCGGTGCCTTTGCGACCTCATCGGTCCACTTAGCAAACATAAAAAATGAAAACGTACTTTCCCAGTGCAAAACACTCCAATGTAATATTAGAAGCCAGCATGGCAGTCGTATCTGGGAACTTCACCCTGATGTCTGCTGGGTATTTTCTCTCCTCACCTGAGGCAAATAAACTCAGTTATATCCAAATTATTCAATGGTGCAAATGAGAAATATATGTGCATGTATTTTTTCTTTGTCTATTCTGCTCTGCAAAATATGCAAAGAAAATATATGTCTGCTAACCATCCTCAGAGGCTATGGGGATGAGGGGGATGAACTTGGAGAAGACGCTCTTCCCGGTGACGGGGCTCGAGACGAAGCAGGAGTAGTTCCCAACATCCTGAGCTTCCACTTTGGAGATGTACAGGTTCCCTGTCTTCTGGGAGACAAAGCGGCGGTGATCCGTGTACAGGAAAACTGGGAACTCGTTGAAGATCCAGCGGTAGGTCACCTCCTCTGTAAAAGGAAAAGACAGTTGAACGAGTTGTCGTTGCCATCTTCCCAAGACGGGCTGCCGAAAAGACCTTGACGTACGTGGCCAAACTTTTGGAGGGACGCACAGCAGAACAGCCCCCTGCCCTTCTTTGACGTACACTGCGTCCCTCTCGTCTTGAGGAAACTCCTCCACAACTTTAGGATGAGGGATAAAAAAGAAGAAGAAAATAATAGTTCAATAGCTGGAACTGGGAAGGAGAACTACATCCGTCATGAGTACCGCTGCCCTGCTGCACCAACAGGGATCACATGCGCACATCCAAACTTGACCCTGGCCTCCTTGCTGATGACGGTGCCGTAGATGTTCCTGGCCACGCAGACGTACGTCCCAGCGTGCTTCTTCTGTCTGGGGTTTGTAATAACCAGGTTCCCCCCGACGAGGCTGTAGTACTCGTCTGGCTGCTCCATCAGCTTGATTTCCCAGTTATCACGGCGCCACCTAGAGGCAAATTTAAGATCCATTACCAACCCATACCACATGAAATACGCTACTTCTGGTGCAAACACTGTATTGGTTCTGGTGTGTGTACTGTGTGTAACTCTTGTGTGGTGTGACCTGTATGAAGCCGGTGGGTTTGCTCGTGCTCTGCAGTTCATGGAGATTCTCCCGTCCGGCGAGTCTTCCGTGTAGACGACATCCACGGGCTCCTCCTCAAAAATGGGCCCATATCCAGTCGCATCATCTGACACATTTCACATAACAATTAGCTGACGTACTCACTCATTTTAAGTGACTTATAAGCAGCATGACCTGTTTTTGTTCATCAATGACAACAATTCATGAGGAACTCACCTCCAAATATTCTAGGCTCGTTAAATAGCACCGCCACTGCAATACAGAAAACGGGGTCAGTGTGCGGGGTTTACACGTGATTTAATTTATGGGTAAATTGGATTATCTCTTGGAAATCACCGGGCCTCTTACCTGTGAGGGCGACTGAGGAGGAGAGGGCCAGGAGCAGTAAAGCAGCGGAAGCCATGACTGTCAACAAATTGATTTATTGCAGCCCCGTGATTTTGGCGGATGGCCCGAGGGACACCAGTAAGATGTCAATGGACCGGACATGAACCGGAGAGGGCTGAATGAGAGACAAAAACAAAGGAGATGTCAGAAACAGATTCACATTTTTTTTAATAACAATAAACAATCTTCCTTTATTGTGTATTATTAAAACAAGTGTGTGACCCTCACAATATAATACCCGACTGGTGACTATATGCATGACTTTTACACACCAGAAACGGTGTGCAAAACTAGCTGGAATCATCCCAGTGCATATAAATTATTCAGGGTGTGAATGTGAATAGCCATGAGGGATGGGGACATATACACAAGGACATGTACATGCAGGGACCCACTGGCCTGTAATGTGTATGTGTGTGTGTGTGTGTGTGTGTGTGTGTCTAACTGTCTAATGCTGACACACACTGACACACTGGGCCTTCTAGGTAAGTCTGCAGCACCTAGGCAGTTCCTACTGCGACGTCACGCATCACTTCCACGTCACTTCCACAGGAGGTAATAGGAGCGCTGCTGTGAGTAACTGCAGTGTTTTGACTCTCACTGTACACAGTACACACTGGGAGAAACAGATATATCAAAACCTTTTGAGCCCCATGCACATCTACTTAGGGGCTGCACTTATAGTTTATGTGTTCACAAAGTGTTCATACATTTGTAAATTGTATGCATCAATAACAAATATATCGATGTCACATATCACATGAAACAGCAAAACCTGGACTAAGTCATCTACTTCTAATCTACAGGCTCCAAACACACAACTCAACAACCAATGGACATCAAAACCAAATATATAGAAACGTGTACCGTGTTGGCATAAGCTGCATGCTACATGAGAACGGGTACCACTGTTGATCTCTAGGGGTCGTTTTGACTTAGAGAAAGGAAGTCAGGTTTATTTTGGTCCTCAGCTGATCGAATACCGTCATTAAATGTTGAGGCTTGATGACCTTGTGTGGTTAAAAGAGCTATCAATATCATTTTGAATGCTATAGAAAGCTCCCATAGGCTCTAATGATTAAAAGTAGGTGTCAGAAGATAGGACAGAACGTTATGGAAGGTTATGGAAAAAGATGAGACATGCGCAAATATTGATGATGATTTGAAGGGCACAAAGGCAATACTTTGGTTTATTTAGTGTATGTTACTGTTTTATGTGGATGTATTGAACATGATTGTTGAGTGAAAGCTGGCAAATGTGTCAATTAATAGAATTTAGTTTTTTTTATTGTTTCTGTGTTTTCCATACCTATAAAAACAATAGAACAGATACTGCTATATATCTTAACTTATCTCACCTCATGACACCAACATTATTAAAATAGCTCTCTTGGAGATGAAGTGGTTTTAGTATGGGTATGATAACCTTCAACATTTTTTGGGAAAAAGGGCGGGACTTAAAGAGGGCAGAGAGAAACGGTTAGAGGAGGATCATGGAGATATAAAGCAGGATTGATAAAGATGACCAGGATGAAGGGGGAGGGTTGATCGTACAGCCGTAAAGCTCCCGATGGAAAACCGAACATTTTTAAATTGCGCTGTGCCGCGTCAAACAAATCTCTTGTGAGGGAAACAGAAGGTTTGGTTATCAAATACAGTGTTGACAATGTTTTGTATCAGGAATGCACAGATCAAACCGGCCAAGTCGGCTTTATCACAGATACAGACGGTCTCGGACCATGATGGGTCCTCATTAAACATCATTTCTTATCATCATTAACAAATACATTTGCAAAAGCTGTTTTTGACCGAGCAGTAATCCATGGCCTCATATCACCTGACATACCAGTGACTCCAAGGAACTCCACACAGATGAACAGAGGTCATGTGTCTTCAGGTACTTTGTTGGGCTAAATGTTCTGACTGATAACCAACATCTGACAACAAACGCACATACTGTATATCCTACCTACAGTTAGCTATAGCAGCTAGGCGGCCTTACAGTTTGTTGCTGAGTCATTCTGGGATTAATGCAGAGATGAAAAAGGGCCGGGCAGCCACCGGCAGAGCGAGAGGAGAGAGAGAAGAGATGGAGAGAGAGCGAGAGCAGAGGCATATACACCCAGTGTGCAGCCTATCCACATGCAGAGACTGCATCACTGACTCCTCATGGGCTCTCTTGATGACTCAACACTAAAATATCAACAGCGTCATTTGCACAGCTGTTTGTCTTTATACCGTTTATCCTTCAAATGGAGTAAGAGCGGAAGAAGGATCGGATTGCATCACAGGTCGAACATAAAAAAAATCATCTGACTTGAGTGCAAAAGCTGCAAAGACACGTTCACATACGGCTGTGTACGTTATTGCAGCAATCCGTTCCACCACTAATTCTGATAAATGTTGTCAGTGTGTTGTTTTCATGCGTTTCCCCGGGCGATAATCCCATCACAGATCCTCTTTGGACAAACCAAAGCAAAATTTAGGTCAGCACATGTATTAAAGCCGAGTGTCTTAGTGACTGCCTGCATGACCGTGTTTTCTGTGTGTTTTAGGGCTGCACAAAATCCCATTCAAAGTCATGTTGGAAATCAACAAGAGGTCAGGGTTATAATCCTGTCTCTCCTTGGTTGATTCATTCTGATCAAATTCCGTGGATGTATTTTACTCTGGATTACGATTGTGCGTCGCAAGACCTTGACTATTTAAAAAATAAAGGCAACGCATGCCTTCATGATGAATATCAAAAAAGTGGGTTGGGTGTCACTTGGACTTGGACATTTTGCTTTTAAGTCCAGGGCACGGGAGAAAGAAAAGTACTGGTAATTATATATTTGATTTATATGGATATATACCATTGATAATACATCCAGTGATATAGAGGTACCAGATGTTATGACAGTACATAAATCAATCCCCAATAGTGCATGTAAAGGAGTGGCCCCTCCCCCAGACTGCCCTGTAACAAACTATGCCATATGGTGCATCCAGCCGCGTATTTCGCCCTTGACGCATGCGGTATGTGACACGTTCACCTGGCGTCTCCCCCCTGCATCCACAGACACGCACTTTTATTATCTAAAGACTGAGCAGCTGAAACAACCTTTTATCAAACAGTGCTCCCTTCGTTGCAGTCATTCCAAAAAAAAAACCGCCAGCCTGTAAAAGTAACTGCGCAGCACCAACATCCCTTCAGCCCGATGACGCCTGAGCGGCACCGGTAACTCGCCGCTCTGCATTGCGGTACTCTCTTTCCGGTCCATATCAGCACTGCAGCGCCGAACACATATCCCAGTTTATCCTTACTTAGTCTCCACACACGAGCCAGTTAGGTCATGCACACGCACGCACACACACCCACACACACACTCGTATGTGGTGTTCGTTCTTACCTTTGAGGCAGAATGGGTGATTTCAGTACCCTGTCCGCGTGGCGCACCCGGACCCGAACCGCATCGTCCCACAGCCCACCCGTCGGAGCGTCCCGTTCAGATGAACTTTTCTATTGGAGGAAAGCGGCTGAGTGGCACCTCTGGGTGGCGGCGAGGATTGGTCCATGAGAGAGGGAGGCTGAGCGCTATCACTGCGCATCCCAGACAACGACATCAAGTCGTTATTGGAATGATTTAAAGAGGCCGTTTTTAATACATATTATTAGATTACTACACTGAAAGTAAATTGTCTATGGAGTTTATATTACTGAGAACAAAGCCACTTTTGATTGAGAAAAAGTGGGTGGGTTGTATTTCTTACACATATTATACAAAAGTTGTTCTGCAGGTTTATTGGCAGTTTCCAGACACTGTGAGAAAATTAAATATGATTTAATCTTAAATAGTTGGATAAAGAGGCTTGAAGTTAATGGTGAACTATTTGCACTGGGCCAATATACACTTGATATTACACATTCATGATTTATCTTTGACATTTTAAATACATTCTTACTTTTACTCTTATTCAACTTATTCACTGCACACAAACGAGCATGTGAATAAATGTTGTCTCTGCATCTTAGTTAAACTCTTTTTATTAGTTATCCTTTTAGAAATAAATCAATTGGAAAACTACAAAACAGTTATTCACGTATGTGAGAATATAAGAATGATGTCACAGCGCATGTGCACCCAGATATATATAAATCCTCTAAGGATTCATTTTTGGTGCTCTCTCTTTGTGGAGGGATTTGACCAATTTAAAAAAGAAAAATCATTTTCATACACTAGGTAGAGCTAAACACACCTACAAAACACACACACACACACACACACACACACACACAGACAAACACACACACACACTTGCACACAGACACACACTCGCATACACTCACGTACACTAACATGCACACACACACACACACACACTGACACTCACACACACATGTACATGTAGCACTGCATTCAGTACAACAAAGAAATAACTGAAATGATTTGAAATCCTGAAACCGACATTTATTTCATTTTTTAAACTTCATTTGAAATACAAAATATTTTTGCAATATTATATTGTAGAGTAAACCACTTCGACAGCCTTTCATGCTTCTCAATTTAGCTTCAACATTAACCAGAATGTCATATTATATCATATCATATACTATATATCCTAGTGTATGTTCACCAGTCACTAACATTGTTTCAGGGGTATTCACACTCTAATATGCCGCTCGCTTATCCCTCCATGCCAGCCCTCCTTCTGTAGGATCCAAATTACACTTTCTTTCGTTTTTTTTAGGTGTCCACTCTTAAAAAGGATGCGTCGGGTTGATCGGATGTCTTCCAGCTCCACTTCCACATTTAGTCGTCCACTAGTTGAGATGCGTTTGAAATGACATTCTGTTTAAGTGTGTGCCTTTTTATAAAAAATACAGAAAAGGTGCATGAAGTGTCAAAGAAACTATACAGGTGTCACAAGAGCTCAGTCACAAGTTAAATAATCTCCTTTGAAACCTGATAGGCTAAACATTTGAGCTAGCAAATTCACCCGACAAGTTCAAGAAAATTGAAGGAACGTAAAATATGTTCACAGCAAATGAAAGAGTGAAAACTGTAAATAGTGTCTACCCAACCAACGCCCTCCAACCCAGAATGCAGTGGAGCCAATTGAGGTTAAGCTCTCACCTCTGACCTAAAAGAACTCTGCTCTCAAGTCAAGCCATTATTTACAAAAGACTACACAAATATCTACACGTGGAAAGCGGACACATCGCAACGTAAAAACTTGATGCAAGTTATGATTAAACCTAAGAAGTGGAAATGTTCTCCGGAAGAAAAAGAAAAAAAAGCTCTCGTATCTCTCGTTGAGGGAAGACACACACATCAGAATTAAAGACTGTTATCCATGGAAAAGCGATATTATACATCACACACGCTGTAACACAGTAGCATGCATGTGCTGCACACACACACACACAAACACACACACACACAGTACGCACACTTGTGCACCCAGACATTCGCACACAAGCTTTCATTCATTTACCGGAATAAAAAACTCACTGAGTGCTGCGCTCAGAACGAGACAACGTACACAGATATAAGGTTAAATGCATAAACCAAAGTCACCAGTGTGTATACCATTTGCAGTGAAACAAGCAATATTTTTCATTCACATAAACAGATACACTTGTTTCCACATTCAGTATCATTACGCACATTTCCCGAACCCCTTCATTTCTAAGTGCTACCAGTGACAGTGAGTCTCATTCTAACAGTGGTCTGGACCAGATGGTGAGTCTGGCTCCCGTTGGCAGTTACCTGGTGAGTGGGCTGGCAGTAGTTTAGTGCTGCTGGAGCAGGGGCTCCACCTGAAGATGAGGGGGGAGTGTGTGACATGAATGCATGAAGACGGTGTCCATGCTCTGACCTCAGGTTTCCTAAACGTTGTAATATTCCACACATTTGCTTTAACTCCTCGCTGGATGGTTCTGGATGCTCTGGGTGTGTTAAAATACGGGTTGATGATAACTGGGTGTGTGATTGTCAACGAGGCACTAACAATCCGTAGCTCAAAATAAGTCCTCGCAACTAATGCCGGTCTACAAGCATGAAAAAGGTCATTTTTGGAAAAAATCCACTTTTTAAATAGTTTTTACGCCTGTGTAGGAACCCTGGACTCCAAAGCGAGGCTCAAAGAGGCTGTTGTAGGTTAGTACGCCCACATGGATGCTTCACAACCTGAGCTCACGCCAGATAAAGCTGAAACGTTATAAATTATAAAATCCCAGTTGTCTCTTGAGTCACATGGGGTGGTAGACTGAATGCAAAAGAATCGCGGACTGTTAAGAACTGATCCCAGGTCTGTCCTGTGTGTGAAGAGGGATCTAACTCTGGATCTATGTCCCTGTTCTCTACGAAGGCACTAGATACTGTGCTGAGAGGTTCTCACCAACAAATCGTAAACATCCAGAAACTAAAGTGTGTACCACTTAACCCTGTTCAGGTGCACCTATTGTACGTAACCCTCTCGCTCGTTCTGCCGTTACATGAGAGGAGGCATTGGACACAATGTCGGGCAATGCCACGATCGCCTAAAAAAGAAAAGCCTGCACGGGGACCGCGATTCGGGAAAGGGGGGGGGGTGGAAGCACTTGATCATGACACTGGAACAATCACAGCTCCGCTTGTGTTCAGTGGGTGCTCAGTAACAGGAAGCATAGGCTCTGTGAAAAAGGAAAAAGGAACAGGTCGGGAGGGTAAAGCCCCAAAAAAATAAATGCTTGCGATTAAATGAAAGCTTGAGAAAATATGTGGCTGAAAACCGTCTGATTGGATTAAGTGTGGGAGTTCTGGCTGGTGAGCGAACGCCGAGTTCAAAGTGTTTCTCGCCAGGTTTTCCAACGACTACAAATGGATAACCCCCGCTTTGAAATATAGCTTCTTATTATATTAGATATATACAAACACTTCATCCGTCGAAGACATGCTAGCCTCAGTTTTCGAGTCACAGATTTCACAGCAGTATCCATAAACACCCTGCCAAAGACCACTTTTTCCACTATATATCATACGCCATTTAACACTGACTGAAACAATAAAACGGAATACCCAGTCGCTAGTCGGCGTGCACCATATACAGTCTGAACACACAGCTAACCTCTCCAACACGAAAGGTGGTAAAATGCTCACTAGAATCATGATTTACTCCATGCAGATGTTGGTGAACGTGAGTCGATGCATATTTGCCTGCCCGCGGGTCACGTACTGTACGTTGAGAAAATATATATTTGGATACATCATGTTTTTAGTATGATCGCAAAGGAGATCAAATGGCACTAACACACACAGACACATACACACACATAGGCACACACACTTCTGCTCAGTCTGAGTGGTAAAAATCTCTTGTACATTCCTTCTGCTTTTCTTTATATTGCTTCCTCTTCTTCCTTCTTCTCGGAGTTCTCGCATCCCTCGCTTCACGCCTTCTTTCAATGCTCATGGGTGATGTGGGTGTCTCGGCCATGTGGAGTGTGTGTCCGTACGAAGAGGTCACGGTGTGACAGGGGTGTGGAGATGAGGGCGTGTCAGCAGTCTCGGTGACAGGTAGCCAACGGGGGAGGAGCCACCAGGGGGACAGCCGCCTTTCGCTTCGAAGTAGGACGCCCCGCAACGAACCGTCGCCGTAGCAACTGCCACCACAGAGATGGACACACTTGCCACAGGCGTGACAAGGAGTGGCCGCAGCATCCGTCGCAGCCGGGGGGTGGGGGTGGGGGTCATCAGACGAACGAGTTCATGGCGTTGACGGGCGACGGGGCCTCCGAACTCTCGTTGCCTTCGTGCGTGTCTTTCTCTTTCTTGCCGCTGTACTGGCCGATGAAGGAGCCGTCCTCGTTGAACTGTCCGTCCCCGCCCTCCCCGTAGTCCACCAGGCTGTCGTCGCTCTCGTCGCGGCGCACCGTCCCGTTGGACGGCGTCCGGCTGCCCTTCAGCGGCTTGTGGTCCTCCGTGTCACTGCAGAGGGGTTCGGAGGGGAAAATGTTACCGTGGAAACCAACGGAGGCGGTTAGTCCAACTGGTTTTCTGCAGTGGTCAGTAACCCTGATGTCACACAGGACTTTTTAATCCAAGTACTAGCGGTTTACAGGAGTAATCTGGCTTCTCCACTGCACAAATAAAACATAAACTACACAATTTGGTGGTGGAGCAATATCAAATTCAACATATACACAACTGCTCATTATAAAAGGGGGTATTGCGATGCACAGTTACAATGGGAGGCCTAAAACCCTTTGGAGTACTTGTTCAGTGGAGCAGCTCAGCTACATCTATAGTATTGTATAGAGTTATACATATACGTGTTAGTGCTGGTTTACATCTGGGTGATGTTATTTAGGGTTGATGACCACTGTTAAAGATTTAGAAAAATGCGTGCAGTTCAGTCTCTTGCACTACTTTACCTTTATGTACAGTTTCTGTAATGAAATCAACCAGTATGCACTCATGCATAATCAAAAATGCAAAATGTCCTTTTCCAGAGATAAAATCCTGTTGCAGTTAATACTAGGCAAGCTCAATGCATTTGTATTTAAAGTTTAAAAAAATGAAGGAAGCTGGAGAACTAGAAGCAGTCACTTTTCATGTTAAATCTCAGTGTTAATGTTGGAACTGTGGTTATGGTTTTGACTATGTCAGTGAGTACGATGAGGTAGTAAACAAGATCAGTTGATGTGCTTTCTCCTTGCTTTTCTTTGCTCAAGTCAGAGACAGAGCCTGAGGTGTTTTATAGAATTGCATGCTGGTTTCAGCGTCATCTCGTCTTACCTCTCCATAGACCTAAACCCGTCAAAGAACAAAGATAAGAATGGAAGGGTACATGAAAAGCAATTCACGGACCACAATAAGTATCTATTTTTGTATGCACAAACAAGACAGAAGCATGCGTATGAAAACATCGAAAGCACAATGGCATCCATGTTAAGCTAAAAATACATTTCACTCAGAGCAACTACTTTGTTTCATCTGTTTATGAGGAGCCGTAAGTCAAAAAATCCGAAACGTTCCCACCTTATTTGAAAATGTTGCAATTAAATGGTTTTAAACTTGTTTTCAGAATGGTTAGTGTACATCTGCCTTGTTAAAATTAATGTTTAGAAGCGTTGTACAAAGCCTTTGTTGATTAATGTCAGTGTGAGTTGATCAATGTAAGAATTAAGAGTAGTGCTGATTTATGCCTTGCCTCTATGGAGTGTTTGGTAATGAAGTCTGGTGGGGAGAGTGTCTCTGCAACCTGGTAAAATATTCTACATACAAACAGTCAATTTAGGACACAATGAATCAAAACTCATCTCTGTACGCTGTGGTCCTATTTCAGCCGTATGTTCTGATCCATCTCTCACCTGTACTCTCCAAATGTCCCATCATCCTCCTTCATCGGCTGGATCTCTGGGTCTTGGTGAGCATCTTCTTTCTCTTTCACTGTCAGGTCACACACAGGATTTAAAAAAAACTTTTATTGAACAATTCCCCTCCATCTGTGTGATAAATCTTGAAATGACTTTGTGTGCATTACCTGGATATTTGCCACCCTTGTTCCTCTTGATGAAGCACACTATGAGGAGGACCAAGATGAGGAGAGCGATGGCACACATCAGGCCAATAAACCAGCCTTGGGTGGCAATGTCTACCTGCCGGCTGGGTACAGCTACACACACACACACACACACACACACACACACACACACACACACGCACACACACACACACAGAGAAAGGAGGGGAAAGATGGAGACAAGCAGTGAGCATAACTGTCAGTCCACATCCAGGTTGCTTTAATGATGGAATCTATTTTCTTCATGGTGAGCGACACTGAGATTAAAAGAGGCTGCAAACACAAAAATTACATTTAAAAAAAAGGGTTAATATGCGATGGTCATTAAGGCACTGTAAACTGGACAAAAAAACAGACAAACAAAATTAAAATAATGGAACTTTCACTTAAAAATATTTGTTTAAGTGAAATCAGAACGACTTGATGGCAACTCCAAGCATGCTTGTACACTAACTAGCGAATGAACTACCGTACATTCATGTCTGAATGGAGCATTGTTGATATGAAAATGAGACGGTGCCGCAACAGAAAGGCGATGGGTGAATGAGACCGAAGATGAACCACAGAGACGTCCATCCTGAGGCATGCCGCCTCACCTGGCACCGCAACCAACACCTCGTCCGTGCTGTGGACCGTCGGGTCCGCCGGGTCTCTAGCGACCACGCGCACCTTATAGGACGTCCCCGGCTTTAAACCTTTTATCATATGCCAGTGTGAACCGTTTACCAACTCCTTTTCCCACTCCGCTTTACCTGGAATTAGTGGAGTGGATGGAAAGGTGTTAGATCCAGCGAGCCTTTGGGAGGAATCATTATTTGAGTGATGGTATTTAAACATCTGTTTCGATGGTTGAATTATTACGGATGAGATTGATCGCATTATAATCAATTCAATTCATGCACTGGTGTTTTGAGATGACAGTGAATACAAAGGGAAGCCTTACTGTTTTCTAGAATATACTCCACATATACATTCTTATGGTGTCCAAAGTAATCCCAACTGATCACTGCACCGTCCTCCAACATGGACGTGTTAACTTTGCCAAACGCGGGGCCTACAGGCGGCACTGAGCACACGGGAGGGGAAGAAACAGAAGCTTTAATTCCAAAGACTTCCCAATTTTAAAAACTCCTGTAAAATAAAAACCTTTCAAATAATGCGGGAGCGAGTAGAAATAAAATAACAAAGTCGTAAACATCACACATTACGTCTGTGTTGAGGATAAAGTCGGTGTTTACAAATATCAAACTAGATGAAAATCAGCTACTTTAACTTTAAATTCTTCCAGCAGCCAAATTTAAAAATAAAAAGGAAGTCCATGTTGGTTATCAGTTTGAGGATTAGATAAAAAATCCCATACATCTGTCCAGATTCTCGATTTACCAGCATTTGGTTGTTGGCTTTCTGACACACCTTGCATGTCAAAAATACTATTCAATAAATAGCAGCATCGCTGTTATTACATGACAAAAGAACTTTGAAAGTAGTATCAGATCTTGAAACAACATTTGGTTATATAATAATAATAATTATATTGCGGAAAATGGCCATCCCAGCGAGGAGTGTTAGGTGAAATCAACCTCAATTAACTTGTGAAAATTGCTTTTTTCTTCTTATTCCTGGTAATACATCTAGTATTGTTGAACCTCTTATGCAGAGATTGAACATTTTTTACAGGGCGAAAAAATAAGATATATTATTAAATATTATGGGAGGTAGACGGGGATACAGGGAGTGCTTGTACCCTTGTATAACGGGGGATGCGGAGACTGAGTGATGGGGGAAGTTGGGTGAGGGGGCTCTGTAGGGCCTGAAAGAACATGGAAAATAGTGAGACAACACACACACACACAACACAGGAGACAGCAAACAGTGAACTGCCGAGCCAGTGTTTTGCAGAGAAGGTCTAAAGACATGCTGAGTAAAATCATGATGCAACACAGTTTAATCCCGAGAGTCAGAGAGACTTTAAGTGCCTCGTTCACCATGCGAACAAATTAAACTCTGAATTACAGCACTGCAGCATGCATATTATCTAAATGTAATTAATGCAATGCATATCTATCATCCATCAGTTTATAGCAGCAGCAGGTATAAAGTTTGTGTTAGTGCTGGGCTGAACAAGCATCATGCGTGAGATTTTAATTTGCTAAAGCCTACAAGCATGACCGATTCTAAAAGATCTTGTATTTTAAAGCTACTACGAGGAACTTTCATGTTGTGTTGAATTTGGCGGTTCCTGTGGTCAGACGGGGTAGTGTTTCTGAGCGCCAGAGTCCCAAGAGAATTTATCTTATTTTACAGTCTGCCTCGCGCATTCCTGTTTCTGGTTCTCCCGGTATGTCATCGGACGGCAATAAATATATAGAAAAATATCCTAATATAGACAATATTTTCGCTGACGGTCCGGTTTACTTATGTAGGTCATATGGAGGCATCGGCATTACATCGAGACTGTTTCATAGCCCGTTAAAAGTTCCTCACAGTAACTTTAACTTGTGTTACGGTTCACCTTGTTCTCTCAGAACCGGACTCCACCATGGTGAGTTTTCAGATGTCACGGAAGTCGGTCACATTTACAGTAAAGTATTTCACATTTCTTAGACATGCTACCTTAGCAACATGCAGGGATAACCGATCTAAAGACAAGTCACGCTAAGCTCTTTTTTCTGCATCTAATCTATCTGATGGTATGAATAACATGCAGATGCTTCCAGCGGCAAACTTGGATTACCTTTGCCCGTCTCTAAAGTGGGCTGAGTACGAGCTTCAGAGGGAAGAGAAAAGAGAAAGAGATAGCAGGGGTATAAGGTGTAGAATGCAGTCGGACCTCATGGTGGTGCGTTCAAGCTCACAGCAATCCTTAATATCTGACTCATGCACTTAATGGCTATGTTTAAATCCCACTGATATAGGACTTTGACCTTTTTCTTCAATACTGCTTGAAATTTATTCCAGATGAAGCTAAATGGCAACAATAACTTACTTGTGTCCATGACTGTGAAGGCCTCCTCTGTGATGATGGGCCCAGAGCCCTTGATTGTATGTGCACTTAAGTAAAACTTGTAGAGCATGCTGGAGTTCAGGTTGCCCAGGGTAATGGTGGTCTCGTTGGCTAGGAAGGTCATGACCTTTACTGGGCCCAGTTCATTGGTGTTGTTGACTGCGGAGACGGTGTTTTCGAAAGGAGAGTAGGGTTAACGTTAGGAATGCACAGCACATTTTGTCCTTTACACAGATGCCTCAATTGGTAAAATACAACAGGAAGTGTGTCACGCAGCTGGTAAGCCTACCTGGTTGGTATTTCAGTGTGTACCCAGCAAGCCGTCCATTGTTGTTCAGCGGAGGGCCCCATTCCAGAGTGAGAGAGTCTAAATCAGGCTTAATGGCATTCAGAAAAGATGGGCGCCCTGGGACTGAAAACAAAACCAGAACCACAATCAGAATCTGGATGTTGAACAGGACAGATCATGACTCTCAGCATTTATATATTGCATTAGAGAATAATATGTTCTGGGCTGTTTTAGGGATGTAATGGTTGCTAGGAGGCTTCAGGTGGCATATTTTGAGGTAAAATAAGTAATAATAAGTAGTAATAATAATAATAATAATAATAGTAATAATAATAATACATTGCATTTGTATTGCACTTTATATTTGAGCAATCTCAAAGTGCTACAGAGAAGAATAAAACAAGAACATTTTTAAAGATATATTTAAAAGCAAAGCCCGTAAAAGATATTTTAGCAGTAAGCTTTCTTAAAAAGGTGAGTTTTCAGGTCACACTTAAAAGCCTTAAAAGTATGACGAAACACATAAAAAAAATTGCTTGATCGTAAGATTAGTAAAAATGCAGAAGGAAAATAACATGCACGTTAAACCGTCAAGAAATTAAACATCTTCTGTATGCATGATGTTTTAGGCCTGCAGAAAAAAAACTTGTTGGCCAACATCAGCCATACACACCTCCCTCAGGGGTCTTGAATGTCTTGCTGGGGCTTGGAGGTCCTTCTCCTTTGTTGTTCAGGACTCTGACGGTGAGGTTGTAGAGGCTGTACGGCTGCAGGCCTGGCAGACGTCCCTCGCTACGATTCCCACTGAACGTCAACACTTGCTCCTGCTGCTCTGTGTCCTCTGTGTCTTGCACGCCGCGCTCACGTTGGTAGTATACCTTGAGGAAACACACCATATCATTTCTATATGAGCACAAGAGTTCTATGATTGCCTCACTGTTGTCTTCATCAATGCAGGAAGGCAGAGCGAAAGTGGAAAAAGGTTGAACGTTGACTCTTTTTGATTCTTTGCTCATTGTGTTCAGTGCATTTCAAAGCCTATTGAGAACTAATACAGTGCAGATACTTCAGATTTCTAAAAAGGTCACAGCCATACATTTTGGGATACATTTGATGTGCTGCCATTTCACTCCGACTTCTCTCTTCCCAGTGCAGCAGTAATGAGGTGCTACTGGGTAATAACTTTTAGTATGGTGAGTAGATTGTGAAGCTCATGTGAAAAAAGGTTTTCCCGAAACAACTGTGGTCAGATCTATTTAAACCACCTGATGAAACACAATTCCCTGAACATAAGCCTGAGTTCCTGAAGTACATCTGGCCCAAAAGGCAACACTGCTTTATAAAACACCTCATTGAATGATTGTGTGTGCTCGAGCTTCATCATCCTGAAACACTGAACTCCTACTGGAAACCACCAAAGACATGCTGGAGACAAGACAGTTATCAAACAATACCTTGTATCCCTGTAGTTTTCCTTGAACGGAGGGCAAAGAAACCGGCTCCCAGCGCACTTCTGCAAGTGTGCTGTTGTGAACCACGATCTGCACACTCTCAGGAGCCGACAGAGGCACTGGAGAGACCAGAGGAAGAAGCAATTCTTTAACAACTCATTTCAAATCACAAGACCCAAAAACTTTACTTCTGCCAAACCTAGAGCACACGTGTTTGTAAAATGTTTAGAAGGTTAACACTCTTATTACTTTTGAGGTCAATTTGACCCCATTCCATTTTTAACGTCTCTAAATAAATGAATGACATCATTTTGCTTCATATTTCATGACTTTTCCTAATTTATTGGGGACAACTGGGAAAACATATGTTTTCAATGTCCTGAACACAACGTCTATGCATCAGTGTTCTTTGGGGTCAATTTGACCCCAGGCTGTTTTTCATTATGTAAAACATATAAGAAATATCAACTTTTTTATTTATTTAAAAGGCTGTTAAGGTAGACAACAAACAACATAAAGTACCTCACACTTAAACTTGGGAAACAATATTAATTCTAATAATTTTCTGGAGTTTTTAATTGCTGTGGTCAAATTGACATATTTTATATGTTAGTAAATTTGAAGATAACAGGAGGGTTAAAAAAAGATCAAAGTCAATGGTCAAAAGTAGTTGTGTGAACTCTAACGCACACCCCGGAAACATGAAATGTTAACAGGCTGTTCACTCACAGTCTTCTCCAGAGTATCCCGTCACTACTTCAGGGTCAGGCCCGCTGCCGTAGTCATTCAGAGCGTACACCTTGACCTCGTAGGGCACGTAGATCGGAGTTCCGGACACAACAAACTGTGAAACGTTGGACACAGTCTTTGAGGACCAATCCTCGTCCGTGTCCTTCTGTCTCCACTGCACGTTGTACTCCAGACTCGGCCCGTTAGCCTGAAATCCTGTCAACGGCTGTGAAGAGATTATTTTGGTCAGGTACTGAAAAAAACTGCTAAAATGTTAAATAAGCCTCACATAGCGGCCACAATAATACTCTTAAAGGATAGCTTACTGTCCACGAGATGACCAAGTTGCCCGGCTTTGTTCCTACACACTGAACATCTGATGGATTTTCATCGGGAGCTAGGAAAACCCCAAAAGATGGTTCGATCAAAAGATATATTTTTTTATATATTTTGGATATTGTCGTGTTGACCATGATAACCACCTGCTGGGTTGGTCCTGTATTGGCTGGAGGGTTGGCTGGGCCGGCTGTAGCCGACGTGATTCATCGCCAGGACTCTGAAGGAGTAGTAGACGTATGGAGAGAGGTTCAACTGTGCCGTGGTGCTCGTACCGGCAACCTCCGTCAGGTTGACCCACACCCCGCGCTGGTGGAGCAGATCCTCGTATTGGATCAGAAACTCTGGGGAAGAAGGAAAAAAAAGAAATTCAGAGTTCAAGAATCTTTTGAAGACTACTTGAAAGAAACTGGACGAAAAGAACGTTTCTCATGATAACTGGTTGTTCATTCTGTATGTGTAGCCATGGAGGCTAATGGCTCATGGTGCCGTTTCTGTCTCGTTTATTCACAAGAAAGTGTAGCACAGTTTGATAAGCAGTTCCTACTCTGTGTGGGACTGTTGTGTTCGTCTCCAGGGATCCAGGTGAGCTGCACGCTCCTTTCCGTCTGGTCCGTCAGTTCAAGATCCGTTGCGGGGTCAGGTTTCTCTGCAAACACAATATTGAGCTCAGAAGTCTTGAAAATGAAAAGTCTTTCTCTGCTGTCGGATTACAGCGAGTTCTTGCAACAGTTTTGACTGAACATGTTAATGGTGGGGAATGAGTTTCACATGAATTGAGGTGCAGGGTAATTCACTTCATTAACATAAATATATGGAGATAAATATTAGCTTTTATCAGAATTCCAATATGATAAAGAACATATGGGTACACTTTATTACTATCGTATTCTGATGTTAATTCAATAAAACACAGGAGGCAGTTTTTCATTTTTGGGTCAAGAAAACTTTGTTGCTTATCTCTTAAAAGGTGCAGTATTTTATTGTGCAATTAAACATTGTAAAACCATGCACTCCAGGCTGATTATACGACTGTAATCATGATAAGCTGCACATACCCACTAATGCCTGAGAAGGAGTCTAATCCAGCAAGTTAGGTGAAAACACCTGTGTGCGTGTGTGTGTGTGTGTGTGTGTGTGTGTGTGTGTGTGTGTGTGTGTGTGTGTGTGTGTGTGTGTGAAAGGCTGTGTAATCTTTAAATGTCAGAGATTTCACAATAAAATCATTTAAAAAATACACACCACATAAAAAACATATAAAACGGGTCAAAATGGTTGTAGGAAAGCAATAAGAACAACCAACATAACGCAAACATAAAGGTGAAATGGAAAGTTTTACAAACAGAACTTGATGTTTGGGTGATGAACACAGAGGCTACGAAATCCTAATCTGTGGACATTGTTTACCGTAGACAATAGCTGGAGGAGGAGTAGCCTCTGAGAAAGCAAGCAGCAAGAATAGAGTACAAAAAGAGATTAGATGTTAGTGACATATCAGAAATGTGACGTAGTGTTAAATTAGAACGGCTACCCACTGTTGCTGAAATTTGAAAGTGATGAAGAATGAGTTTGGTGCACTTCAATGAAACTATTTTTTGACAAATATCTATAAATCATCAGCAGGACAGAAGAGAAAAGAACCCATGTGGACTTCTGCCTTTGTGTTGAGTTCATAAACAACATTGTCGAAGCAGAGCATCCACCACGTTTCACTGCGTTACTATCTCTTTAAAACATGTACCTGACCTCTGATAACCTGTTGAATGCAACAACAACAACCTTGAATACACTGTGAACGTACCTACGACAGTCAGCATCGCACTGGCTGAGTCCTGGTCCAGGGTGGTGTTCATGATGCAGGTGTAGGTGCCCTCATCTTCATCCGTCACGTCTTTGATGGTCAGACTGTCAACGTTCACCTCAAACCTGATGACAGGTGGTGTTGCAGAGAGATGATAGATTATTCTTTTGTGTTTTTTTTTTCCCGGTGCCACATGAGTCTCAAAATGAAATAGATGAATCTCTTATGAGCCTCAAGGTCGTTGTACCTCCCATCCGGCAGCTCTCCATCGTCTTTGAGCCAGGTCATGGTGGGAATGAGGGACGGGTCGTGTTTGACTTTACACTCGAACACAGCGCTCATTCCTCTCTGCACCACCTTGTACTCTGGCTGCCTCAGGATGCGGGTGGGCTCTGGACGATAGGAAATAAAGAGTTCATACTAGGAATTATTACAGCTTGATGGTCTATAGTGTAGTTAAGCCCTTTAAGGCAAATTTGTAATTTGTGATATTGGGCTAAACAAAATAAACTGAAATTAATATAATTAAATTAAGGACAAATACTTTTCCACACACCTACAATAGAGACCTATAATATATCTATTTCTGAGCTATATTAGTCTATTTATTCTCCATGTCTGACCTTTAACTTCCAGGTAGACGTGGTTCTCCTTGATCCCCAAGTTGTTGGTGGCAATGCATGTGTACTTTCCACTGTTTTTTGGCTGTGCCACATGAATATCCAATGTGCCGTTCTCATGGATCACGTAAGAGTCATCATTCTTAACGCTGATCTGACTGTCTTTGAACCTGCACGGAAAAAAGCGAACATTGGGTTGAAATATTGAATTGGAGCCGTGCAACAAAATCGGTTGTGAAAATGAAAACCGGCGTTACCCATGCACACGTGTACAAATGTGCGTTGAATTTTCATTTGCAGTAATACAATAAACATACTGAACTGAAATGAAGTCTTTGTCTGATAATAATAGAAGCTTCAAAACTTTTTATTCTTCAAAATAAAAGTCACCTGATCTGAGTCTTACCATGTGATCGTCGGTATTGGTGAGCCGAATGAGGCGCAGTGGAGCAATGCACGGTTGTTGGTGATGACCTGGTACACTCGGTTAGGGGGAGTGAGAACCCTTGGTGCCTCAGCTATGGGAAGAAGCACAACGTTATCTTAATTCAATATTTTCCCTTCATCCACACTGGCCCGAACATCCACAATGTCTTATCAACTTGCATATAATAATAATAATAATAATAATAATAATAATAATACATACAATTTCTATAGCGCTTTTCATAGTACTCAAAGACGCTTTACAACACATAATAAAATAAATCCTAAAAGCTATGCATTATAAATTACGATAAAATAAACGATAAAAGCAAATAAGAACGTACAGAGCACACAATCGCACATTAAAAGCAGTTTTGAACAGGTGGGTTTTGATTTGTGATTTGAAAGATGAAAGATTGAAAGTTCGGTGCGGTCTCGAATGATTTTGGGGAGAGAGTTCCAGAGGGACTGCATATAGATTTGCAAAGGAAATGTGAAACTCACCAAGAACGTTGACAAATGCGTTTGCCATCAGGTAACCAAACTCATTGGAGGCGTTGCACTGGTAGACGGCACTGGACCCCGTTTGCACGTTGCTAAGAATCACAGTGTCATCGTCCACTTTCCGACGGTGGTCCTCAGGCGCGTCTGTTAGGAGACAAAATACAGGAAATATTATCCATAGAAAAAACATCCCACTTCTTCCAGCACTTCAACAGCACCGTCACATTTCAATTAAATTCAATTCAGTTTATTTGTGTAGTCCAATTTCACAAATTACAAATTTGTCTGAGTGCTTTACAATCAGGAAAAACTCCCAAATAACCCTTCAGGGGGAAAAAAGGGAAGAAACCTTCAGGAGTTGTGTGTATGTAGAATTCAGCACATAACATGACTAGTGCGCTACAATCAATGGTATTGCGTACCATGCTGGGATTGAAGTTCAATTCCACCACAGCCCTGCAGGTCTATTTATACTCTCTGCTGTCAGGTACTTTGAACATAACTGTGCATAAATTAGGTATATTCTATCTTTGGACTTGTTTTACTTACTCTCTAAGGAGACCCCATTGACAAACCAGGTAATCGCAGGTTTGGGTTCTCCGTTAACTCGACAGGTCAGGATGCCGGTCTCGTTCGGGGCGAGGATCAGGTTCCTGGGAGCGCTGACCCAGAAAGGAGCCGCTGTGGACGACAAAAAAAGGAAAAAAAATTATGAGAGAATGACAACAAATAAATCCTTTGCTTGAGCTTCATGGTGCATCTGTGTAAATGCAAGATTAAAATGTGTCAGTTAAAGCCGACAAAGAATAGAGTCATAATAACAAAGAATTGAATGAAAAAACGAAAATACAGAAGAAACCGTTAAATCCAATTCTGATGTAGTGACATAACTGTAATGTTTCTTTTCAAGACGTGATTGAAAGAATAAAATGAGGTACCTTTGACGGTGACCTTGATGATGTGGGATGCAGTGCCCAGGTTGTTGGCGGCTGTACAGCGGTACTCTCCTCCGTCGCCTTCATTCACGTCTGAAACCTTGAGCGTTTTCCGGAAGTTATAGAAGGACAACCTGCTGCTCGGCAGCTCTCCTCCAACCTTCTCCCAAGAGATCTCTGGAGTGGGTCTGGGACAGAAGCCAAGACAAGAGGATGTGTGTTTTTGTGCCATCAAATACTTTTGCGTGACCAAATACTGTGTATACCACGCTTATATGAACACCATGGCAGCTTCTTATAAAGCACATAAACTTTGGAACAACCGACCGGAGGAAATAAGGCTGGCAGAATCAATAACTTCTTTTAAATCACTTCTTAAAACCCACTTTTATAGAACTGCTTTTAAGTGATTCATTTTAATTGCCTATTTGTTTGGTTTTATGGTATGGTCTTTCTTTTTTCCGGCTATTTAAGTTGTGTTTATGCTTTGTTTATCTGTAGAGCACTTTGTAAACCTTGTTTTTAAAAGTGCTATATAAATAAAGTTATTATTATTATTATTATTATTATTATTATTATATAAAAAGGGTGCATTTCTTCTCTGTGTGGATTATATCCACAGTGGACTTACAGGCCGTCGGCAACGCACTCCAGCTCCAGAGTCTCCCCTCTCAGAACCATGTTGGTGCTGGTGGCGCCCAGAGGCATCATGAAACCGGGGCGCCGCTCCCCCTCTGGGCTATCTGAAAACACAAGAACCAATCAGAACCAGACTGCAACGTCAATTTGAGGGCCGTTCATCGTCACACATACACCAACGAGGGAGGAGACGTTATGTGATTTGCTAAAGGGGATAGAAGGGACCGTTAATGAGTGGGGTGATGTAACAAAGCCTTGTTGCATACTATATAACAAGAGGAATGCCCTCTAGCCATCCGTTTGTTGCTATGGCAACACTTGGGTGTCTTAGCTTGCCCGTCAGCCCCATACACATGCATCAAAACGTCTTTATAAAAAGGATTTTGAGATCTTTAACATTACTTTGCAGAAAAGTTTTAGACAATAGATAACGGACGAGCCTGCCCTGCAAAAATTCAGCCCAAAAAAACAAGGGAAAAAAGTAATAAAATGAGGGAATATTACTTGAAATAAGCCAAATTATCTGCCAACAGAACAGGAAAATTTGACTTGCTAAGATTTCTTAAAACAAGTGAAATGCTCCAACATTAAAACTGCTTTGTAAGAAGAAATATCTTGTCAGTCAAAAAAAAAGCATAGATCACTTAATTTGAGATATTTCATTTTACTTAGATTACATTTTTTGCAGTGTGTTCCACGTTGAAAAGGTGTCGAAAGAGCAATGCCATGTGAGAATATAAATATCATGCTGCATGACTTAGTGTTGCCATCTTGGAGAATCATTGATGTTGTGCTTGATGTAGCAGATCATGAGATCAGTATGAAGTAAATTGAAGATTCCAGGGAAGGTGCAGTCAGCTGACGTGTAAAGTTATGCATGCTTTGAAGGCTGCGCTACGGCTTTAATATGTTATCTGCATTCAGAGGAGGTTATGGACAGTGATTCTTTGCCACGTAACAAGTATCATATCATGCAGTACAGTCAAGGCATGTGTGTTTATATTGACTACAAATCTATCATGAAACCCATAAGGAAAAACTGCAAAAGAAACAAATAGAAATGAGAGAAACCTGAGGAGGAATTTGATAGTCACAAGGGTTAGGTCAAGTTAGAGGTGTGTGTGTGTGTGTGTGTGTGTGTGTGTGTGTGTGTGTGTGTGTGTGTGTTGGGTTCGGTTAGGCCCGGGAGTACAAGATGGACTGGGTTCACACTGAAGGGGCTGAATGGGAATAAACCAGCAGCACTCACCACTATAGAAATCAGTGACATTGTATAAAGCAGCCACTGTCTCATTCATTGTTTCCACTGTAATATAACAAGAAAATCATAAGCATGCAGAACTAGCAGAGAAAACAGGAAATGTGTTACTTTACAAAGTATAAACCAATGCATTGAGCTTGTGGAAATGCATTATAAATACAGAATACTATTGTTTTGCGGTCAATACTCTACAGTTATGATATTGTGTTTAATTAACTTCATTAAGCTAGCTTTATTAAGCATTCATTGACGGCTACCCAATTCTGCAGAAGCAACGCATGGATTTGAAATATGACTCAGAGTAAAGCAAGATGCTAAAATATCTATAATGTGAAATAAAAGAGACTGTAAAAGTACAGTTTCGTCTTTCAACTAGATATATTGGGACAATTGGTATGAACTATTTGAAAACATTTTTGTGTTCCAATTTTGTGGTGGAATGTTGAATGGAAAAAAGAAAGATTGTCCAGGTAATGCATTCCGTGTCCTGACTTACTGTTCAGCACGGTGACTGAGATGGGCTGTTTCTGCTGGATGGTTTGCGTGTGAGGGAAGCGAGCGTAGCAGATGTAGTCGCTCCTGGTGTCTTCTGGGAGAACATTGGAGAAGTACAAGTCTCCATTCAGAGCCTGGGACACTCGTTTATCCAGCGGGAGCCTCTGGAAATCTGAACAAGGGGGACGGAGAGGGAGTTGGACGTGAAACGGCATTTACACATGTGCAGTCCTATTTATTCTGTTGTGTGTGTGTGTGTCCTTGTGCCGAGAATATGTAACCATGCAAATGTTACTCACTGTTATCCATCCAGAAGATGACAGGAGGGGGAAGCCCTGCAGGGGGTCGGCACTGCAGCACCAGGGAGACCCCCACCTGCACCGCGATCGCCTCGTTTCTCTCCTTCGACCACAAGGGGGACCCTGCGAGTCACATAGCCGTCAAACAAAGGTACTGGAGCTCAGGCCTTTATAATATATTATAATGTGCAAAAAAAACAATGTAAAAAATGTAATTGAAAATAATCAGAAGCCTTACTGGACTGTCTGATGACAATGGCGTTGGACACAGCGGTGCCGTGCTCGTTGTGCGCCGTACACTGGTACATTCCCTCGTAGGCCTCAGCTTTTTCTCCGCTGATGTCGATGACAAGAGTTCCAGAACCGGGCTTCATCAGGACTTTGGAGTCCTTCTCGACATCAAAGTGAGTCCCGTTTCTCGTCCACGAAAAGCTAGGATCAAAAAGAGCGATAAGATAACTTGATCTTTTGAGGTTAGGTGGCACACAGAAACACAAAAGTGAGGAAATAACACCGTTTTGTAGCTTGTTTGATCAAATTGCCACAGATGCATTGTGGTCCGTTCATGCAGACTGAATGGCTGAGTTTGTGGATTCTAACTTGATTGAGGGGCAGATGGGAATTCCAAACTGTGTCTAATTCCCCCAGCCAGGTGTGTTTCCCAAGTGGTCACTCTGACAACAGTTGCTATGCCGATTTATATCCCCACCCTCCTCCAGGTCAAGCTGGCCTCGGAAACCAAAGGACCATAAAAGTGGGAATTGGTTTTCTCTTAATTGTTGAAACTCTCGGGTCATATTGTTTTACACTCTGTTGTTCCTGTCAACTGGAAAAGCGACAGGGGAAATATCCTCGCGTAGTTTGCATTCGGGATGGATAAACAAGCCTCAATGGGATGGGAGGAGTGATGGTCTCACCTGGGATGAGGCTTCCCCTTGGCCTCACAGTGGATGACAATGTTCTCCCGCGGATCAAAGATATAGTCCTTGGGGGACTGTAGCGTTATAGTGGGGGGTTGTGGCACTGGAGAAATGTGAATAGAAGCATAGTTCAGGCACGTACAGGGAAACAGAATCACAGCACACTGAATTACAGCATCGTACGCATGCAACATGCAAGAAGCGTTCACACAGTAACAGTAACACCATCGCAAGGCTGCAAACTGATCTCTGAACCCGATAGTGTCTTACCAGGCCACGATCTGACATAAACCAAGCAGCACTCCAAAACAAGCAAGTCACTTCACACAGAAGCAGAGTCAACCGCATGCACATCTAACACTGCTAGAACACACACATTAAGTTTTAGAGTGCAGGAACTCAACACTCAAAGTCACAGCACTCTTTTGTTAAACAACTTACATCCTTCCAGTACTTTAGCTTTTTGTCCAGCGTGACACGCCGTACCACAGTGATAGAATATTGAGGAAAGGTGTTAGTTTTTGCAAGTAAGTCACTAATCCAGGTGAGATAGTTGCCCATCCAAGTACTGTTAAGCATGTTATTGAGCCTGCCTGAAGTTTGGTAGAAATATGATTTCCCCTCTTTTTTTGTGTGAATACTTCTATGGCTTTAGTTTCATCAGGCAGGTGCAACTAATGCAAGACAAGTAGTTGAATGCATTATAATGTCACACAGGATGTGTGATATGTATAAAAGGGACAGAGTTCTTTAGGATTGCATTTCATAACAAAATGATTTAAAAAAGTGACATCATGCTGAAACGGGCAAAGAGGAAAAACAGTAAACTGCAGCTCAGTCTGCAGATGCTCTAAAACCATTTAGTGGTCGATAGAAACTGCAAAGTTCTTCATTATGCACCCCAGTATGAACACATTGAGTGTAATGTAGATTGCAGTTCTCTATAGAGAGTGATGCAAGTGTTTGGGAATAGTTGAGAACAAGTTTTGGGATTTTTTATGCTGGTAAATACAGTGAATGTGACAATGATGTGATGGGGACACGACTTACGATCAAGAGGCACCTCCAGTGCTGAGGTCACGTGACTCAAGAGGATCAATAGCACGGCTCCGAAGCCCGGCACCCACTTCCTGCTCCTGTCCATGTCCGTGTGTCGGGATGAGAAGCCCTTTGTCCAGATTCAACAACGCGATCGGGCCGGTCGACAGATTGACGCACTCTGGATCCACACTGCAGAGGAGACGCACACAAGAGAAAGAGCAGATTACCACGCGGGGCACTAAAACTGTACGTTTTGGTTTTATTTAGACTACAAAGTCTCAAAATGGGAAATGTATATAAGATCAGTCCATACGAATGAAACATGTGGGTACACTCAGAATATTTAGTCTGAACCACAATGGAAAGTTTACTTTGCAAGTTCATCCTCCATGCTCGGGTGTGTAAGTCACCGTCTAGGTGAGGAAAACAGAAAGACTTTGGCAGGAGGAGAAGTCCAAACAAACTTGACTCCATATATTGTAACTTAAACAACTTAAGCTGCGACGTCAGCCCTATATTTAACAAATAAGACCCAGACTCATGTTTATTTCTATACATGTGGTCATGAGAGACAGCCACGGACGACTAGAACATCTGTGCGTCAGAGATGCCCCGCCGTCCTCCACGCGTACGGCATGTGAGTGCGCTCAGCTGGAAAAAAATAAAAATAAATCACAACTCTCCTGCAGATATAGCTGCACCCGGAGTGGCACGTGCATGCACAGATCCGAATGCATCACTGTCAGTGTGTCATATGGCTCAAGTTAGACGCGAGTGCAGGCTCAAAGGCGCAAGCTTCTGTTGCACAGTCCACGAGAACGAGGCGCAGTCACACATGGGACACATTGAACCGCGTTCCGTTGACATTAAAAAGGGCTCTCGTAAAACTGCACCGTGTGTGTGTGTGGGGGGGGGAGCAGAATATTGTGTTGTTTTTCCCTTTTTATGTGCTCCGCCTTGCATTGCCTGAGCAGCTGGCAATGATTTATTAGCAAATTGGTATTATATCACTACACAAATGGCATCAAGACACCGCTGTGCATATCATGTGGTTGATGAATGTCTGCGTCTTCTCCACAATTGCACATTTTTTTAATGTTTTGACAGGCTAGACATTCATTATGAGCGTTGGCCGAAACTAATTTCCCTCCGCTGCGTGAGCCGGTAGCCAAAGAGGGGGACTGTAACTCTGTCAGCAGGCTGAGATGGATGTGGAGGTGGAGCAGTGTGCTGCTGGCAGGTAAATGGCTCAGTCCACCCTGACGTCTTCATTATTCATGACTGGCACACGCATCTTTGCACATAAGCACACACACACACACACACACACACGCGCACACACACACACACACACACACACATGTGGATGCACAAGCAGAGCACACACACAACAAACACACAGATATACACAGGGGGGTTGAAGTCTTCAGAGGTATTTGAAGGTGGAGATATTAAGCTCACTGTTAGATTCAGGCCTGGGATGTCTCTACTCTGCTGGAAAGGAATCACGTATGATGACATAGGGCGAGCATGGTAATGAAAACACACACACACACACACACACACACACACAGAGAGTATAGTGTGTCAGATTATATCTAGCTGAGCTCGGCAGAGTGTGTGAGCCAATACAACCCCAGGACACAGCTAATTACGCCGACACGTCCTATTGGATATAACTCTCACTAGTTAATAGAGAGAGAGAGAGAGAGAGAGAGAGAGAGAGAGAGAGAGAGAGAGAGAGAGAGAGAGAGAGAGAGAGAGAGAGAGAGAGAGAGAATGGTTTGCAGCCCATGCATGCTAAATATGCTAATCTCATTGTGGAAAAAGCAATGTGCTATGATGCAAATGAAATAGCCCATCTTCAGATTAATAACAATAATGCTCCATTCGGCTGCAGCAGAGACATTTCACCTGGCCGGGCTGCCTTTTGTCTAAACTAAAGTATTGAGTGATAAAAAGAAGAAGGGAAGATGGATGATGGAGACTGATGAATGTCCAATACTGAGGAAGACGTTGAAAACATTACAGAGGATGGGGAGGAATGGGGAAATTAATTGATATTGCCTGAGAGAAGAGTGTGATAGAGAATGTGTGACAAATATAATGCAGCATCAATTCCTTTATTCGTCTTGGCCTAACCAATTCTGGATTATTTTGATGCCTCTATGAATGATTTGGAAACTTTATATTTATTTTTTGTAAACTATTTAATTATGTATAACTTTAAAGCAAGTTAAAACATTCCCTTAAAAATTCTCCCTGTCTGTTTTTAATCCTGACCTGTATCACCACTCCACAGGCAGTGAGAGATTATCTGCCTGAGGGTAAAAAATAAAAAAATAAATAAAAAAATAAATCAGTGGACAACACAGCTGACTCCCCAAGCTCGGACGCAAACAGCAATCAGACAAACACACAACACACACACACACACACACACACACACACACACACACACACACACACACACACACACACACAACATAAACTGCCATGTGCAAATGTCATCAGCTGTAATTTCACTGGCATAAAGTGCTTGGATGTTCCCGTCCATAATTTTTTACGGCCTTGGATTACCATGATCATGAAGCATAAAAATGATCTCTTCACCTTTTTATGTGAAGAGGATAAACACGTTTGTACCAGTTGCTATAAAGTGCTTTTTAAACCTGTTGAGGGAATTTCTCACTACAAAAAAGGCTACATCCCCATGCTGTCCAGTGGGATGGAAGACATTTCTCTGTAAGTAATATTATCCAACAAAGATCCTGAGAAATTCCCACATATACAGCTGGATATCTATCCGGAAGATAAGTGGGACACAATCATTTCCCATTGCTTATTTCCTCAAGAATTAAAGATGATGACAAAGAGGACTCACAGAAGGATGAGTGACATGACTCTTTGGCTAGTGGGCATGTCACCTCTCATCCTCCTCTTTCTCTCTCTTCTCTGACTCAGTGGTCAAAGCCCAGAGGTCAAAGAGTCGCCCGTTAGCTCTAATCTGTCCTCGTTTCTATCTTTCTTTCACTTCCTGTCTTCTTTCCTTCCCGTCGTTTTCTATTGTTTTGCCATCCATGCAGTGTTGATTGCTTGTCAAACCCAAATGGCTTCATTGAGGTCTCAAGGTTACACCAGCGAACAGGAAAGTGTTCAGTGGGTGTTTTAAAACGGACATTTTAATGCACGATAATGCCGTCCGTCTACTAGCCCATCCTTCATCTCTGGGTAAACCCTTCTACTCACACCTTCTCCCATTAGATGGTGTCTTTTGTCACTCCTTTTAAGCTCAACAGTGTGAGTGTGCAATGAAATACCGGGAGTCTCCATTAATAGATGAGTCAATGTTGCTTGCTCCCATACGGAACGCCATAAAGCTGCGCCACGCTACCCTTATATAAGTGCTTCTGGAAATATAATGCAGTGGCGAGGACGAACAGCAGCGACGCTTTTGATTTAATCCGCTGTCTGTTCCCATTCCCACCGCACATTGACTTTTTGTAACCTCGACCTATTCCCTCTGTTGCTCTGCGCATGTGGTCTCAGCTGAGCACTCATCACTTAATAAGAGGCTGTATTGAAACTAAATGGCTGGAGATTAAACTGTCAGTGGTTCAAATGATGGCAGTGGCTTACTCTAAATATTGGATAGGATTGACTTCCTGCCATGCACTTTACCCACATACTTAATACATCTATGTGTTCACAACATTTAAACAATACTCCTTTAATCTCATGTGATTTCAAAAATTGCGTCTTATCATGTTGTTAAATTATGGGGAATACTTATGGTAAACAGATGTTGTGTAACCAAATAGTTGTTCCCCCCTGTTTCCAGTGTTGCAGTGTTTATTCTCAGCTAAACTAACCTGCTGTTGGCAGCAGCTTCATGTTTACTGTACAGATATGAGAGTCCTCTTACCCAACTCTCTGCAAGAATGCTAGTAAGCATATCTAATCCCAAATGATTATTCCTATAAAACAACCGATTGTTCAAACCGAGTTTAAGCAATGCCGCGCATTTTCAATATTATCATTGAATAACGGTTAAAACAAACATGTCCATTCAACCATTTGTGTTGAGATCAGTTTTCTGGACCAAAAAAAGATAGATATCTTCCGTAAACATGAGAAGGACTTTAAAGGGGACATATTATGCCCATTTTTCCACAAGTTAATATGGTTCCTTGGGGTCTTAATGAAATGTTTGTAACATATTTTGGTCAAAATTCCACAAGAATCATTTCAAACAGCCTTTTCACCCTGTCAGAAACACCTCCCCACAGATTGACCTGTTTTGAGTGCCTGTCCCTTTAAATGCTAATGAGCCAGCTCCCCCCTCCAAGGCCATGTAGCCAGACTCCCTACATGGGCGTGCTTCAAAATCTACGTAGACGTTGGTGGTGATCCCATTTGACGCACTCAAGCATATCGTTTCTGACAACAAGCCGCCTGAGTTGTTTTTTCCCAGAGTTTTTGTGTTGGGAGACATGCCAGATACCCAAATGAACGCATAGAAGCACTAAAAAAGTGGAATTTTCATAATATGTCCCCTTTAAATATATTTGATTATTAATATATAACCAGAGTGAGTCAATTCGCAAACTACAAAGGACGACGTGAAGCGTGCCGACACGAACCCAGCAGTGTTTACCGGCTCTCGGTTCGCCTACCCTGAAGCGATGTGCTAAGTTGGTCACTCCGCAGCCTTCAGTCACGCTGAGGCATGACCGTCTCTGACTAGATGGATGAGGGGGAGGCAACCGGGGAGGGGAGGGGAAACAGTCATAAGCAGTCACATCCGATTCCACAGACAACAGACTCTGAGTCGGACCGCTCACAGCCATACGAGGCCGGAGCGGATGCTCTCATCCGTTAGCTCGAACATGACCACGCTCACGCCACGATGACCGTATGTAAAGTAACTTAAATCTAACATATGCTGAAATCCTCATCCTCCTAACCACACTAGCCTGAACTGCAATGGCATCCGTACTGTCTGTCTGCAGTAACCGGGTCACTAGAACAGGAGCTGTGAGCCAAGAGAGTCCCCACCAACACACAGAGGGACTGCAGCCGACATGCGACGCCACCGTGACTCCCACTTCATCGCTCACATTTGAGAGAGGAGACTTTCGCACTTTTGTTCGGGGAGATACGTATCTGAAAGTTTTCTTTGAGCTTTGAATTGATTCCACAGCAATTACTCGAAGTAAATGTCTGTATCTTTACGCTATACCATTTTCGCCTGTTACTTGTTAAGTTTAACGGTAGCCTATAGTTTATTGCTCGCCATTAGAGATTTTGCCTTCTGTTGTTAAAAAACGACCTGATGGGAACTGAGAGTGAACCGGGACTATAAAGTTGTAGTTAACATAAATAATGCACTAGTAAAGCTCCGTGGAGCGCAGCAGAACAATAAAGTCTAGCGATACTTCGGTGAGCTCATCCCTATACCTCTAACCTCGTTCACATGAAAGTAGGCACGTGATCCAAATATCGACTATAGCAGCTTTAAATGAATGTGATTAATACAATAAAAAACAAGATAAGGCCGGGGCTTGAACATCCCTTTAGTGTTTGTAAAGTAGGGATGCAAAATGTAGAGCAATTGGATTCGAGACACAGATGTACAGAGACACAAAAACATGCTGACATGGCAGTCCTTTTTGTAAACACATGAAGAAAGGGTTGACCCCGAGGAGAAGAAAACAACCTGCGATCACTCCGTGTCACTATATCTGTCAATTGGATAACTTTATTGGCCGACTGCACTGCATTTGGTTCTTCGTCTCTCTTTCAATCTCCGTCCTTGGCAAACCTGCAGCAAGTGACCGGTGTGCCGTGAACAAAGCTCCTTGAAAGGGGAGAAAATGTCCCCACTTCTTTGGGGAAAAGGCTTGACTGGACTTTTTGGTTTTAAAAAGGAAAACAAGAGGTAGCGGGGCCTCACTTCTCCGTCTTGATAGATGATCCACTATTCATGCTTGTTTAATATCTTTATGCCAATTGAAGTATTATTTACTGAAGCACATTTGTGCTGCAGACAATAGGTGGATCGTGTTACCTTCCTTACCTTTCAAGGCAAAAAGAAACATTATATAAGGGATAGGAATAAGCATTGTGGTTGTTATGAAAGGTGTATTTCGGTTGAAAAAGACACTTGACGCCGGGAGGTTTGGAGTTTATAGTAAATAAAGACAATAACTTCTTGTAAGGATGATGCAATGGCTTACTTGCATTACTGCCGTGTGTTTCTTCCCAGTGAAATACACACAGAATGCAACAAATATTTGATTCCTTTTTACCCATGGGACATAGTGGCTGCTGTACTGACATTGTTTCTAACAAAAGCACCATAATTACAAGCAATAATGTCATTTCTGTGTCATTACTGAGAGAGGTAGCTCTTCAGTTGCAGGTTACAACTGTTTAATTCAAGATCGCCTCTTGATTTAACTGCTGACTTCATCACTGGAAGTTATTTTAAGAGCTTTCCCTACACTAACACCACTTCTTTGCAGTCTCTTTGTCTCCAGCAGAAGCCAAATTACACACAGCATTACACACGGCCACCTAATCGGGACAAACTATCTCATCTTTTTGAACGTGCACACATTCAGACAGAGGGCCTTCCCTTTTTGGGGTCAGTTTTTCTAGCAACATCAGCAGATTCCCCCAGCGCCTGCTTTTCTCTTAGGCTTTGTGAAGTGCTGATGGTCAGCATGCCCCCACCCATCACCGTCCGCAACTCTACAACCCACCCCATGGGGGCCGTTGTCCTTCATGTTGTTTACCACTGGGATAACGCTGAAATGGCAGCGCAAGGCAACGCCTGTGAGAATAAAAACAATACGCCCACAGTTCAAGCGGGTATACTACATACACACATCGAGAGAGGGCATCAAATGATAGAAAAGAAAATGCATGAATACATGATGGGAAAGGTTCTCGAACCAATTCTGCTCCGAACACAAGATTCCTGTAAACATGGGGCGGGTGTCATCTGCAAAAGGGAATGCAAAAATCTTCAATTAAATATAAACTAGGGGTGTGTTATGGGTATGGAGTTGGAATAGTCTAAAAACACAGTTGACATCTATATTTGACTGTTTATGTGCAATAAAAGAGACGTTTATGTTGCTTGTGTTGTGATAGCACAGGCCTGTATCTTGCAGAGAACAAGAGCACTTAAAGTGACATTTATATTTATCTCCGCGCTGTCATCCTGTGTACTTCTATAGATTACAATATGATATAGAACTACACAGGCGGGAGTCTCGGGTAATGGTGACGATCAAAGATTAAGAGCTGAAGATCTGCCGGGCCCTGCGACCATAAATAACTCAACCCTGCTGCAGTGAGTTTCCATACAACGCCCAGCACTCTTAAAGCCCTGATATGAATAACCTAAGAAGAATCTTACAGTCATTTCCTGCTCCCTGCTCGAAACGTGAGCAGCCCTGCCTTCCCATAAACTGCATCTTAATCATTTAGCTCCAGGCACATTCAGGTAACAGATGGATTCTCTGTGAAAAAGTGACACATGGGAAATATACTTCACCTAATAAGGTCACACACCCCTCCTCTCGCCTAATAAAGCATTGCATGCGTTGATAAAATTAAGTAACCTATTTGAAAACTGAAAAAAAGGATTTGTATTTTTCTCAAATATAGGCAATGGACATTTAATTTACATTTCTGGAAATTGTGGTTTTGTTAAATCAATAGGATTAAACTGGAATGGTTTTGAAAAATGATAATTGCTAAAAAATAAAGCACTGGACCCATCCATGTGTCACTAATCAAGCGTCATTACTGATAGCTGCCGTTACAATTCGCTTCATCTGACATCCAATTATAGTTCTGTGATATTTGGACAATTGCACACATCTTGCCAAGTGTCTGGACCGGTTTGTTGGCTGCCTTGGTTAGGTGTTGGGTGTGTGTCCATGTGTGTGAGTGTGTATGTGTCTGAATGTGGGGTGTGTGTGTGTGTGTGTGTGTGTGGGGGGGGGTTCTGTGTGTTTGTCTAAGGCACAGAGCACAATGCTATGCTGGCTACATGTGTGTGTTTGAGTTTTATGTACAATTTTATGTACAATTTTGTGTGTGGAATTATAATTACAGACAGAATCTGGTGTCTTGTTATTGTACAGCCAATATAGCCATACACTATTTTTTGGGAAACTGAGGAATGGGTTTGAAAACCTTTGTTGTATTAATAAAAATTGTTTGCAATCATGTCATTTCAAGTTTAATTCTTATAGTCAAGTTTATTTCTTAGAATCTTTTTAATTGAAACCAAGCCAGGAACCAGCAGCTGTAATAACAATACAATCTAGCTAGATTTGACATATTCACAATATATAGCAAGTACTGTACAGTATGTTTCAGATTATTTTAGTGATTTCAGAGATATGTAACACATACAAAATGTGCAGCTGATGGGCCATGCGACAACAAAAAACTGCCTAAAATCAATATTCCGTTCCATTCTAATACAATGTTAGTGTGTTAGTGGCCACATAAATCCAGCCGGGCTTGTACAGCAGCCACGTCTCATTGGTATTCCTGGCTGCCATGCTAGGTAAAAATGTATTGATGAGCAGATAGATGCACGTGGCCTTGGTACGTGGCTGCGTTTACTACGACATGAGTTATGTGTGCCTGTCTCTGTGCATGTGTGTGTGTGTGTGTGTGTGTGTGTGTGTGTCCTTCAGGGCGAGACGGTTGTCTCTTCATGGATAACCTTTACTACACATCTTTGTCCTCATAGAGGCCTGATCCATGGATCTGAATTCCTCGTTTATTTGCCTCAATACACTACACTGGTATGGTACTTTCAGTGTACCGATGTTAGGCTACTATTTGTCGGGCCTGTTGGAGAGATATACCTTTAAAATATGCCAGATACGAGATTGGAGCATTTAGATCACGGCTCTTTATTTCTAACAGCGCTAAAAGAAAACAATGGCAAAAGTGCTGACACAGCTAACAGTATTTACCGAAAAGGGGAACCGGAGGGCCGGCGCTTTCTTTTTTATGACAACACTGTTGGTCTTCGCTGCATATGAGTGGGGCACACTCACACTCACATGCACGTACGTGCACTAAAAGCACCAAGGTCAACAAAAGCAAGCAGAAACTCTGCTAAACACACATAGTGAGTGAGGGCGACTGAGGGCGATTTTTTCACTACTCCGCCACATCTTTGCATCGAAAATAGTTGTTTTCCGCTATATTCATGTTCTGTACGAATAAAAAAAAAAAACAATACTAACGCATTGTGTGTGCCAATCTGACCGGGGAAAGGCAAGAGAGACCGATGGAGGCTTCTTGTACAAATGCAAGGCTAGATTGATAAAGGAAAGACGGTGTGAGGGGGGGGAGTAGATCGGGCTGACATGTTGTGTGCAGGAGGGGACAGGAACGGGGGAGGGGACTGATCAACACGTTATGGCAACGCAACTAGCTGGCATGCCTCTGTTTTCTTCCTCCTCCGCCCATCTGTTCATCACGATTACTCATATAGATCGGGGACGGAGGAGGAGAGAGAGAGAGGAAGCTGGAGGAGGGGAGGAGATCCATCATCACAACTTACACTAACTGAATTCAAATCGCTTCTCTGTTAAATAAACTGCGATGAGAAAGACTCGCTGTTCAAATTATAGATCAGTGGAAGATCGTAGAGTGCTCTCACGGGGCTTTTCAGGAAGCAGCGATGGCAATGAGAGGTGGAAACATTGTAGTGGTGTGTTATGTAATACTGCGCTGCAACGCCTGCTCCAGTTACTAAGACATAGCTCCCTACTGACAAATATGTACGCTGGGTTTTCCACAAGGCAGATGCAGCATGCTGGGCGCTACAGGCCCGTTATGTAAGAAGCTGTATTGTAAGCAAGCAGAACATTTGCATTCAATATTCCTCATCAGAATCCATCGTGTGCATCATGGAGGTCTAATTGTGGACCCGATTTATTTCTAGAAATACATGAACAATGCAGGAAATGATGCAGTTTGATGTCATTTATGTGTGTGTTCAATAGCATCTGTGCACTCTCTCTCTGTGTGTGTACAGTGTGTGCACATGAGTGTGTCATGTGTCAGCAGGTGACACCATTTTTACAGGAGCATTTAAATACAGTCATCGTCCTGTGTTTAAATGCAACTGAATAAAGGACTGATCTTAAACTGTTCGACTAAACCATGAGCCCAAAGTGACGCCACTGTAACAGTTCAGCTCCATACTTTCCTTTTTTATTAGTTGTTTTCATCCTGTCCAACTATCATGTCATTCCAGATCCTGCTTCCCATCTCGTTAGTCCAACTCCCTTCACCTGGTCCTCACGCCCTTCTCACCTGCCTCTGATCACCTCGTTAGTCCCTCATTCCCTTCACCTGGTCCTCACGTCCTTCTCACCTGCAGCCCATCCCCTCATTAGTCCCTCACTATTCAGCTCCCTCACTTCCACTTGTCCTCTGCCAGATTGTTTTGTGTTCTTCTTGACCAAGCTCTACCGCGTTACCTTGTGTTCTTTGTTTCAATCCTGATAAGATTTCTAGTAAACATCTTGATCAGCATTTTATGTCTCCTGAGTCGTGCATTTGGGTCCACCCTAAATCCAGTCGTGACAGCCACTCATTAATATACTTCCACTTCCTTCCTTCCGGGTCCCTCACCTGACGTGGAAACTTATCTCGCCCCCACACCTCAAGCCTGTGTTATGTTAACACAGACTACATTGCACACTGCTTATTGTACATGCACTTTTGCACTGTTTTTCTGTATTGTAGTACTTATTGTGATTATGTAGTACTTATTGTGTTTGCATGTGTTATGTTCACTGTATACACCAGAACAAATTACAGCTAGGTATAAACCATCTTGGCAATAAATACTTCTTACTTACTTACTTAATTCTGATTCTGATTCACAAGCTATTATTTTGCACCTAAATAAAAGTACTTGTACGCTTTTATATCAGCCACAAGGTAAGTAAACCAGGCCAAAACCTAAACAACACACATCTCAGCACCCAGGGGGGTTGCAACAGGCGACAAGCGACTGTACTTTTCTGAGTTCACACCTGCAGCCACCGAGAGGCCACAGCCAAGCCTGAGAAGGGTGTTAATCAATTACTGCCGGCTGCAAGTCACGCCTCAACACTCCGCCACACGTTTCAACCATGCTAACTACTTATTTGAAGTACAGCCATGTTTTTAAAAAAAGAGTTCTTCCAATGCCACGTGTGTTGTGTAGTGATGTGTGACAGTCACGCTGTATAATGCACATCCATTTAGTGCATTAGCAAACAATGCAGTGATCCTCTCTGCTGAACACAGCACAAGGGACACATGCACTTTGCCGGATATGCAATCAGTAAAACAACCCATGAGACCAATGCCCAAATAAAGGATACAATAGTAAAGCAGAGAAAAAATATTCACTGGCTATATGGGACGTACCTGTGAGGGTTTATTCTCAGCCACTGACTGTCTCCAGGAGGTGGTTCAAACCTGCAATGAGAAGAAGACCACAGATATTAGTGGTACCATAATTAGAAAATCCCTTCCTATTGCACAAAGCAGCTCTATAACTGTGGACACTTATACCACCAGAATGTATAATATTATACTGCACTGTGTAACATTTAAAAAAAAAAAGTGTTTTTGCAACTATTACCATGTTATCTCTGGTGATAGATATTATGTTGCACTGATTTTTTCATTATAACTCAATTTGGCTTTGATTAGAAATCTGCGTGGTTTACGTTCATGTAGACTAGATCCGCATCATTACCTCATCAGGATCATCAAAACATCAACGGACACTTAAATTAAAGAACATTGAATGACTGTTGATACAAAGATACAGCATTTAAAAATCTGAATAGAGAACAGAAGTCCATGGCTGCAGCAACATGTAGTAAACTAATATAATTGGAACAAAGGGACCTATTTGTCTCTTAAAGCTAACAGACGTGAATCCATTCATCAATAGAAGACAGTGTCACACACACACAAACACACACACACACACACACACACACACACACACACACACCGCCACATGAATACATGAGCACATCCTCCCAGCTCTCCGGGGAATAGCCAGTAATTGACTGTCCTGCTGAACACAAGGACCTTCTATCAATAACCAAAATGTCTCCAGTCATTTTTATTACCTTTACGTCCAGCGGGGGGACACGCGCAAATGAAACCGGCCTCCCTTCGTGACCGTGAATGCATTATCATAATCTCCAGAGGGTCTCTCCATTCATCTCGCATTAGCAAAACAAATGTGACGGACAAAGACCGGCGGCCCGTTTAGAGGTGAGGCCATCACAAAGTGCCGTTAAGTCGGATGAGAGAGACCCCCGGATTATGTGAGTTTCCATTAATGAGCCTGGGTCGGGCTTGTTTGAACTCATCGGGTGATGTAAAAGTAGAGGAGGGGGTCTTTGAACTCGATGACATGGTGGGTGAGTAGCTGCTGCCACTGAGCGAGTGAGATTCAACCCAAGCCCACGCCGTGGCCCGTTACCATGGAAACAGAAGGATGTAGCGAGAGAGAGAGGTGAACAGGGAAAAGGGAAAATTATGTGTTAATGTCTAACATCGAATCAAACTAAACCTCAGGAAGTTTACCGGAAAGTGTAAATGTAAGTGGAATTTAATGAATTAAATAACGAGAACTGAACTAAAACAAACAAAAACGACTCCGAACTGAGACCAGAGAGGGCGAAGGCACATGGGAAAGAGGTTAATGAACGTAGATGGGGACGCACAGTGAGATCGGAAAACCCCCGGCAGGAGAGGCGAGAGCGGGGTTGATGGGGGGAGAGAGCAAGAGAGAGAAAACCATGAAAAAAAAATGAAGGACGACTGGGGATAAGAAACATGCATTATTAACGAGCAAATCTAAAAGCGCTTCATCAGAGCGCGAGAGAGGAGGGGGGTGGAGAGAGAGACAGAGGAGAAGAAAGAGGGAAAGAGGAGAGCAAGTAGGCCCGACACCAAGCGCTAGCACATTGCCATGGAAACGAAAAAGAGAGTCGGACCATATGACAGCGAAGATGCTATTTCCTTTTTGAAGGGAAATGTGCGTATTTGCTTTCTTGAAGCCGGCTAAATATTAGGATGGACGCCACTCTGCAGGCCGCAAGGAGGAGCTGGCACGCTTAGCTTTGACTGAAGGCTGGAAACAGCGAGCAGATGACAAATTTATGTTTAATCTGAGAATCAGCATTTAATACATTTTGAATGCATTAGAACCAAACTTAGCAGACTTATTTCGAACAAACTTGATTGGAGGAGAGGAGCAACCTGACGAGCGTAGAGAGTTGTATATTAAATATTCAGAACCTGTTTGAGCCTTCAAAGTAATCCATGAAGTAAATAACATCTTAGTCGTTCACTTGATCTTCAATAAAGAACTAAAATATCTCTGACACCAGTGTGGATGTCAATACTCACACATGCTCTGGAGATAAAGGCCGCGTTTCTCCGAATGTCCTCGAACCAACAACCATCAGATCACCCCGCCTGGTTCCTAAAGTCGCTTGTCCCAAAGCGCGGTGCAGTACCAGTCTGATTTACCGTCTGCCGCCTGTTTCAATTAGCTGCACAAGTTTATGGATCCACTGGGAACCAGTACGCTGCATGTGTCTGAATGTTTCGGTGTGTGTGGGTGTGTGTGCGTGTGCAGGAGGGAGGGAGGGGGAGGTCGCAGACTGTGATAAAATAACTGACCCCAGGCATGAATAGAAATGTGGGTGCATATGTCTGTGTGTGTGTGTGTGTGTGTGTGTGTGTGTGTGTGTGTGTGTGTGTGTGTGTGTGTGTGTGTGCCGTAATCCCCTAGACTGGGGGCCTCAGCAATCAACGACAGCAGCAGCTGCCCAACATACACACTTAACACACACCGTGACTGCCTGACCTCTACACACACTTTTACCTTCGTCGGACCCCATATAATAACACATACACACAAACTACTACATTAACATTCCCATTAGAGGTTCAATACACATCCTTATGCAGACTTTGAATGTAGTTTTAAATGACTAAGTGACCAAAATGTTGCTTGCTATGCATTTAAGGAAGAAAACTATGGCGCACATATTCAAGCCTATTAGATATTCCTAGAAGTAGCACAGCACTACGGACAGAAGGCAAAGTGAAAGCAGGTGTACACTGCAATCCCAATGGATCCGTCCTTATTCCTCTGGCTGTTCTCTCCCACCAAGAAGGAACATAATGTGACATCAGGACAGCAGAAAGTCTCTACAGCTTCCGCCGGAAACTGAAAACGCACCTTTTCCGACTATATCTGGATTAAAACACAGATTATCACTTCAGTGGCACTTAAATATCTCTTATTATGGTACTTTTGTAGTTTGACTATGTTGAGGAAATGTTACTTTCTGTATTCTTGTTGTTCTTAGTCTGTACTAAGGTTGAAATGCACTTATTGTAAGTCGCTTTGGATAAAAGTGTCTGCTAAATTACATGTAATGTAATGTAATAACATCATCTGCATTGCATTGAGCCCAGTGTCCAGGCTGAAGGAAGTCAGACTTTCTCACTCCTGAGAACGCGTTCCAGGCGCTAGTTGCCCCGGAGCTGGCGAGTGCAAACAGACGGAAAACACACATTTGCGTCTTTAAGCAAATACAGGGCATCGGGCAGCGCACCAACAAAGGGAAGAGGTTACAGGCAAAAGAGGGTTTGTCGTTCCATTGCCAAGCAACGCGATGCAAAGTACGTGACACTGGTGAGACGTGGCGCGGTAGTCAGCGCCGAGCACCTGGGCGTCATCACGTATCAGACGTTCCATCTGTGTGTGATGAGATTGTGATGTGGGCCTTGGGGTATTGTATTACTGTGTGTGTGTGTGTGTGTGTGTTCTGGGCCAATGTACATCTGTCGACATGTAGCAATAGTCATAGAAGATGACAAATGACCCAATTAAAAGTGTTGCCAGATTGGGTTTAGTGCACCGTGTCGTTTCTTACGCCAACCCAAATCTTTTCCTGAACCCAGCATGCTTTTACAGTTGAAATAACATTTTCTATCGTATGGGGCCCATAAAAAGGGCCGAACAGTTTAGAGTGTGCACACAAATGGCAAAGCATCTTGAGGTAAGGCGAGATAGAAAAATGTCAGGATAGCTTTAGCAGCTTTTAAAATCTAACTAACTAAAGACTCCAAACCCTCACATTCCCTTGTATATCCCTTGAGACCGAGAGCGAGGTTGGTTACCATGGATATTTGAAGGTTTTTTATTTAATATGTCTGCGAGCATCCTTCAGATGACAGTCTCGTCTCACAGACGGAGGGAGCCGGTTTAATCAGAGAGATTTACTGCTGCCCCCAAAGTTGTTTTTTCTTCCCTCTCTAGAGGTTAAAGGGACAACCCTCCCATCCCCACTGTTCCCCCTCCACAACACACAATGGAGTCATCAAGAAAAGTCACAGAGACGGTGTGAGCAAGCGGGACGAATCGAGATCAAGGAGCAGTCGGAAGCAGCATGCCTCTGCCTCTGAGCCTCTGCTGTGAGCGTATTGTAAAGAGTGTCCAGGTGTGGGAGCTGTTAGGGGATTGGATCCAATCATCAGAGACATTTCACAGGCCCAAACGCGAGAGCGTATGAAAGCGAGAGGAAACACAAAAACGACGGGACGAGCAGAAGAGTGGGAGGTCTGGAGCGGCAGACGGAGAAACGGACGGGAGAATAAGAAGACGTGTACGCCGACTGAAATTGAAGACGGCGGTCGACGCAGATGGAATATCTCACCGTATGATGCCCTGCTCCGTTAAATCCGTCACAGCGAGAGAGACGCCCGCCGTAGAGTTTGATTTATATGCTAATGCAGGGTTTCTGAAAGCTTTATTTTTGTATTATTAAAATACTTTGTTACACGTTGTTATCCTGTCAAATCCAACTACCGGCCTCTTTTCACGAAGACACGGTTATGCCATGTCACACATGTGTAATAACACAAATAATTATGACCGAAGTCCAAACAGCAGTTTTTTGACATCGTGCCAACTGGAGACAGCGAACACAACAGTGCCGTCGTTAATGTTATAACGGCTACTATGGTGAATCTTGACTTTATCCTACAAAATGTGCACTCTATATATACTTTATCTGAATTAGAAACCCTTTTGCATGAGAGGAGTGGTGTGTATGTTGTCCTTTATGTCTTAAACTGGAGTCCTGATAGGAAGAGATCTGTTCACAGCCAGTATGAGAGGAAGAAATATTACAGAATATCAATTGTACATGTGAGCATATGATAAATATGTTGAGAAAAGTCTTGAATAAATGTGCACATATCTTTATAAATAATAGGACTTTCCCAAAGATGAAAATAGGAAGCTTGACAAAACAGCCTGGGGGTTTAAAGGGTTAATAATGTAAACAATACATCTCATGCAATGTCAGCCATTATAATGAAACACATATAGCAGTGGTTGGCCTTGAGGGCATTTTGCATATATGGACACTGTAAACAATGAAGACAATCAGTGTTGGAGAGGAGATGGAGGAAGACAACAACAGGCAGCTATTGACACAAGACTTAGTTGTCATTGTTCATGTTTATCAATTATCTATTGTTTAAAAGTATTTCCCTTTATTCATTTCTCCCAAAAAGACGGCCAATAGTGAGAAAGATCCCAGAGGGGAGAGTCGAGTAGGAGAACGCTCAGGCTGCTCAACAGAGCTCAGTGTGACATGTCAGAAACACGTTGGGAAAATGCCCATGCAGCCGGCACCCGAGAGCCCATCTTACATGAGGGACCGACACAATGGGGGAGGCGAGGGAAAGACAAAGACGGAGACAGATGTAGTGTGAAGATGAGCGCAGAGCGATGAGAAATGGAAACGGGGAAATGAGAGTGAGGAACAAAAGAGGCTGGGAGGGCAAACAGTGGAGGGGATGGAGCTGTGAGATGCCTGGGAGACGTCTAATATTGACTGCATAACTTCAACCGAACACGGGGAGAGGCAGGAGGAGGAGGAGGAGGAGGAGAAAGAGAAGAAGAGAGGAGGAGGAGAAGGAGAAAGGAGGAGGAGAAGGAGAAGAAGAAGAAGAAGAAGAAGAAGAAGAAGAAGAAAGAGGAGGAGGAGAAGGAGAAGGAGGAGAAGAAGAAGAAGAAGAAAAAAGGAGGAGGAAGAGAATGAGAAGAATAAAAAAGAGGAGGAGAAGGAGAAGAATATGAAGAAGAAGAAGAAGAAGAAAGGAGAAGAAGAAGAAGAAGAAGAAGAAGAAGAACAAGAACAAGAACAAGAACAAGAACAAGAACAAGAAGAACACAGACACACCACAGGACTCACCACCACAGAGAGGTGTAGATGTTACATCGGCTACATTCTGTTGGGCAGCAACGCTGTAACCAGGTGGGATTACTGGAAATAGAAACTCTTTTCTTCTTCTTTTTTTTTTTTTTTCCAAATGGTTCAACTCAGATTATAGTGTCAGCATAGAAAATAAACAACTGTGCACACGTCTCGCTCTTCTGCTCGTCTCACACCACACAAACAGAGCACATCGGTACATCCTGCAGCAGTCGTGCTGCACAAGACTCTTTGAAGCAAGAGGAAGACTGTGGTGGCAGGTGATGACATTACTGAATGTGCTATTTTTAGAACTATGGTGTTTTAAAAAAAATCTTGGCTCTAACTATTCAAGTAGTCGTCCCTCGTGGTTTCTGTGTGTCTGTAAATGTGTGTACGGATCAGGCGTGTCCTCCTGACGGCACAGCCAACATTAGAGATGTTCTGATAACAATGTTTTATTGCAATACCTGAACTATATAGTGTATCGATACTGAGTTACGATCCCATGAAAATAATACACACGCACACACACACACACACACACACACACACACACACACACACACACACACACACACACACACATACAGGGTCCAGTTAGTGAGTGAAACATGTTGGTATTGGTATCAGAACGACCTGATATATTTTATTACTATCCAAAATCAGGACATATTGATAGAGCTTGATGAAAAATTGTACATTAACAAAGATTCATTTAAAGTGAACCTCAGCCAATTGGGATTAATTGCATGATTTTTCAAATAAGATAAGATAAGATATTCATTTATTAGTCCCACAGTGGGGACATTTCAGGATCACAGCAGTGGGTGTACATTAGAGCATTAATAAAAATAAAAGATAAAAATACAAAACACAATACTAAAATACTAATACTACTACTAAAATCTAAAATAGTAAATACTAAATTACTAAATATTAAAATACATACTAAATACTAATACTAAAATACTAGATACTAAATACTACAAGGGGAAAACAAAGTAAAGTGCTGAGTAAAGTAAAATGGATTATGAACTGGCCACTTGAAAACTTGCCAACAGAGGGTCTATTTTGTAGGGCTTGGGTTTGGAATAATTTCAATGAAAAACATCATTTCAGATGGGAAAGCGTGAAACCCGTTTGGGCACCATCAGATAACAGTGAGAACGGGGCAATGGTAATATGTGGAGTGTTCCTGATTGCAGCAGGATGTGATAACACAATGTGACTAATTGCACTCCCCCTGGCAGTTTAACTAGATTGAATGTGAAAGCTCTACAAACACACACTTCACCAGACCAGCTGGACTTGATATTAACAGTCCACTTCTTGAAAAGGACTAAATGGAGCGCTACCCAAACAGCAGCATTATGCACCACAAGCCAGGGCTCTGGTGTCCGCTGAATGAACACATGTGTGCTTTCCTTTTTTGGGCATTTATACGTTCTGTATTTCTTTATGTCCCTTCAGGTCAAATAACAACTCAACAGCCCTTTGCATGGCTTTCTCCTGCCCAGCTTTTGACTTTGTTAATTGAGAGCTACGGAGCCAAGATTTAGAAGCCACATGCAAATATCCCTGAGGCCATCCCGAACTTCAGACAGCCGTGATTCAATTCAATTCAATTCAGTTTATTTGTATAGCCCAATTTCACAAATTACAAATTTGTCTCGGTGTGCTTTACAATCTGTACACATAGACATCCCTGCCCCAAAACCTCACATCGGACCAGGAAAAACTCCCAAATAACCCTTCAGGGGGAAAAAGGGAAGAAACCTTCAGGAGAGAACAGAGGAGGATCCCTCTCCAGGATGGACAGAACAATAGATGTCATGTGACCAGAAGGACATATTTAGAGTTAAAATACATTCAATTAATATGACAGAGTTTATGAATAGTTCATCTAGGCATATACCACGATGGAGACCTAATGAGCAACACGAAACAAAGAGCGCGGTCTCATTTCCTCGGATGCTGCCGTGGTCCAGTGACGTAGCGACGTTGTTGCTTCCTTGCTGCTCTGCATCTATGAGTTTAATATCCGCAGATCCACGCCCAGACAGACTTCATTTGCATCCCACATTTGCCCCGATTTTCTTTAAACAAATTTCCAATGACGTAACATTGACCTGCAGTCAAATCGAGTAAACAAAACACCAATCTGGGAGGCTCAACGAGTCACAGGTTTGCAATACGCTAATATTACTCTTGCCTTTTAAACCCTTGTGCTAAAAAAATATCTGTTAATAACAATCCATTGAGAAAATACTCTCTGTGTGCCCCATTGAACTCATTTAACACCCTTACACGGCTTTTTGTAAGCCTGAAAACTAGACCCTCTAAAACATGTTTGATTACAATAAACAAAACCTCTTTTAGTCTAGTTTAAAGCCTCACTGTTAAAAGTCGATACGGATGTTCTGAGGAGCAGATAGTAGAGATAAAGAACAATGTTATTCCCCTGTTTCAGCAGGCCCAGACATGCAAAATAAATGTGCCTTGGGCATTGAAAGAGATCCCTTCTTCCTTTAGACTTTAAAAGAAAGAAAAGGCATATGGAGGCCTCGGTCAAAGCCTAACTAACTGCAGCTTCACGTGTACGTAAAGCGAAGCTCTGAGACGGATCTACCGTTCATGTTTGACTGTTATGTCATTGTTCATTGAAGTTAACAGTCGAACGATGAAGCCGAAAAAAAACGGGAAAAAGGGATGAAAACGTGATTGATGCATGAAAAGAAATCGTGTGTCTTTGTCTCGTGAGATGTCCATCTGACTGCTGGAACATTGGCAGAGCAAGATAAACCGAGTTAACCCACTCCAGTCCGCGGTAATGAGCTGGTGAAAGATCACACAGCTGTCTAAAACCAGAGGCGTCTGCTTTGAGCAACCCCGATGCCCTCCGGGTGGCTAATCCCGGGATCAATAATCTCATTGTCAACAGAATTGAGCTGACACTTGATGCCTGATGCACACCATTAACCAACGTGTGTTAATGGGGATGCTCGTGGCATTGGTCTCGGCCCAGTAAGGAAAGCCATTGTCATAGTAAATTAAAAATCATGAAAAGGTGAAAGTCAGAAGAAATTGGCAACAGCAGATAAATCCTGAACCTGATTCTGAGACGGTATCTCTTTATCCGACAGAACAAAGATAGTACATCCCCAATTATCCCAAATTCGACCCTCCTTCATGCAGGATTGTAAGTAAAAGTGACAAGAGCGGCAAAGCACTCAATAATTCATCCCTCAGTATTTTGTGGGCTGGCTTTGATACACAAAAGCAGCTGCAGGGCTTCTAAGCAAGAAGATGTTTTATTTTATTTCCATGTGTGAGGGGATATAAATTATTTACTCATAATCTGTCTTCCTAGCTTGCAGCACATTTACAAAACACCTCAGCATCAAATCCTGGATAAACATCTTACACTGCAATGCTCAGGTATTTCTTCAATGTGTGAGGCTTTATAAACTGTCGTTGTGTACAGAAGCAGGCGTCGTATATGCCACCTGAATTGTTGTACTGTAGACCTGAAGACCACAACCAGAGAAGGTATGGATGAAATACTGCAGGATAGCTATGGGCGCTATGGAAAGGGAGACCACCGCGGGTCAGCAGTCACGTCTGCACGTTCACATCCGCAAACAATGTTTTTGTTGGCGTTGTAAAAACCCGTAGACGTCGGGGACACGACAAAACAAAGTTGGGTAAAGTTGGAAAGTTATTTACAGATTTGGACTTAGATAAAGACACAGGGACTATTTTCTCTCGGCTACTGAAATGCGATATGTCACATTTGCTCGCGACAACTATTTTGTGCTGAAAAGCAGCTTAATAGTGATTTACTATTTACAATGTCACACGCAACCGTATTATAAAAGCAATAAGGTACTCGAGGCAGTACTGTATCATCAATAACGTCCCGCTCAAGGGCCTAACTACACCCTCGAAGCGGACATTATTGACGATACAGTACTGCCTCGAGTACCTTATTGCTTAAATAAACCAATTCAGTTAAACAAAACAGTTATTTCAGTAAGTCGCACAGGTGCATCATCGCCGGCCGAGCAAGTGACAGTTCATCCCACAGTTATGGGACACTTCCTAAACACCCGATAGCTCGTGCTACCTGGTTAAGTGTTTACGTGCAGGAGACCAGCGTGGGAAAAGTATGTGATACCCATTTAAGACAGTGGCAGCTCTCCCACTTATTAATGGGTCTTTTGTAGAGCGAATAACTTGCGGATAATATATCACAACGCCGTAATGGATGAGCGGCTTGAATGAGCGTGTAACAAAATGAAGGGGTCTCCTGTGCTTTAGAAAGGACACATTGTCGTCATCAATACCGGTGGTCTTTGAACCATGTCTTCTCTTATTTTCTTCCCATCTGTATTTGCTGGCATATATTACTTAACTACATTATGTCAGAGGTTCAGGGGTCAAGTGATAGAGACAAACACGGCCTGCCTCTAGTTGAAAAAGAACTCAACAGCACACAGACTACCGATGGCTATACTCCCCAACAATTCCATAAATCTAACAGAAACAAACAACAAAAAAGGTGAAACGTTGCTGCTCGTTGCCAGTGGGGTAGCAACCGAGCGCTGGGTAAAGGTTAAATGGGCTTTGTGAGTCATGGATCGGAGCGGAGATTGGAAGAGAGATGGAGTGGGTTGAGGGTCAATACCAGCAGCGCATCTATGGTGGGAAAATGCAGGGAAGCCACAGAGGAAAGTGCCGAGCCGTGTGCAGCCCGTGGAAGTGATTATGATTTATAGAACGTGGCGGATGTGTTCAAAAGTCATATTTGATAGCGTAATTTCTAAATGGCACGACAAGCTTGTGTCCATGACATTTCAATTAAAGAATTAAAGTGACGAATGTGTTTAATATCTTATGACAAGGTAAGTTCACATGGATTGCAAACTTCTTTAAAGCCATTCTAATAAAAGAAATTCTAGAATAACAGTGGATCAAATGTAAAATATGGAATGTGAATGAGTCAGTGACAAACGCACAGAGGTCAATCACCGGACTAATATGGTCATGATGTTTGCCATATTAACTCTATAAAGGTGTTTACAGCGTGTTACCCTGGGCCCAAGTGGAACATAAATCAATTAATATAGGTTTATACATTTTGATATTCAAAAAATGTACTCTAGGCCCTTATAATGGGTGCAACGTGTCACACGTACAGACACTTCCATTCAATTTGCCATGCCCTTCGACAAAAAGACATCAGAGATTCATCTATAAGTCATATGGCTGTCTTACCAAAACTATAGCTCCTGGCTCTCGGCCAAGTCATTAAAACTGTTAATTATCTGCACAAGGATGTGAGGAAACAGCTCTATTATTAAAACAAAGGGTTAAGCAGAATGTGTTTTGTAAGAGAGACGCTTAAAGTGGCATTACAAATTGAAATAAATGATGTTCCAGCTTCTCCGGTGATGAATGCTTCAAATAGCACAGTTGTTATTGTCACACGTACTGATGCTTTTGAGTTGATTCATAATCAGGTGTAGTGTAGCAAGTGTGCCAGAAAAGCTAAAAATACCTAATAATAAACAAAAGCAATTAATAGTAAAAGACAGGCAGCATTGTGTCCTCTCGGGCCCGACGTCTCTGTCTCCCTTTGGGCAGGTGGTGTCTCTGAAGGACATCCAGCAGTGTGAGTATCATCGCTGTGGATCTCAGCAGTCTGTGCAGGGATATCAGGGTTATCTCTTCCCCGCAGATCAGACCCCGGGAGAACAATCTGTTCCTCCGTTTGATCTGTATCAGCCGCGCAGAGTTTCAGTGAAGAAGAAGAAGAAGAGAAAAAGATCCCTGAACGTTTGCTCCGTGCTCAGCCGGTATATCTACACCTTCAAACGACGTGCGGTGGGCTCACATCTCACGACCGACTGTAATAAGCTAAAGTGCTACAACGGCAAGCCTGGCTCTGATAGGACAATACAGAGTGTCTGGCAGCCCCCCCCCCACCAAAATAAATAAACAGTCCGCTCAGCATTTATAGAGGTGAAAGAGATCGTGACAGAGAGGACAGAGTGGCGGGGGGGGGGGGGGGGGTATTACCACTAATGTGAACCCGCCATTGACTTTTATGGGCCGACATCCAGAGACATCAAATGATGCTGAGCAGGAACTACCAGGAGGGCTGCACATCAGGCTCTGTTGCCTGGTAACATATTTTGTCTCATTGTACCATGTGTGTGTGTGTGTGTGTGTGTGTGTGTGTGTGTGTGTGTGTGTGTGTGTGTGTGTGTGTGTGTGTGTGTGTGGATAAATGTCACTCCAATATTTATCAACGGTTCCTCTCAGCAGCATTTGTGGATTGTGTTCTCTTCTCTGCTGAATGTACATCCGAACGGATCGATGTGCCGTTTACAACGGAAGAGCGACTCGTCATCAAACTGCCTCTTAAAATCGATGAACTTTTGTTTACTGTCCCTTTTTCAGTAATTCTGTCCGTCAACAATCGATACACTTTACGTTTGGCTCGCCACACGCGAATGAACTCTCACTCATTTATATTACAGATGCGACTATTATTTAAATATTTACCCTTTGCTGGGATGGATATATTTTTGCTGCATCAACCTAATCCACCATGGCAGTTGTGTGTTATACAATGTCACAGTGAGGCCTATCTTCTCAGTACACACGCAATGTGTGTACATCACATTTCATCTCTTTATATAACCCATTGAAAATGTCGGTATAATTCCCTGGAGCGGCACTTTAAATACATGTGTGTCATGTGGAGGTTTCCTTCGAGCCTGCACCACACATGTTGACTACGCAGCTTAAATGAGAAAGAAACAAGCATGTTTAACAAGGCAGATGATGCACAACTCCTTATCTCTCTTCAAGGCCCATAAAGACGAGGATCTGTCCGCCGTTTAGTGGTCGTCTATCAGTTAACAGACGCGTCTTAAACTGATAGATGACTTTTCCGCTCTGAGAACCTCTTCTGTTATCCGTCCTCATCGTCTGCTCCCTGGCGAGTTCATTTCCCCACAAAGACGCTCATTCAGTCCGACCAGAGGGCTCCGGAGACGAGCCGGCCCCCGAAAAGGCCTTCTCTGAGGGGTCAGACGAGTAGCATCGGGGAGACATGCGGGCTCTAATGAACTGGAGACGCTTTTTTCCCACACCGCGCACACATTGACGATGAGCAGATGCTTAATAACAAAGTGTCCCGGGAACAACTGCCAGACTGACGACTCGGGAGTTCCCCTGAATGCCTAGAAGACGAGAATAAATGCAACTTTTGCTAAATATTGAGGAGAAATTTATCGAAACACATGGTACGATGAGCCAAAATATCTGTCCAACCTAGATACAAATGCCTCCTGAGGTGAGGGAAATTACACCAGATTTGAACCCCGTCTTGCGACAGGGAGCATTAGGGGCCCCCGTGTGGGTGTCGGCTTCGGGCCGACGGAAATACCTTGAAAAGCAATACATAATTACACACTCTACAAATCATGTGTAAAGGCTCCAAAGATACATTTCCCATCAAAATAATCTCTGTTCTCATGGTTGGGGGTTAAAAATATCTTCTGCCGATGAAAAAAGAGAAGAAGAAATCTGTTGAAGTGAAGATGCAGTAAAAATATAAATATATATATATATATTCCATATAACAGATTCAATTATGCCTCGTAAAAACATTGTTAATAACTATTGTTACGGCTGGTTGGCTCACACCCGTCATGTGTGCTGCTGGTGCCCTGAACCAATTGGATGTTTGCTTTGATAAGCGGAGCTCTTTAATGGCTTCTTTGACCCAAATCCTCACTAATCATTTTAGAGCTGTGACAAAGATTCTGCTGCATGGGGGGTACTTTTATTTTTTGAAGCCTACTGTACAATGAATTAAGCTCCCACCACTGGGATTTGAACATTCCTTTGTTTCCCTTAACGCGTGTTTAAAAAAAAAAGAGGATATATACACGTGTAGATACATAAATACATGAACCATATGCCTTTGATATCAGTGTAAAAATCATCTCTTTCTCTCCTCAAATGTCCCGTATAATCTTTTTTTTTCACTATGAGCGTGTTAACATGGTTGGGATCACCTGGTATATTGAAAACAAATAATCCTACATGAAATCACCCGTTCAGACGGATATTTCCGATGTGGTTTAACGCTCAGCAAGTGACAGATACTACCAGTCTGGCAACTGCTCCGCTCCCGCCCACTCGCCCATCTGTTCCCACCTGATCCACGAGCAGCTCCACCATCCATGGGCGGCCTCACACCGACCGCCGCTCGCTGTTCAAGGGAGAGCGGTAGGACTTCTGAAGCGTATATCATGTGTGAGAGTGTATGCATGTATAAGGAAGAATGTATGTGTGTGTGTGTGTGTGTGTGTGTGTTACGGGAGTGGCATGCCATGTCTCCTTGTATGAATCTCCAGTCTCTTGCTCGACAGATGCTGCCTGGCACAGCTGGGGATCACAGCTTTCTCCTCTCCTCTCCTCTCCTCTCCTCTCCTCTCCTCTCCATTCTCCTTAACTGCACTCCTCCTCACTTGAGCTATTCTCCTTCTCCTTAGTCATTCCACACATATTGTTCTAACCCTTTTCCTAAGTGCTTTTCTTTCTTTATGTTCTGTCCACTTTCCTTCACTTTTCTAATCTCTCTCCTCTTTCTCATCTCTGCTTTCCTTTTCTCTTATCTTATCTCCTCTCTCACTTTCTTTAACTTCCTTTCCTCTACTCTCTTTTATTCCCTTTCCTTTTCTCTCTTTTCGATTGCTCTCGCCTTCCCCTCTTATCATCCCTCCTCTTATCCCTCGTCTTATCCCTCCTCTCTTTCCCTCTACTAGTTTATTAACCTCCATTGGTGATTTAAAACATAATACAATACACCTTAGATGTGTACACTGAGATACAGTGTTTAGTGTCAGGTTGGAACTTTTAATTTATTTCAATATCAATTACCGTGATGATTATTACATTATTAAGATGACCTATAAAATGGGACACTTTCCAAGAGCCCCAAGGGGAAATATTTAAAATCATGTTTTATCCGACCAAGTGTCTAAAACCTAAAGAAAGTCGGTTCATAATTATATAAAACAGAGAGAAATCCTCAAATTGCAGTTTTTGCTTGAAAGATAATTAAAACAATCACTCAATACTCATAATTGTTGCAGATTCATTTTCTATTGACCGACAACTTGATTACTCAACTAATTGTGCTAGCTTTGGCAGGTGTTTAAAAATCCCATTGGCAGGAGCATACCTGGTATCATAAACCCTTATGCTGACACAGGAATGTGCAAAAACGGCCTTCATTGTGCAGAAGCTGGGTCTAAAAACAAAAACATCAACGCCCAAAAAAGAAACACACAACAAAAAGCCATCTGTCTTTATGGAAGAACAACATCTGCTCTTTCAGAAACCGACAAGCAGCAGAGTGTCACACTCCAAGACCCGGCTTTAACTTTCCCCCATTTTCCAATTCATCAACCCTCAGCCAGTAATGCTAATTTAATGTGTCCCGGTCCCTTAATGAAAACAGCCACCCAAACATGTCCAGCTGTGAGCCGAGGGTGTGGGGGGGCGTTGATGTGCCTCCCGCCCCCGAGCCCACCATCATCGCCGCAGGGTGCTGATGCTATTAACCCACAGCATACAGAAGAATATGATGCTAATTGTATTCATTTGGCTGCGGCCACCACAGCGGTCTCTTTTTTTTATAATAAAAAGAAGTGGATGGCTTCATTAACATGTGCACCTGCAGACTTCATTGGCGTTTGGTTGGAGTGAGCTTAACAAACTCTGGGGAGGAATTTAAAAAAAGAAGTATTGTGTCCTCGTATAGCAGCAGTGCCTGGGGCGAATAACCAGATTGCAGCATATTATGAGGCGTTATAACACTCACAAAAATAAGTTATATTATGCGGCTAGAAAATGTTGCCGTGCGAACTGATTTTCTCACCTCTGTTAAAGTGAATAATTCCTCAATTAGTCAAGAAAAAAGAAGATATTTGCTGGCTCCAGGTTCTCAAAGTTGGATTTTTTTAGTTTTACACTATTTAATGTCTCACTGCATATTCAATATGTATCAGTTTGGGACTCTTTGTTAAGACGAAACATTGCATTTAAGCTCATCACGCTGGGGTTTCAGTACTCAGGATAAGCATATTCCACTACTTGATATTACACAGGTAAACAAATAATAATAAAAATATTTTGGATAGAAGAGCTGAGCCAATTAATTGATTATTAATTCAACAGAACTGCTTTAATACTCGACTAATCGTTTGTCATATGTTACGGCATAAATGCCAAAATGTTTCTTTTCTATTCTTTATATTATTGTAAACTGAATACCTTTGGATTTTGTAAAAAACAAGCAATTTGAAGGCAGCACCAGGGGGATTCGGACATTGTGACGAGCCCAAATATGGTTCTAGAGGTATAGAAATGTAACTGTTATTCTCTGTGTGGGTTGTGCGGACTGCTGAGGCTTTAACAGACTGTTGTTGGAAAGCAATGGACTGGGATCAAAAGGTTGATGAAGCTAAATAAAAGGACTCTAGTTCTACAAAAATCTGTTTGTAAATGTTGTAATTAAACGCAACATTAATGGAAACCTTCATGTTCAACCATGTCAGTCAAGTCCCTCCTGGGAAAGAAAATAATGCCCATAAAAATAATGAATCTCATTAAATTAATGAATATGTTCATTTACTTTGCAGTCACATTTTTACGGTCTGAGATATCTCGTGTCAATCTCCTCCCGAGTGAAAGGACGGAAACCTGAACTCGACCCTAATCTGTGAACAGACATAACAAAACAATATTATGCATCTCCCGTGTCCGGAAAATTGTGTCATCACTTAAGACGACAGAATGAGAATGAAGAGCCGCCGTGAGCTCCATCACCTGACTTTGTGTGTAATGGGCCGTGGGTAACTGGGGGAGCGGGAGAGTGACGATGACACTGCATCTGCCATGAGTAATGGCTCGCTGCTGGCTCCCAAGTCTGCGGACTTGTCTCGTGACGTCTCATGGGGGGGGGGGAGTATACACAATACCTGCCATGGCGTTGCATCACGTGATGGGTGTCACACATGATGGGGGCGACTGTGGCTCAGAGGTGAGCAGGGTCGTCCTTTAATCAGGATCGGCGGTTCGATCGGCGGTGCGATCCCCTATTTCGATGTGTCCTCGGGCAAAATACTTAACCCCAAAATTGCTCCGGCAGCTGTTACATTGTGGATGTGAGTTGGTGCTGATGGGCAGGTGGCTCCTCCCATCAGTGTATGAAGGGGTGAATGATGTCATGTAGTGTTAAAGTGCTTTGAGTGGTAGGAAAACTAAAAAAGTACAAGTCTATTTACCATTTATTTTCTAAATTAGATGCAGTCCTTGTCCCATTAATTGATTTATAACCCGTTTTGTTCATTTAAAATAAAATATATATTTTACACTTTTCTTTTATGTGACGTGTCTAATTTGATGAAGTGTGCTTGAACGTGATTTCTTCACACCACACATCTTCTGATTAGTCGTAGAAGGAAAAGCACAGCTGTTACTTGTTATATTAACGATGGTGCCGCTCAAAAGTCTTAATAGGATTCACCTTAATTTATTTTGATTGTTCACACCTGTGCTCGTCACGACGTCGTCCGTGAGAACGGGCCTGTGCTAGCTCCGTGTCTGTCAATGTAACATCATCCGACGGTTTAACGTATTTATCTTTTTTAGAGAGGAAAACATAGGAATCAGTGAGAATATATGGCATGCCTCCTCTCATGTCTCAGCTCATCCTGGAGAAAAAAATAGTGACCGGAACTTTCTGAAAGTCAACAGGCTGCACCACTCAACAGCAGGCTCCTTTAAAAGAGTATAAATACTTCATAATAAAGGGACCTATTTGCATAAAGTATGGCTGAGGGTCAAAGTCAACTCGCTGCAGCATGCCATCTCATCACATTGTGTTAAAACAACAACAACAACAGATGCTGGCTGTCAGATGATGGGGTTCTTATTACATCACAAAGAGTCTTCCTAGAGACTGATTTATAGTCAGGTGTGTTACACACCGTATACTGACCCTACAAACTATTTCACCTTCAACAATGCGATTATTTTGGTCTACAGCAATCCACCTGCCATGACATAGTTAAAATAATGGAGAAATAGGTAAAAAGTCAGGGTTAAGAGGATAATACTGTATATTTAGTATTAGTATTAGTATTTAGTTTTTAAATTTTTAGTGCACCGCTGCTGTGATTTTGAAATGTCCCCACTGTGGGACGAATAAAGGTATATATCATATCATATCATATCATATCATATCATATTATAAGACAGCAGACTTTAGTTTTAGTAGGCCACCTGGGCCTGGAAGCTAAAGGGTCGCATAAAAAAGCCCCACACATCGATACATGTATTATGATCATCAGATGTGAAAAGTCTTACATTATGTTCCCATTCTAACTCATTACACCCTGAAATTACTTACAAATCACTTTTAAAAAAATCAACTCCGCTGTGTTCTTCTTACTGTCTACCTTAGAAGAAAAGAGAGAAGATAAGATCAGCTGTAGTTTTGTCCATCATTAATTGAGCCGCTATAGCCGGATCATCCAGCAGCAAAGTGGAACTACAACGAGCCTAAAGAGTCCAGACGCTCCACCCCTGCCGCTACACAGAGGGATGTGTACTTGTTTCTTCAAAGTTATTTTTTAATGTGTCGCGTGGCCAAGTACAAATGGCTTCCCCAGCAATAAACCTGCCAAGTGTGAAGTAGACCAGAGGAGCGGTTCTCGAGATATGTGAAGAACACACGGACGGACAGAGATTTGTTTATCGACAATCAAACCAACAGCTGTTCTGCAAACATCCTTGTGGGAATTAAACCACCGGTATGTTTGTTGGAACGTGTCTTCCACTAAGCAACAGGACAACACTATATGTATTTCTTTAAATCATCATTTAGAAACAATAAAGGCCTTTCTATGTCCCATTCATATCAACTCAGCTTTTATGACTATTATAGATACATCATTTTGTCTATAGGCCTCTAAAATGTATGAAAATAGTCAAGTGAAGTCATCACAAGATGCTTAAACCAGAGACGTTTGGGCATTTGCTTGAAGATTGACTGAATTGATTTATTTACCAATCACTTTAGCACCAATACTGCACATGCTGATGATTCGGTGAATCCTTGGCAAATGTGTGTTTCTTTTATATCCAAAAGATGAATCATCTTCTTAGATTAAGTGTAACCAATGCAATGTCGACTCAAACTGCAGAGTACATCCTGAGTGTTATCCACTACGTTCTGCCTGTTCATCATTTGGAGACAAGGATTTGTGAGGCAACATTTCGAGGGGGAAACCCTAAAAATATCACAAAAAATAGTCCATCATGGAACCCTCCAAATGAGCTACATATGGTAGCAGCATCACCGGCAGACATCGCTACTCTCAGCCCGTGGTGGGCCTGACTGCACCGGCCGGCGGCAGCAACAATAAGATCAAACCCTGCTGCAACCTCCCTCTTTACATTCACTCAGCACAACAGCCGATCAACACATTGCTCTCGCCTTTAGTTGCATTGATGGTTGCAGTGTGCATGCAGTAGGTTTGAGGCTGCACCGGGTTGGCTTTGATGCACAGCACAATCCAGATTTTTATTTATTTATTATTTTATTTTTTTGTCTCTATAAACACGACAATCGGCGTCCATATTGCGATATAATTTGCACCTGGTCATCCCCGTGAAGCAGCACACCGTGCACATGAAGATGCAGACTTGATACATCCACTGCACCATTATTCTCCAGCTACATATGTTCACACTGAAGACAACGGTGGGGGAAGAAATGCAATCTCCATCTTCCAAAAAAAAAAAGGAAAAAAGAGATAGGCATATTTTAAACTCACCGTCTGCTGCAAACCGGCTGCTGCTTCCTCTCCCGGCAGTGAGGGTGTGTGTGTCGATGCTGGAGGAAATGATGAGGTGTGTGTGTGTGTGTGTGTGTGTGTGTGTGTGTGAGGCACCGTGCTTGGTCAGTGTGTGTCTGTCCCCCCTCAGCCGCTGCAGCAGCAAGCTGTGGTCCACACGGCTCCTCCGCTCTCCTCACGAGCTCCCCCGCCGCTGTCAAAAAACCAGCAGCGACAAAGATCGCTTATGTTTTGTGAGGATGACGCACTCCTGAGAAAAAAACCTTGCTCATTTGTCAAGACCGATTCGATATGTGTGTGTGCGGTGCCTTATTTATTCATAGTTCCCCCTTGAGGAAAACAGACCAATAAATACATATTTAGGACTACACGTTTTATTTATTTTTATGTTTTATTTTATGTTAGTTATATAATTACTCAAAGAGGAACTACATGCAGCTAACCATATGATGGCAGTTGGTATTAGACGTCTTGCAATAATCCCCAATGTACCACATTATAAATGTAATAAATGCAACAAAATATATAAATAACAAAGCAATATTTATGTGGGCCTGAATTCATAATAATCTAATTTGATTGGCTGGAAAACTCTAGTCTCTGATTTATTTCTGGTAGATGGAGATTATGTCAGAGTGAGATCTCTGTATCCCACTATCTGTCAGTCGGTGCCAACCCGGTGCAGAAAGACAGAGGGAGAGAAAATCTCAACGACAGCGACCCCGTTTCAACAAGCGGCAGCAGCGAGACCTGCAGACCGAGAGGTGTGAAATAAACAATAACCCCGCAAAGTTCTCTGGTTGTTCCTTCCTGTATCTAATAAAACATCTCAGTGTTGTTGAAATAAGTCCCATGTAGAGCTGTCCATGTGGGGGAAGCGTGAGCACCGCATGCCTATCTTTTAATCTGTATTTATTGTGTATTAACATTTTCCTCCTTCAGCATAGGTATGTACTTTCCTCCTCATATATATATAATTGCATTACCGAGTTTGAAATGTTTTAAGCAAGCAGATTAATCACCGGTCCTTCTGCTATCTTGGAGGACTCCATTCAGGAAATACCTAATGCAGAAATGACCTTTGGCCACGGGTGTGGGGCACCTGTTCCCCACTTCCTGTCATCTCACAGGTGTTTCTCTACCATCATCACAGGACAGGTGCGGACACGGTGCTGCTGTCAAACGCCCCAATGCACATTATCATCAGAGATCCCCGTCACATTTTGAAACGCAGCACTCACATCACAGCTCTTTGTGTGTGCGTGTGTGTGTGTGTACACACACCCCTAACCCCTCACCCCTCCCCCATCACTCAATCCCAACCTGGGACAGACCAAGCATGTCTCACACACATTGGGGCCCCGTCATCAACACCCATCAATACCAGTAATGTCCACTCTCTCTCTCTCTCTCTCTCTCTCTCTCTCTTTGTCTACCGGAGCAACCGAGTGGTTAACAAAATAATCTACCTGACATCTGTTTAAACTGATGATTTTCACAACCATTTGTAATGAAACGTGGCTTTTACTGCCACAGCTTATTCACACTTCAGTTCAGTATACGTGGTTTATTTACATAAAAAACGCATGCTACACTCATAAAGGCCGAGGGCCATTGGCAGAGTAATGGTGGCGAGTCGTGGTGGACGTCTGGGATTTAATGAGATGAAAATGTGTCGGGGTTATGCAGGTTTATGTAAATGCACTTTTTTTTCCACGGTGTGACTTTGAGAACTTTAGATTATCTTTTCAAACATCTTAATGTCAGAAGACTTTAAGTTTACACAGTACAGACGTGCACAAGTGTTGTTTGACATTCATGCAGGGCTGCTGGACAAATAGGATGTGTGTGTGTGCGTGTGTGTGCGTGTGTGTGTCCGTCAACACTAACCTGCTGTCAGAGATCTGTGGAGATCCACACCACCGTGTAAACTGTTCTAACATTTCTTGTCAATGGGGAGACGGGGCAACGGACAGATGCATTTATTTATTTATTTATTTTCTGCCGTGACATCCCAGGCTGTGGACAGGCCGCTGTGGAGAAGCACTTTATTATGTTCATTCCTCAGTTTTTGAAAATGGTCATCTACTCGACACAAGCTCATCATGCTGCATAAAAAAAAATTAATTGTGAGCTGAAGCGATTGTTGTTCCAGTATCATTTTAAATGTTTAGGCTCTCCGCCAAGCTTTCCCAGAGCACGACACACTTTAAACACAGTTAGTGAAGGCCAGGATATATTATATTACGGCAATGTCTCTTTGATGGATACCAGCCTCCTCCTCGCTGCTCTCATCGTCACACGACAGCCTTCCTAACTTGGTCAGATAGCCTCATATCCTGAGATGACCCAGGTAAGGAGTTAGGGATCAGCAGGAAGAAAAAGGGTACCGGCTTGATTCTTCCTCGAGCCCTTTGGGGGACTTCGTCCTCTGCGATAAAAGAGGCTATGCTCGAGTCCTGTGTGAGCATCTCACACACACATACACACTTCTAACCCCCCAGGGACTTATTTGCTGGTTTATTTGCATCATTGAAGCTTCTGTATCCTGCACGATTAAGATCAAGGTTTAGGGGTGGTCGCTTGTGACATAATCGTTTTCCTATATTTGCATCTAAAGATCATTTGGGTGAGGTTTTCACACGGCAGTGCATAAAAGAAAGAAAGAAAGAAAGAAAGAAAGAAAGAAAGAAGGAAAGAAAGAAAGAAAGCAGAGCCATGACAAAATCAAGGTGAGCCAACATGTACAAACTTGTGTTTATATGCGGCAGTTTTTGTTAAGATGATGAGGAGGGCACATCCTGGCAGACATTAGGCGAACAAACAGTGTGAGTCAACGGAAGGAGCTCGAAAGCAAGGCGATCAATATTTATGGAAACTTGAATACGAAGATTTTTATTTAATTTTTACATCGACGGAAATGAAGAAGGGAAATAAAAGGAGGTGGATTGCGTAACACATTTCTGCCAGATCAGGGCCAATTTTAGGCAAACGTGGGCATACATACATTTTAGAGCATCGTGACCGAGAAGGGAACTATAACGGTTGCTAGGGAACACCATAAGACCAGACAATCTAATTATGCTCGAGGAGGAGAGACTGACAACTCTTGCCACAACAAGCAACTAATAGTGCCGTGGTAACTATCTATATATACATCCCACTGCTTATGTAAACACAACATGGCAGACCTGACGTTCACGCTCAAGTTGACTGCCAACAGGATGTACAGCGTGCGTTGATCTTATTCACCTCATCTTCCTCATGAAAACAGTCGAGACGAAGAAACTCCAGTCTCCACACAGCCGGAGTGGAGACTGCTTTGTTTGTGACGACAGTGGAATGTAATTCAACTCTCAGATCAACACCAATATCACCGGATCGGAACATCATCAGATATTTCATTAGAAGCCAGAGAATAGTCATTTACCACATTAACTATGTAGAGTGTATTTCTGATTAATTTGATTTTATCTTCATTGAAAAAAAAACAGTGCTTTTCTTTGAAAATTAAGGACATTTCGAAGTGACCCTAAACTTTTGAACGGTAGTGTATATGTTTTTTTTATTTGGGTGAACTGACTCTTCAAAATGGGTCGGATTTAAAACAAAAAGATTTACTCTTGCAACTTAAGCAATACTGTTGAATCCCAGAAGTACCTCCACACACCTAAACTAAAATCTATTGTCACGTCAGGGTTCTTACACATGTTGACCGATGGATTTCCAGGACTTTTCCATGACTTTTAACCAAATTTCCATGACCAAACTGAAATCTCGGCATAAACATGAAACATTTAGAAAATGTTGCATATTGAGAGCGTACGCCGGCTTATATATTGAGCGTCTTTCTTTAAAAAAATATAAAAAATATTTCAAACTCGGCGTAAATAAACATGTGATAACATATTTCCATGACTTTTCCAAAACGTTTATGATTGAAGTTTTTTCCATGACTTTTCCAGGCCTGGAAACGACCAATTTAAAATTCCATGATTTTCCAGGTTTTCCATGCCCGTACGAACCCTGCATGTGCTGCCATATTGCCGGTTCTCAACCCACATGCTGGTGTCGGATCAGTCACCCCAGTTTTGCTGGAGCGAGGTCAAGTGTGAGCGACACAGCCATACATCAGACGAGTGGGTGAAGCTCAAGCTGGCATTGGGAAAATAAATGTGCCATCAATCTATCAGTCAAGCCGGTTCTAACGTTGACCGCTTGCCACCAGGAGAGAGGCGTCAGTCAGGGCGTCTCACTCTGGAACTTCCTGACAGCCGTTGTGTGTGTGTGTGTGTGTGTGTGTGTGTGAGTTGTAGGTGTGCCTCCTTGTGGCGTATTGTTCACGTTGATTGGGGTGACAACTGTGTGACTGGGTGGAATGGCGCTATGGAATTTGAGTGGATCTTCAATGGGATCAAAACAATAAAAGCAGAGAATCAATGTGTGGGATCGGAGGAAAGAAAATGCAATTCATCATAGGACGACACTTAGCATTCCTTTGTGACAACTCTATTGTCGGGCTCTTTGAGAAGTGTGTGTGCGACGTACATTCCTGTGACGCATTCTATTCTACGTGCAGGATTTTTAAAAATGAAAGAAATCATACAGAGGTCGAGACGGAACAATATTTTATCAAGGTTCTGCAAACCCAAACTTTTATTTATTTTTTTACATCGTTTGAATTTGCATTCAAGGAGGAAGGAATCAGGACAATTATGATTCTCACAATGTAAAACGTCTGTCAAATGTATAAAGTGTGTGACAGCTAGAGCCAGGGCTGATGAAGTCAGGCTTCAGCTAAGTTAAAAATCAAAAGCGTGGAAATGAATATTTGACCAGAAAGGAGAACATGCTTTGTATCATAAGCAAAGCATTCTTTATCATAAGCATCTGTGTGTCTGCATCAATATCACACAGTAACTTTAAGAATCAGCAGGAGTTCTTTTGTCGTATTCTTAAATTCTAGCAAGGGGACAAATCAAATAATCTGTTGAAATATTTGGGTTTCAAATATTATCTGACATTTTCAAAATTAAAATGTTTACTTTACAAAGTGCATGAGCTCTTTCTTCTGTACAATGTTAAAAATAGGTAGTCATGTATTAATTACATGGTAGTGTATTCAAGTTACTGAAAATTAAAATCAGTCATTTTTACAAAATAGTTGTATCAACAAAGTTCTTCATAATATAGTCAAGTGTCATAATACCGTGATTGAACGTTCAGTCAACACTTAACCAGCTTAAAATTCATAAATGTATGAACGGTCAAAAGTATATAATTCAAGCTCAATCTTATAAACATTCTGTGCCACAACATTTTTTTTACATCTCACTATTATTTACAGTATATTATAATCTTGATTAATAAATACGGTTACACATTTCTCAAACAACCCTTTTAACGCTCGCTAAACGATGATCAAAACGTGTGTCCGGTTCTCCCCGTCGTGTTCCTACCTTCAAAACTCACGCGTGGCCAAACTGATGGCGAGTCCATAGCTACAGCTTGGAGACGAAGGGGAGGCCCTCGTACATGTTGGCCTTCAGCTTGGCCCACTCGGCCAGCCTCTGGATGGCGCTCTTCTCCTGGCCCAGCACGCTGGCCGCCATCCTCAGCTTGGCCTCGTTGCGCGCCAGGTAGCGCTCGCCCTCGCCCTTCAGGAAGTTCAGCTTCTCCGGCCGGCTCTCGTTCAGCGGGATGTCCTCGCTCAAGTAGGGGTTGAAGCGGAAGTACGTGTCGGGGGGCAGGAGGGCGTCCAGCATGGTGTGCACCTCTGAAAGAAGGATGGAGGCCTTTATAGAGATCAACGTTGGACACTAGCTGCAGGCGTTTCCTCTTTTGGTTTATACGTCAAGAGACGTCACCGAACCAGAGGAATCGCGGTGCATCACACAGGGTTCTTACACATTTTGACCAATGGATTTCCATGACTTTTCCATGACTTTTCCATCACTTTTCCACGACTTTAAACCAAATTTCAACGACCAAACTGAAATCTCGGTATAAACAAGAACAATTTAGAAAATGTTGTGCGTTTTTGAGCGTCTTTCTTTAAAAAAACATGAATTACTTCAAACTCGGCGTAAATGAACATGTGAATACAACAATATTTCCATTACTTTTCCAAGAAAATTATGATTTAAGTCTTTTCCATGACTTTTCCAGGTTTTCCTTGACCGTACGAACCCTGATCACACCCTGTGACCACACACACACACACACACACACACACACACACACACACACACACACACACACACCTCTAATATGGGGTTTAGACATAAGCACATTGTTGTGCGGTCTTACCCTCGGTATCCGTCGCGCTGCTGATGACGTGGCTGAGCTTGGTCTTGAGGCTGGTGAAGGCCGTGCTGCTATTGCCCGTGGTCTCGTAGCGCCCGGTGCCCAGAGACAACACACACTGCAGTGGTGTGTTGGGCCACAAGCACTTACACTCATGGATGGCGAGAGCTGTGGGGTTGTTGATTAGTAGTCCTCCATCCTAAAAAAGGAGAAAAAAACAGATGGAAAGGGAAACGATAAGAACCACCAATGCAAATTCAAGAAGACGGGCAATTTCCCCCCATGAGCATGTCAGAACGCCACTTTGGTTGACGGGATTCCGACTTAGAGACATAGTGCTATGTCTCTAAGTCGGCCTTTAAAGCCATGATCACGGACTTGTTAAAGAACAAATGCAGCTGTTTCTCAGGTTGTTAGCATGTCGGTTCCTCCGCTCTTTGGCACCTTTTAACTGTGTTTATTTTATTTTTTAACCGTGTTTATTCATTATTTATTTATGTCTCCTTTCTCTCAAGAGGTTGTGCCTCTTGTCAAGCCACAGTTGTAAAAAATAATTTGTTCTGAATCTGTCTCGCCTGGCTAAATAAAGGTTAAATAAAAGGTGAACGCACACGTGGACAAGCTTCCCCTAGAGAGGTTCAGCTTCCAGGCCACAGATGTGCTGTTTTGGTAAACAACCCTGTTTATTCAGAAGTAAACAAGTGATATTCTCAGTAGCTAAAATAAGTATTGTTTTTGTAATTTGGTCTGGGATTATTTAAAGAAAATAAAACAGTTTCATTGTTCCATCACTCCGACTTACGCCTTGTTGGTACAGCATATTACATTTGATATTTGTAGTCTTCATCACTTAATTCAGATGCTAAACACAAATCCTGTGATCTTCTCTCGATACTGTTGCTGGATTCATGAACGCGTTGCTAATCTCGACGGTGCCAACAATGACCGAAAGAGGACAATCAACCTGAATGGATGCCTGGACCAATTTAGTGCTAAGCGCTCTTTCAGAGACTTTCCCCGGGTCCAGTTCTGGACTCTATCCAAGCACTGAAGGGCTTTTAGGCTGAGATTAATGGACATGGTGAGTGTGGCACACAAGAGGTCCGACCCTCCCCGTCCGAGCTGGGGTAAAGGTCAGCTCCACGCCTCTACACGGGGGCGGGCAGGAGACACGAAGATGAAAGGTAATGCATTCCTGGTTCAGGGATAAAGCAAATAACCAGGCTCACAGACCCAATACACATGGATGCGTACAAATACCTGAAGCATTATTACACTACGTTTGATTTCATCTTGTTAAACTTATTTAATTAACCTTGAATAGTTAATAAATACTAGAATATGCTTAATATGTTGTTGTCAGTCTAGAGGAGACAAGTCTGCTGTCCTGGTACTGATCTGGGACAACACTGCCCAGAATATATCATTCTTCGCCAAATTGTAAAGATGTTCCCCCTCAAGTACCCTGAAGCTATTGAAACAGCGGCACACCGTTTACATGTTTCAGACAGCAGGTTAATTGCACAGCTGCTCCTCAGCTCTGACCCTCACCCTCTCACCCTGGGGTCCAACCCGACCGAGTGGCAGCTAGCCGGCGTCCAATGGCAACACAAACAAAAAGAAGGCGAATGATTGCTACTGTCTAATAATGATGCTTTGCTTTGATTAAGAACTCCAGCTGTGGGAGAATCAGGGTTCTTACACATGTTGACCAGTGGATTTCCCTGACTTTTCCATGACTTTAAACCAAATTTCCATGACCAAACTGAAATCTCGGTTTATACATGGAAAAAGTGAGAACATTTAGTATTTAAACAATGTGAATTCCAAAGCATACAGTATACATTTAATGAAACAAATGAATAAGAGACAATATTTTATTTGAAGAATAAACATTTGCTTCCCGAGCTATGGCCATCAAACTTTTCAGTTACGGTGCGTTCACTTGCAACGCGGGAAAAAAAAGAAAATTGCGCCGCCAGTATGAGAGCGTACGCCGTCTTATATTTTGAGTCTTTCTTTCTATAACATATTCATTATTTCAAACTCGGTGTAAATGAACACGTGATTATAACACATTTCCATGACTTTTCCAAAACTTTTGTGATTTAAGTACTTTCAATGACTTTTCCAGGCCTGGAAATGACCATTTTGAAATTCCATGACTTTTCCAGGTTTTCCATGACCGTAAGAACCCTGGAGGACATTTGAACTGTACCGACACGTCGAGTCTGTGGGAATACGTCTTGCTGGCCCGCGATGGCAGACTTCTCCTGAGAAATACCGCTGCTAGTGCTGAAAACTAGAGGAGTGGTGAGATAGTGGGTGGCAACGGTGGCTCGTACTGTCGATGAAAAGCTATGCAGGGAAACACACACACACACACACACACACACACACACACACACACACACACACACACACACACACACACACACACACACACACACACACACACACACACACACACACACACACACACACACACACACACACACACAAACGCATTCATTCTCCATCTTTCCATCCCCGCTGACGTCCCATCCCAGTGTGTGGGAAACAACTCAAAACTGATACTTTCTGCAGACGTGTGAACAGGAACAGAAATGTTCAAACGAGTGCTGCTATGAAAAGATCAGCATGTTATTTAACATGACAATATAGAATATCATAGGACAGGGTCCTTACACATTTTGATCAATGGATTTCCAAGACTTTTCCATGACTTTTAATAAAATTTCCATGACCAAACTGAAATCTCGGTATAAACATGAAACATTTAGAAAATGTTGCGTATTAAGAGCTATCGCTGGCTTATATTTTGAGTGTTTTTCTTTAAAAAAAATATTAATTATTTCAAACTCGGCGTAAATGAACATGTGATTTAAACTAATTTCCATGACTTTTCCAAAACGTTTATGATTTACGTTTTTTCCATGACTTTTCCAGGCCTGGAAATTATCATTTTAAAATTCCATGACTTTTCCAGGTTTTCCATGACCGTACGAACCCTGGTAGGACGTATGTAATATTAACACATTAGTAGCAAAACTTAAATGATATAATTAATATTTAATAATTCTGTATTCTTGTTGTTCTTACTTTTTACTCTAGGTTGAAATGCACTTATTGTAAGTCGCTTTGGATAAGTGTCTGCTAAATGACATGTAACGTAATTACATTCGAAGCTCGAAAGGCTTAAGCTCGGTTATTTGTTTTCATTGTAACTGCAGATCAGAATCGGGGCGCAGGTCTATAAACATGCAGAGTGGGTCTGTGGATGAGGATCTGTGAATGACTAAAACATTGGGATGTCTACCAGAACTCTAGCATTAGGAAATGCCAGGGGAGGGAAAGACTTTGTCAGAAGGACGCGGCTAATTCTGCTTAAGTAGGTTACCGAAATACAGCTACGCCGTGAGCATAATTGCTGCCCATAAAGACCATCTAAAGATATCTGGCCTAATAATCAAATGTCAAAAAATAAAAGGCACTGTGATAGGCACCCGGAAAGAAAACAAAAAATGAATGTTACAAACACTGTCATCATTTATTAGATGCCTCAACAGCCTTATTTTCATTAAATAACCTCCTACTTCAGCCATTATTGAGCCTAATAGCTCTCATTCATAACTAGCAGCCAATATCTAATTCACTATGTCATTAATCACTGTGTGAACGCAAAGGAGGCATAAGAAGCTTATTAAGGGGGAAGAAACACTCAAATGATCTTTAATCATGAGACCTCTCTGCCTCCTATCAGACACAAAGATCCACTAATACTCATTGCTGATAATTAAACATCGATCCAAAGAATATGAGACAACTTATCCAGACTGCCCGTCTCTCTTTGACAAATGACTTATTAGGTAGCCAGGAGAAGCGATATCGTCTTCCTCACATAATTCCAGCAAATTAAAACATTTATACAATGTCTTCTTTTTGCCATTTTGGACCACCTGTAACGTGTTTTTTAAAAGTGTTGATCTGACAGCAACCCCCTTGGATATTTTATTTTATGGGGAATACAATCAGACGCTTTCCATTTAGAGGAAGGCAGGCCACGTCATAAGAGGCAGAGGCCTTTGATGTGTGTGGGTGTGTGTGTGTGTGTGTGTGTGTGTGGGGGGGACACACACACACACACACACACACACACACACACTCTCTCTCTTCCTCCATCACATAAGAGTGCTGCAGGAATAAGTCCGATAACCCAGACATTAGTTTGCATCTTTGCGCTCCCGATTCCCTCGTCAGTAAATAAAAGCCAGCGTCCGATCTCTTTGGCTTTTTGTCGAGTGAACTCGGGCGACGCTAACTTCTGGGTTCGGCCCCTCAGAGTTATCACAGCAGCTCTCTATTCGGTTCAACAATTAAGGGACTGGCTTTAAAGTTTATGGGTTTGGAAGAGTGAAACAAATCTTCACACGTACCCCTTGATGCGCGCACACACACACACACACAAGCAAGCAGAGAGTGCCGTATAAACCCAGAGCTTTTGTCCTTGGCGCTAGGCAACGCAGCACCACAGCGGAAGTGTATTGATGGGTAAGATTTTGTACCCTCTCACTCTAAACTAAGGCTCTATGGTGATCTGTGCCGCTGCTAATGGACATTCAAATAGAAAACACTCCTTTGAGGACAACGTCACAACATTCCCGATCATGTCGCTGCAATCCTCCAGTTCCCAAACGCATCATCTGCTCTGCAACCTCCGACATACCGAACAGAGGTGAACTTATCTGAACTTCTCAGTTCCATGTCATACCTGATGCAGATCTTTTCCCAGGACAAATTCTTTGAAGTACCCCGGGGCGGCAGAAGAGGCCCTGATGGCCTGCCACATTTTGTGGTTGCAGTCTCCGATGTAGTGGGATCGCACTCCTGGCATGAGTCTGTAGTTCCTAAACGTGTAGGCCTTCAGCGGTAAGCCCCTGTTCACAATGGTGCTCACTGAGGACACCTTGTGGACATACAGAGGGCATAGTTAGAGGAACGCGTCAAGTCGTTTATATCTTTAGAGCACTTGAAGGTGCTGAGATGCTTTCTTTCTTCTTAATCCGTTGTGGTACAAGAGACTGGAAACAAATCTTAGCAAACTTGTGATTGTCTGTAAGGTTATCCTGCAAATGAACTCATGAAGACATAAAAGCATTGGGCTTACTTTAGGGCAGTGTGGGTCCCTGGCACTCTCAATCATCCGCGCCTCACCCAGGCGCTCCCTGAAGAAAAAACAGATTAAAGATAAAGCCAACTATTAATACACTACCCCAGAGTCTTAGAAATCAAGGATGGCAGAACGTGTTAAAGGAATGTGAATGCAAATACAGAGGGGTGGAGTGGGGGGAGGGGGGGAGGATGAAAGAGCCCTGCAGACTAACTTGAGGATGTTTTCCCATATTTCGCTGTCATAGAAAGCATGGCTCCAGCTCATCTTCACGGTTCCAACGATGACGTTCTGTTTGAACACATCCGAGCCCAGCTTTCTGTACAGCTCCTCGCACTCGTCCAAGGGGATCTGGAAAACTCCCAGCATGAAGGCCAAAATGGCACCTAAGAGCAGAGAGGAACCAGTGTGATGTGCCAGTGCGGAAGGGAGTATCATCGGCTGTTGACATACATTCCCGCGTGGGGTTAGTGTGAGAGGAGAATAAAAGAGAAAAGAAGACAGACGCTAAACATTGATGACAGTATACCTGTGCTGACTCCACAGATGTAGTCAAACAGCTGGTGGATCGGTTTGCCAGTCAGGTTCTGCAGTTTCTGGAGCGTTTGCAGGGCCAGCAGTCCCCTGGAACAAAGCCACAAGGTTCACAACCCTGATCCACTACGATAAACGTATAGAAGTGGTCATTTATAATTGGCATGCAATGAAGGCTAACTTTGTATTTCTCTGTCGTGTATTAGAATCATGATATAAGTTCCTATCATTTGCAAGTAAAAAATCAAGGCAGTTAAACCAGATCTATAACTTAGTTTTCATAAGTTTTTCATTAGTTTTAATTTTTATATTTTGTAGGTGGCGCTCACTACTTGAACCACATTAATAGTCCTCATGCATTGCTTACAGAACAGCAAATGTAAACGCAGGGAAACTGAGTTTTAATATTTACAAAGGTAATGTGTGTGTGTGTATGTATATGTATATATATGTATACAGTATATATAAAGTATTTGTAGCATTTTTATATATATATATATATATATATATATATATATATATCGTATTTGTAGCATTTTTATAAATACATATATATATATATATATATATATATATATAAAGTATTTGTAGCATTTATATATATATATATATATATATATATATATATATATATATATATATATATAAAGTATTTGTAGCATTTTTTTATATATATATATATATATATATATATATAAAGTATTTGTAGCATTTTTATAAATATATATTAGACTCTCAAAGATTTTTTTAAATATAAATGCTACAAATACTTTCTTTGGTGTAGCTTTACCTTGTTCCGCCTCCGTCGATGGCCAGGACCCGGATCCCTCGGCCTTTGACTGGTTCAGCGTAGCCAACCAAGGCCAGTGCTTCCCTCACAGCGGCCTGCAGAGGCAGGTCTCTGGCCTGGCGCAAACGCAACAGGCAGGGCAGCACCCTTTCCTAAAAAAAGGTCACAATTATACACAACATATAATCGACTAAAATGTCCCTCTTTAATTTGTTTTAATAATAAACACATTTAACGACTATGCAATACATCTGGCGTTACGCTAAGCTGCAGGGTACATAGAAAACCGCTGCTGCTCACCATGATCGCGACACCTCGCGTCTCGGGGAACTTCAGGAGGTGGCCGCTGAGCTCCTCCACCCGACTGGTGAGAAGCTTGACATCGGTGACCCTCTGCAGGCCTTTCACCAGGGCTCTGGTCCTGTTGTCTACACTCACCCTGGCTATTATCTGCATGACAAAAACACACCATGTACAAAACAGTAGGACCATCTCATTCATTTCAAACAAGGCATCAGACACATTTTACTTTGAAAATGTCTTTACCTTCTCACGGTCTTCACCCTCCTATTACCTTTGGGGTCAATTTGACCCCATTCAATCTTTAACGATTGACATCATTTTTTATTCTTTTGCTTCATATTTCATGTTTTTTCCTAATTTATTGGGGAAACATAAAATCCACATGATGATATGTTTTCACTTTCCTGAACACAACTTCTTCCCAGGCTGTTTCTCACTGTGTAAAACATATAAGAAATATCAACTTTGGTATTTATTTAAAGGGCTATTTAGGTAGACAACAAATAAACAAAGTACCTCACACTTAAACTTGGGAAACAATATTAATTCTAATAATTTTCTGGAGGTTTTAATAGCTGGGGTCAAATTGACCCCAAGGGTAAAAGTTGTTGGTAAATTTGAAGGTAACAGGAGGGCCTTACCTTCTCTCTTTGAGTCAACAGCTGTTTCTTCGCTTCATCCGCTTTCTCCTCTTCTCCGTCCTTCTTCTGCACCGCCTTGTCCACGGTGAGTTCTTCCACAGCGACCGCCGAAGACTTGTCTCTTTCAGCTGCGATGCTCTTGGAATCGCTCCTGAATTTGGGGACCAGGGGTGCGAAGTAGCTGCCGACGAACGCCTGAACGCTGGGCCGAGGGTAGGAGAGGTAATGGGTGAAGCCTTTTTTAGAAGAGGGAACGGGCATCGGGAGGGACTCGGCCGCAGGGATTTTAGAGTCGGGCATCCCTGCTGGAGAGCTGAGCTCTTCTGTTGGAGATGGAGAGGGAGGCGAGGTAGTGGGCGCATCAATACTTTTAGCCTCCGCCACCGAGGACATCATAGGAATGTGGTCCCTAATGGTCTGAGTGACGGCACTGAGAGTTGGCTTAGAAACAGGATCGCCCCCTTTTCTGTGCTCCTGCTGCTGTGGTGGTGGTTTGTTGTCTCGTGCTTCCTCTTGTGTGCTGGTGCCGAAATAACTATTGATGTGCTGGGATAGAGTTTTGTAGGCGTCGTCCATGTTGTTGGTCAGAGCTGCTGGGTGAAACAGCTGCGGAGGTTGTTTCGCCACGGTGGAGGAAACGCTTGTTGCAGACGCATTCGCTGCCGAGGCTAAACTGGATTTGGACTTCTTTGCGTAATTTTCCGGAACTTGCTGCCGTTGTTTATCCGAGTCTTCCCCCGCTGAGCTCTTCTCGCCTTCTTCTTCCTTCATGGTGGTTTCAGACGGCGAGGCGGCTGTGTCGTCGGTGGCGGAGGTCTCGGCTTTGACCGGGACCTTTTCCGCATGGAGGCCGTCGACGGCGGCGACGCTTCCAGGCTTCCGGCGGGAGAACTTGGAGATAAGGTCAGTGCTGCCTACTGCCTTGGTGACGTTGTCCAGTGTGGTCCTTATTCGCGACATGTGTTTGCGGGCTCACTTGGAACGGCGGCGGAGAACTTGACGTTTCTCAGGCGATCGGCTGCTCGATGTCCGTGTACGAGGACGCATCGCTCTGGCATCGGCGCGTGTTGGCAGGCATTTCATTTCAGTGGGCCATTTTTTTCTGCTTGTTTGAATGTTCTCCTGCAAACAAAGATTGAAAACAATAATTAAAATTCACACACTGCAAAAATTTTAATCTAAGTAAAATGAAATACCTCAAATTAAGGCAATCTATGCTCTTTTTTTGACTTACAAGATATTTCTTCTTACAAAGCAGTTTTAATGTTGGAGCATTTCACTTGTTTTAAGAAATCTTGGCAAGTCAAATTTTCCTGTTCTGTTGGCAGATAATTTGGCTTATTTCAAGTAATATTCCCTCATATTATTACTCGTTTTCCTTGTTTTTTAGGCAGAATTTTTGCAGTGTGGGCCAACAGAGGGCTCCATTTGCCACCCAGAGCATCCCGGTAGCCATGGAAACCGTTACTGCAGACAACAGCTATCACAGATAGACAACCTCACTAAATCCTGCAGGTCGTCGACACAAAGACAGGATGGAAGAGTCGGCTCCACTCGTGAATACGTGGCTGGAGAGAAGACACCTCGCCGGGGAGCAGGCGGACGAGTCTCCAGCCTGTAAGGCGGCGACTGTCAACTGGGTGTCGAGCGAAGACTTCTCAGTCGACGTGGGGCTGAATCAGATCGGAGAGTACATCCAAACGTGGGAGATGCACGGCGGCTGGCAGCACAGCCTGTTCTTCCTCTCCTCGACCGAGGAAGAGGAAGAGGAGCAGCACACCTTCTACCACTACCAGGTCCGCTTCCATACGACGACGGCGCAGAGACCGATTCAGGGGACAGCTTGCGTCTATTTCGTCGCGGTGGTCTCTAAAGTCGACCCCCGGTTGCCCGTGGAGGTGCACTTCGTGGTGGAGTCCAACCGGCTGGTGCACACACCCGGAAGGACCATGTTCAGAGAAAAGTGGCTGGCGGACGTGATCGAGAGCAAGGCGTTGCTCCTCAGAGAGATGGACCTTTGGCTGACGTTATAGGAACCGCCTGGAAGAATGTCTTTGAAATAAAAGTGAAGTCACGTTTTCTAGCTTCAACAAAAACATGACGTCGGCACGTTTTTTTGTGGGGACGCGTAGTTTATTACTCCGTAACGCCAACCGCTGGTAAAGTGAAGCTAGCATCCCGTATTTGCACGTTAAAGCTAATTCAAACCAATCCTATATATTAGATAATGTGAGTAATGAGTGTGAAATAACACGTCCATGACGTTTGAGCGATGACTTTTCCTCGGCAGAGACAAACGCAATGTGTACACAGAAATTAGCTGCCGTTAGCTCACGTTAGTTTATTCATGGTTTATTGTACGTGTTGTCGAATTGTACGCGATGTGGTGAAATAAGCAAACGTCTTCTCACCAAACGAAACCAAGAGGCTTCAATGTGTTGATAGAACACGTCATTCAATGGGGTCCATCCTCCGCCTGGTTAGCTGTTTGTAAGCAACAGGAAAAAGAGCGGATGTGACGACATTGGCGTGGTGGGGTGTAATGCTTCAGTTCGGCCACTAGGCGGCGACAAGCAACATCTTTGGAATAAAATATTTCGCAATTGCCAATAAAAGGGATAAAAGAAGCCACAGCACAACACGTCCAGTATATTATGCTTTCAAGATCACAGTTGGCTTCAAGTAATTCTTCATCCTTCTACGTCTTGTTACTTGAGAAGTGGATTCTTTGAAATAAATAATATGAGAGATTAAATTTACGTTCAATCAATACCAAGTTTGAGTATTACCTAATGTAATGCTGCACAATATGCCTTTATCACAGCAGATATGTTGACCTGTCATACCAAGAAATGCATTTTTAAGTTATTGGTTTGATTATTGCAAAATGTCTCATTATAAAGTAAAGTCTAATCTAATTTCATATATCTGCATGTCATAAGCCTGAGAATTATTCATCACTGAGCAGACTGACCCCCCCTCTTCTGCCAAATAAGAATATGCACAACAAGAAACTTCAACATGAAGAGAAAGGTGCTGCAGGCAGGTCGCGCGGGCACAAAGGGTGTGTCCAACGCCATGCTAAAGACCGGGAGAATGACAGTTGCTATTATAATCATGTACACACTCATCTCTTTTTAGAGCATAAAGTTTGTTGACACATATTTCTGTCACAGGTCATGTTTAACATCATCAAACTGCTGGCCAGCTTCAACAGCTGCACCATCAGATAGATCTCTAATAAAGCTAAAATCAAAAACATGGACTGTTACCGTTAATGTTCTTCAACCCATGTTGTTGTGCATGAATTAAACCGGTTTTGTATTAGCATTGCTGTACACGAGTATGGGCTTGAATTTGTGTCTTGCAAGATTCTGCCTGTTACTGTTTCAGAGTTCTCATGAATAACACGCCCATAAGCCATGAGAGAATAGCTGCGGCACAGTGCTTGATGCATGTAGAAACATAACCCTTGTACAGACATAACCCTGGTACAGAGTGCAATACCTTTTCTTATTCATGGAGAAAATAGGATTTTCAAAATAAACCTGCAATATAAAAAGCAGTCAAAGAGATTTCAGCTTCATGTTATTTTCATAGACAGAGAAACATAAACACATCGTCCACTGACATGTTTGATACTTTTTTTGGTATATTTCTGTAAATGTTACCCAGGACCGAGTGAACACAAACGCAGCCCCCTGCTGAAAGACGCACATTTATGATTCATTTTATTGGACTTCAAAATAAATCCAGAGGATTTCTTCTGTAAAGAATAATATCTTTGGACTGGCAGGAGACCTCCCAGAATGAGAGGACCGCACAGAATCACAATGAGCCTCTGCACACATGGATATTACTGCAAGAGCACAAAGCCAGGGTCATCACACGTCTGAATGAGGTTATTCGAGGACAGTCGAGAATGTATTTGATGTGAATAAACACAGCCGGCAGCAGCTGTTCCAGTCAAGTAAATACCAGAGCGTGAGAGGAAAACAATACAATTCATAGTGAATCATTAATACGTTGTGATAATGTATTGATCACAATTGAGATCCAATAATGTCAACTGTAAACATCTGATTATGCATCAGTGAAGCACAGCAACAAGCAAGGCTTTAATAAAGCCGGTCATACACGGACATGAGAGCAATATTGCAGAACAAAGAGTTTTACAGGTCTCTTTTTGTTCCGCTGTGCTTTGTGTAACGTTGCAGCGAGCGAGTCAATGTTAACAAATCTCTCCACTCCCACTAGTTCAAACCGGAGTTCTAGTTTTCCGACCAATCAAAGCAATGTAACACTACATTTCGTCATTCGCCCGTTTACACACTGACGGGAGGGGCTGCCATTCAAGGTGCCACCTTCCCATCAGTCGGGAAACTCGCATTCATACAACATTCAAACACCGTAGAGTGTCTTGCCAAAGGACAGATTGACATGGTTTAGCGGAGCCGGGGATTGAACCGCCGACCCTCTGATTGAAGGACGACCCTGCTCCATCGCCGAGCCACAGTCGCCAGTTCAGAATCCGCCGCTTGAAAAATCAGAGCAACGTCGTAGATATGTAATCTTCCAACATGTTCTGCTTCTTTTTGAATACAGCGCCGTCTCTCTTCAGGAGGGCCACCTCAGTCTCCAGCGCACGGACTTTGGCCAAGGTGCTCTCCTCTCGGTGATCCAGTTCCAAGATCTTTGCGTGCAAACTCAAGATCTTACGCCAAAGCCGATTGCCCTCCGTGACCGACCTGCAGTACGAGTGCTCGTAAACAGAAATGTGCTCACCCTCGCCGGGTCCCCTCTCCTCTAAAAAGCAGGCCATGGGCTCATTCGTGACCATTTTGATGGGGACAAAGCTATACGTCTGGCCCAGCGCCGCGTCCACGTTTTCTTCTCCATCCGAGTAAAGACCCAGTGATTCACAGCACAGCACGGTCACAATAGAGTCTGTCTGCACATTAGGACGGGGCTCATTGCATGAGGAAAGTGCAAGGCAGGACACAGTTGGCCCCTCACTGTCACCTGTTAACCCACATGGAGCAGTCTGCATCTCTGAGAGATCTGAATGACAGGAGAGCACAGTGTCCGACACCAGAGGAAGTTCAAATAGCCCCTCTGGGTCTTTGGCAACAACACAGTTTGTTGTACCCAGCTGGACATTATTACAAGTTCTGCTCAAAATGAGCGGCCTCTTGCTGAGAGGAGAGTCAAATCCTGTCGGCTCGATGTCAATAGTAGCGGGTTTGGACTTGGGTCTTCTATTAATGCTTGGCACTTTATTCTCTCCATCCTGGAATGGAAATAAATGAATATAGTCAATAGCATGCAATGCAAAAATAAACACAACATGTTTCAGTTCAGGTTTGTTGCACACCAACAACTTCCTCAAAGAGTCTAACGTTTATACTTCCACTACTACTTCCACATTCTACTTGTTCACTTCCATCTTTTAGATTAATTTGTTATAAATACTAGTGAAGTTGGTCCAGAGCAAAGTTTATGCTGGAACTGTGGATGGGTGCTGAGACAAATGCCTACATCCTGAGAGGAGGGAAACACGGTCGGGATGGCGGTGTTCTTCAGGTAGCGGATGCCCCATCGGACATCAAAGCAGTCCTCTGTAAAATGTTCGCTGCACAGGTACTGATGTCGACTCGGGGTCCAGTCCTCCCGCTTCATGTTGTCCACCCATCTCTGAAGCCTGGACTGGTTTTGCAAAGGAAAGCTTTGGAGGGAGAGAGGGAACTTAAAGTTAAAGTAAAGGCTGGTTTGAAACAAAAGCTATTCGTGGTGCGTTTATCAAATGGCACTTGGATGTGACATCACCTCAAACTAATGACAACAGAAAAAGGTAATGGTCGCAACGCCAAACAATACAATTCGTACGAACTCGGAAACACTTAACACATGAAACTTACGGGTAGAAGCTAATTCTCTTGTTGTCCTGTCGAGATGCAGTTCCCCCGCGGTTTCTGCAAACTCTCACAGCGCAGTACCGAGGCATGTCTCGACATGAAAAGACATGAAAAGGCTATTAAAAAACACGTTTGTTGATTTCCTTTTTAAAAACGCAACCCAGCTCGTAAACGGACACTTCCGGGTCGTCGTGCTCACAGCGGATATGACGTAAGCTCTGGTTAATTATCAAGACAGTTAACGTACACTATATATCACAACGACGAAGAATAAATCATAGTAAGTTACGTAAAACGAGTCTAATGTAAGCGGTTTTGTTGTTGTTGCAAAAAGATTGAAGAAGGCAATAAATAAATGAAATTACACTTGCACCGTTTAACTATCAAGATAGTTATCGTACTATCTATAAGGACAAACAGTTGGACGACTACAAAGGGGCATTTATAATACGGACATGCCTAAGCATTCAACATATATTTAATGCAAAATAAAAACATCAAGAAATTCAACATATTAACTTAATGATACAAACTACGGGGATGTAAACAAGGTTAGGTTTCACACTTCACTCGATACTGTCAAAATGTTAGAGCAAAGCGAAGACGGAAGTGTTTGCCGGATACGCTCTTGCTTTGCTTGTATTCTTTGCAAAAATCCCTCCTTCTCCACGTGCGCACTGTTTCGACCAATCACAGTGACGAGAGTCATTGTGTTAAGAAATGGACCAATAGCGTTGCGAGTCGTGTTGTTATTGCTCAGGAATGCAGCGCGTCAACAATTGCTAGCTATCGTTTCACATCAGCTGTGGCTGTCGGCGGCTGAGTGGAGGATCCCCTGGCTGTGTGTCACCTCGTCTCCAGGTAATCCCTCTTTTCCAAATACGCATTAACTTTATTTGTCACGGGCAGTTTATGTGCAACGGAGGACAAACGACAGAGTCCAGTTTACTGAAGGCAGAGCTGCTTTCACGTATCTCCCTTCCAGAAAACCCCGCGAGTTCTTCATTGCTTGAGTCCGACGCCTCTCTGTCGAAACTAGCAAGCAAAGTGACGTCAGTTAATAATGTCATGTACCCTATATGCTGGCTTTTACAATTTTTTTTAAAAGTGAGTTAATCTTAGTGTTTTAAACCGTTTTTAAAGTATATGTACATGTCCAACATGCTCTCTTTACATCCCCAAAGGTGCGTAAATCAGCAGTATGGCCACGGTACAGTCGGCGTTGCTCCTCGCGGTGCATATCTTGCTGATCTCCGAGTTCATCCTGGCCAAGAGGGACTACTACGACATCCTGGGGGTGCCCAAAGATGCCACCGACCGCCTGATCAAAAAGGCTTTCCACAAGCTAGCCCTGAAGTACCACCCTGACAGAAACAAGGGCCCCGACGCTGAGGCCAAGTTCAGGGAGATGGCAGAGGGTAAGTTGAGTCACCATCCCTGACCCCATGTCTCTGAAATGAGAATATGTTTACTGACTGGGTCAAGGTTCACTCAGAAATGTCAGTGTCGGTCCTATTGTACATGGCCTATAGGTTAGAATATAATCTATAGGCCATCTACCCATTAGATAACGTAGTATATACGTGTGTAAGTTTTGCATGAAGCAATGTATCTTCAAAAAGAATGACTGGTTTCTTCCCTGAAAAAAAATGGCACTGGAAGGGTCAACAATTCAATATATTCTCTACTACAGGTGCCTAACTAGAGTTATTAAGGTTAACAATATAGATGACCTCCATGTATAATTGTTAAACAATAGATGATTGATAAACATGTCACTACATTACTTAGTAACCTTACAGTAGCAGTGTCATAGCAACCAAGACAGTGTGTGACGTAATGTGTCTGTGTCTCTACCAGCATACGAGACGCTATCGGATGATAAGAGGAGGCGAGAGTACGACCAGTTTGGCCACGGCCCGTTGCCAGGCCAGGGTCATGGAGGAGGAGGAGGCAACTACAACTTCAACCAGCACTACCAGTCCTTTAACTTTGATGACATTTTTAAAGACGCTGACACTTTCGGTCAACAACAGCGACACCACTTTCACTCCCAAAATCAAGCGAACCAAAACAGACACTTCGACAGACACTTCCAGGCCCACAGAGAAGCTATGGACAGACAGAAGCGACCGCTTCAGGACGGGGCCTTCGGCGGGGGACTCTTTAATGACATGTTTGAGGACTTGGAGAAGATGTTCTCCGGCTCCAGGCCCGACGGCAGGTTCCACGGCTCGGGGAAGCAGCACTGCAGGACAGTGACCCAGCGGAGGGGCAACATGGTGACCACCTTCACTGACTGCTCCTGAGAACGGGCTCTAAACACTGCTCTGTTCTGCACAGCCTCCTGGGACACTGCAGGGTTTTTATGTTGCGGGTTTTTGGAATCGAATGCTAATTTATCACTCGGTGGAATAGAGCATGGTGTCGCGTGGCTTTTTTAATTTTCTCATGTAATTTCCTCAGAACAAATATCCAAGTTGACCTGATAAAGGGGCTGCTTCCAAGCAATAACTCACTCACTTACTTTATTGCTCATAGCACAGTGCATTATTTAGCTTTCCAGGTAAATTTTGTTTCCTCGTGATGGTACAATCTATAGTCTTGGGTATGGTCTCAGGTTAAAAGATGGTTTAATTTAAAAATGATTCAGTGTTCTCCTTAGTGCAATACTATTCATCAAAGAAACGGAGGCATTCGTTCTACAGCTAATCCACACTATTATTATTATTATTATGAATGAACCTTTCGCTAATGCCTCATCCAAGCATAGTATACCCACAACTTGCTTTTTCTCTTGGTTCATTAATAGTTATCTTAAGGATTGCAAAAAAAATAGCTTACGTTTCACAAATGTTACTTTATCATCAAATTGATTGCATCAAAAACACGCTTCACTTCCTGAGCTGTGTAGGTTGGCCATCATCAACTTTTACCTCGTTCTAGTTTCAAGTTTTATCTACCTTCCCTTGGAAATGAATATCAGTCCCATGACGAATGCTGGTGAACCTGTGTTTGTGTACTCTGTCGCAGCGGTTTTGTAACCAGTTGTTTTGATGGTTACAAAAGCCATCTCCCAGTGAAGCTGAATGGTCTGAGAAGTTTCCTGAACTCATCATAATGTGCAATATTTAGCACCGTTGCTCTTCATGTTGCCTATCTGTCATAGACGGTGCTTTGTAAATGTCATTGTTGTATGTTCACACTTTGTGTGTGTGTTCCGAATGTGTGTGTACGTGTTTGTGTGTGTGTATGTGTGGCCTGAATCTGTTTGATTGGAGAATGAATAAAACATTTCACGAGCAAATGTCTGTTTTGTATTGGTGGGTCGGGGGACGGGGGACGGGGGAGCGTAAAATGTTTCCAAGTAAGTAATTGGACTCTCATAAATGTGACGTATTGTTTCTACTAATATTAGTCACATTTTAAATATTGTTGTGTTTGTTTCTGGTCCAAACACTCATGCAACGTTAGCACAAGATGATGAGTTGCCATGGTTCCTGTGCATTCAATTTGATTGAGCTTTTCAGACTTTTACATCCCACTGTTGTTCCAGCTGCACGCCAGCAGGGGGCGTACTGTCCGAACACTGGAAGGCAGGGTGGAGAATCCTATTGACAGCCTGCAAAAGAGAAGAGCAATTTTGACAAAAACAAAGCTATTTTGATTAGAAAAAAATGGTTTACATTTGCAGCTTGATCAGTTATATTACGGCACAGAAAGTTTACTAGTAGGAACCACAGCAATAAAGATAAATGGTATTGAGCCACTTGAAACCTGATCACATAACCTGCCAGGTTGCTCAATGTTTTTGCAAAACCCATGAAATTACATGTTAGGTTGTTGGAAGGCCTGCAACAGAGTTACTTAAACACATTTAATCAATGTAACAATATATAAATAATATGTTGTAAGTGTGGACAACGATCCAGTCATCCACAATATACATAAAGTAATTAATTAATTAAAAGAAAAAAAAGAGAAGGAAAACAAGTGATAAAGTTGCGAGGTTCATTCTAAACTATGACAAACAAATACAGTGACTTACCAAGTCATTTAGGTTGTATGAGTCTGCGTTAATCTGGCTGCATCTGGTCAGTTGGACGGCCGGCGTTTGAGATTGGAGTGAGACACAGAGAACATGCGATGTGGTGATCTTCGCAATAAAACATCTTTGATGGGACACATCGAAGGAACAGGCTCCTGGAACAGACTCATGGAACAGACTCAAAGCTCAGCAGAGCACACAAGTTAAAAAAAGAAGTTGGTTCATGAATGACTTTAACCATATTATCTATAATTATAATGTAGAGTTGTTAATACTATTATTAGGGCCCGATCACTGAATTATTTAGAGGACCTTTTTTCTTAAAATGTTTGTTATTATTATTTAGATTTGTGGTCAGAACAATCTGTAGTTATAAAAGCTTTGAGTTGTGCACCCCCCCAACCCCCCGTGTCACCTTTTTCACCCCTCATGAGTTTGCAGGTATGTAAATAATCTAATAAATGAAAGTATTCCTACATTTTGTGTTACACCCTTTAAATATAAATATCTTAATTTTTGCAATTAATTTGAAACCATATTGTGTCACCTCTGAGAAGGGCTTGAATAGTTTGTTTGTGTGTTATAAGGAGTTGCAATAATCTAGTCTAGAAGTAACAAATGCGTGAACCACTTTTTCTGCATCTTTTTGAAACAAGATGTGCCTGATTTTTTTAATGTTACTTTGAAAAAATGCATTCCTTGAGATTTGCTTCACGTGGGAGTTAAAGGATAAAGATGAAGGCGCACTACTGAGAGAACTCTGTATCCTTGATTGTCTGGAACTATGAGCAGGCATTGCCAACTACACCAACGTTATCAGTAAAACATTATATTAAACAACTCTAGCAAGAGCCAAGTCTGTTTATTACATGTATTATTTATTATATTTACAGGCTTTTGGATATTGGACTTGGGGTGGGAGGATGCAGGACGGTCCTTCTGCGATAACGTCAACACATCAGCTGTTCTTGCTCACGAGTTTACTACATTAATTCACTGTAAAGCATTTAATTTTGTATTTTTTTTTGGGGGGGGGGGGGTTATTATTTATACACATTTAACGTTAAATCAGTTTGACTGACGATTAAGATTCATAACTTAATATTTTAATTAAACTGTTGACCGAATTGTTTCCAATAACATGTATAATATAACTATATAACCATATATATATATATATATATTTATTTATACATATTGTTGGAAGGCTTGCAATTTAAAGTAAATTAATCTTAAAACAAAGGCCAGCATGAACACTAGGTGTAGATTATGAGCCGGAGAGCTCGTTGTGTAGTAACAGGGCCAAAGGGCCGAAGAAGGGGGAGGGAGATCCTCTTTAGCCCGGGGCCACTGCAGCCCGTGAAGGGGCAGTGGGGAAAGTCCAGCTTTTCCCCCGGACAGTCACGAGTGTCCTGGGGGGAAAACCGCTGTGAGCAACTGGCTACATAGGTCCAGCAAAAAGAGGATCACGGTCTTTGTTTTGAGCTTGTTCGACAGATAGGGTAAGGTATAGATTTTTACCGAGCAGCACCGACACACATTTCAAATGGAAGGTGCTAAAAGCTAAGGCTTTCGGGTGTTCCTCCAGATTGAGTGCCACCCATTCGTGACCCAGGAGAAGCTGATCAACTACTGCCACTCAAAGGGCATCTCGGTGACGGCCTACAGCCCCCTGGGCTCCCCTGACAGACCCTGGTGAGAGGGAGGGCCTCCTATCGAGAACAGCGCCCACAGGGAGGAGTCAAGTCACTCATTCGTTTCTGTTCTTATGTACAATAGGGCTTCTTCGGATGAGCCCTCTCTGCTGGATGAACCTCGGATCAAAGCTATTGCTGACAAGTACAACAAGACCCCAGCACAGGTAAATGGGGAAATCAAACAAATACATCGAAATAGATCGACATCAAGTTTGGTGGGTGGGGATTTAAACAGTGTTGTGTTGTGATCCAGATGTTCAGTAAGATGCCTGACTGATGCTTATGATGCCCGTTTCTCACCAGGTTCTCCTCAGGTTCCACATCCAGAGGAACGTGATCGTCGTAGCCAAGTCGGTGACACCCCATCGGATCAAGGAAAACATGTATCATGAATATATATATATATATATATATATATATATATATATATATATATATATCCAAATATCTATTGTGTTGTGAGGAATTTCTTCATTGTTTTACTTTCTTTCAGTTGTTTGACTTTGAGTTGAGTGAAAACGACATGAAGACAATGATGAGCTTCCCCAAGAAGAGAGTATTCTCAATAGATTGGTAAGTAGAGGTGGAGCAGATATACCTGTTATCTCTTGATCACCGTGTCTCTATTATTCTAGAGTATGGAGCATTCTACTGGACCCATTACCACTATCTCAAGTAAAGCACACCCCTTCTTTTCTGTGCAGGGCCTCAACGCACAAAGACTTCCCTCTGAATACAGAATACTAGCTCATCAAACACCTCTTTTTACAACCATCTACTGAGATATTTTATTCAAAATTTACAAGCTGTGATATTAAACTGTGAGATGATTTATGTGACAGAGCCTGAATTATTATCTTAATAAGATTCAACTGAATAATTGTTGTATAATGGTACACTATTTAACAACTTCAATAAATGTATGGAGAAAAACTACAGTGTGGAATAAAAATATATTTTATACACATTATTATGAAGCGCAGATGTTGAATGCGATCACTATAAAAAAAAAATTAAAAATCTTTGAAATGTTACCCTCTGTATTATTGTTGTTCTGAGTTCCTTCTATGACTCACAAGTAAAAATGTGAAACTTAGTAAAAAGCAGAACAGACTGCGACTCATCTCAGGGTGATAGATTAGTTAGTGTTATTTATTGGTATTCAGATTCCAGGCAAATACACAAGTGCTGCTGACATTAAGGACAAATTAGGTTAGTTAAGTGCCAACGTATGATTACATTTATGCTATGAAAAAATAATACAGATTTACAACTTTTTTTTACCTCATACGTGTGCTTTCATGGAGACAAAATAGATCACTATTGAAGCCAATATTTCTCCTGAGAAATGTACGTGAAAATAGAACTCTAATTCAAGGCCACATTTAATTTTGCAAACTTCAAAAAGCGAAAGCGTACCAAAGTCCATTTCAGAAATCGGCAGCGAATGGATAGTCCTTGTGCTTCATGCTCCTGCGGAGAGAAAGACAGAAATAAACATTTAAAAACTTCACAACACCTTCAGGACAATATTTGAAAAATAAAAACAAGAAAATATGATCTCACAATTGCATGCTACAGACTCTCCAGTTCCTGTTAAATCCGACGATAGTCTTCATGTCCTCCTCGGATAGTTCAAAGTCAAACACCTGCAGAGATTTAAACAACAGCCTTCATGCGAGAGCCAAGGAAGTGAGGCACATTGTGGGCTAATCCTAAAAAATAATCTGAAAAATCCCTCGGCCAATTACCTGGAAATTCTCCTGAATGCGCTGAGGGGTGATCGACTTGGGGATCACGATCACGTTCCTCTGGATGTGGAAGCGGATCAGGACCTGGCAGTGAAGGAAAAAGGGTATCAATATGTGAACCACACGTATAAATCAGTGAGGGTCATGTGCATGGTATTTGCACATTATTCTTTTAGAGAAACTGGTTCAAAAATACAAATAAAGCTTCTTTTGTTCAGTGGTGTACCTGAGCAGGTGTCTTCTTGTGCTTCTCAGCAATGACTTTAATGTTGGAATCTTCCAGCAGGGAGGGGTCTTCAGGTTTAGCCCTGTAATACATGTCATTTAGCTGACGCTTTTATCCAAAGCGACTTACAATCCTGTTACTTTCGTACACCGTAGACGCAGCTACAGGGAGCTATTCAGGGTTAAGTGTCTTGCTCAAGGACACA
>CM070089.1:9539068-9859606 GCA_036178185.1 Liparis tanakae | reverse complement strand
GACACTTGGACGGTAATACAAAGTGTTTCACTATGTGCAGCAAAGACTGACACATTTATAGAAACTGACATTCTGGCACTAATAAATTACTGAGATATAAATTGATTTCACAATACCTTATGAACGCATGTGCCTCAAAGGCAATGGAAGAGCTGGTGGATGCTGGATTGGTCAAGGCTATCGGCGTCTCCAATTTCAGCAAAGACCAGATTGAAGCCTTGCTCAACAAGCCGGGTCTCAAGTACAAGCCTGCCACCAACCAGGTACCGAGCAGCACCGACACACATTTTCAAATGGAAGGTGCTAAAAGCTAAGGCTTTCGGGTGATCCTCCAGATTGAGTGCCACCCATTCGTGACCCAGGAGAAGCTGATCAACTACTGCCACTCAAAGGGCATCTCGGTGACGGCCTACAGCCCCCTGGGCTCCCCTGACAGACCCTGGTGAGAGGGAGGGCCTCCTATCGAGAACAGCGCCCACAGGGAGGAGTCAAGTCACTCATTCGTTTCTGTTCTTATGTACAATAGGGCTTCTTCGGATGAGCCCTCTCTGCTGGATGAACCTCGGATCAAAGCTATTGCTGACAAGTACAACAAGACCCCAGCACAGGTAAATGGGGAAATCAAACAAATACATCGAAATAGATCGACATCAAGTTTGGTGGGTGGGGATTTAAACAGTGTTGTGTTGTGATCCAGATGTTCAGTAAGATGCCTGACTGATGCTTATGATGCCCGTTTCTCACCAGGTTCTCCTCAGGTTCCACATCCAGAGGAACGTGATCGTCGTAGCCAAGTCGGTGACACCCCATCGGATCAAGGAAAATGTTAAGGTTGATAACACACTCTGAAAACATGTATCATGAATATATGTGTGTATATATATATATATATATATATATATATATATATATATATATATCCAAATATCTATTGTGTTGTGAGGAATTTCTTCATTGTTTATCTTTCATTCAGTTGTTTGACTTTGAGTTGAGTGAAAACGACATGAAGACAATGATGAGCTTCCCCAAGAAGAGAGTATTCTCAATAGATTGGTAAGTAGAGGTGGAGCAGATATACCTGTTATCTCTTGATCACCGTGTCTCTATTATTCTAGAGTATGGAGCATTCTACTGGACCCATTACCACTATCTCAAGTAAAGCACACCCCTTCTTTTCTGTGCAGGGCCTCAACGCACAAAGACTTCCCTCTGAATACAGAATACTAGCTCATCAAACACCTCTTTTTACAACCATCTACTGAGATATTTTATTCAAAATTTACAAGCTGTGATATTAAACTGTGAGATGATTTATGTGACAGAGCCTGAATTATTATCTTAATAAGATTCAACTGAATAATTGTTGTATAATGGTACACTATTTAACAACTTCAATAAATGTATGGAGAAAAACTACAGTGTGGAATAAAAATATATTTTATACACATTATTATGAAGCGCAGATGTTGAATGCGATCACTATAAAAAAAAAATTAAAAATCTTTGAAATGTTACCCTCTGTATTATTGTTGTTCTGAGTTCCTTCTATGACTCACAAGTAAAAATGTGAAACTTAGTAAAAAGCAGAACAGACTGCGACTCATCTCAGGGTGATAGATTAGTTAGTGTTATTTATTGGTATTCAGATTCCAGGCAAATACACAAGTGCTGCTGACATTAAGGACAAATTAGGTTAGTTAAGTGCCAACGTATGATTACATTTATGCTATGAAAAAATAATACAGATTTACAACTTTTTTTTACCTCATACGTGTGCTTTCATGGAGACAAAATAGATCACTATTGAAGCCAATATTTCTCCTGAGAAATGTACGTGAAAATAGAACTCTAATTCAAGGCCACATTTAATTTTGCAAACTTCAAAAAGCGAAAGCGTACCAAAGTCCATTTCAGAAATCGGCAGCGAATGGATAGTCCTTGTGCTTCATGCTCCTGCGGAGAGAAAGACAGAAATAAACATTTAAAAACTTCACGACACCTTCAGGACAATATTTGAAAAATAAAAACAAGAAAATATGATCTCACAATTGCATGCTACAGACTCTCCAGTTCCTGTTAAATCCGACGATAGTCTTCATGTCCTCCTCGGATAGTTCAAAGTCAAACACCTGCAGAGATTTAAACAACAGCCTTCATGCGAGAGCCAAGGAAGTGAGGCACATTGTGGGCTAATCCTAAAAAATAATCTGAAAAATCCCTCGGCCAATTACCTGGAAATTCTCCTGAATGCGCTGAGGGGTGATCGACTTGGGATCACGATCACGTTCCTCTGGATGTGGAAGCGGATCAGGACCTGGCAGTGAAGGAAAAAGGGTATCAATATGTGAACCACACGTATAAATCAGTGAGGGTCATGTGCATGGTATTTGCACATTATTCTTTTAGAGAAACTGGTTCAAAAATACAAATAAAGCTTCTTTTGTTCAGTGGTGTACCTGAGCAGGTGTCTTCTTGTGCTTCTCAGCAATGACTTTAATGTTGGAATCTTCCAGCAGGGAGGGGTCTTCAGGTTTAGCCCTGTAATACATGTCATTTAGCTGACGCTTTTATCCAAAGCGACTTACAATCCTGTTACTTTCGTACACCGTAGACGCAGCTACAGGGAGCTATTCAGGGTTAAGTGTCTTGCTCAAGGACACATCGACTAGGGCGGGGATCGAACTTCCAACCCCGTGATTGAAAGACGGGCCTGCTACCCACTGACCCATAGTCTCTGTAATAAAAATTAATCATCTGTTATTATATAGACTATAGAGGACCTGCACACATTGCTTCGTTTTGCTGTCAATCAAAAAGGTAGACAAAATAATGGAGATACCTCAGAGAACTTAACCAATTCAAACATCGTTACACAGGTGTTTAGTTGAGAAATCAAATTTTTTTGAATTCACATTTATGTGAAATTACTTTCAAAGCCCGTTCAGAAGAATAAGAGAGCTTTATAAAGACGGCAAGTTTTTTATGCATAAAAAAATTAAACAAAAAAAAGGAGTCATTAAATAGTGTCTAAATCACAACAAAGAGGAACAACAGTCACAAGTTGAAACCAACCAAAGGGATATGAAAGACGTACTACTGAATCAGCATTCCAACAAAGTATGATCATGATGTTGTAGCAGTGCGGTTATAGAAAAGGCTTTTGGTTACAAGTCCTGTCTCGTGTTATTTTGACACAACTGACCAGGGTCTGTCCGGGGAGCCCAGGGGGCTGTAGGCCGTCACTGTGATGCCGTGAGAGTGGCACAGGGGGATCAGCTTGTCCTGGGTCAGGTACGGGTGGCACTCCACCTGGTGGGACAAACACACTACTATTGGGACGTGTTGCAAAAACCATGGAAGTGATGCATAAACCAACTTTGCACCCCGTATGTATAACCGACTTTGACTTTAATACACTTTTATAATTGGCTTTCTCTTAGAAAATGTATTTCTCACTATAAGAAAGTATTTTGCTGTGTGCATGGTGCCGTCATAGAATAAACAAACAGACCAGAGAAAGCGAGACATTGATGGGGAAGAATACTTTCCAAGAAACAGAACAGGAAGACCTCTCAGCTAACTGGTGCAGCCTGGGGAAAACTGCTGGGTTCCCAAAACGAATTAACGAGACATTTATTTTTTCTCAGACCTGATGGAAGGAGACAGTTGATGCCATTGTGGCCCCTTGCTCTTTTAGAACAACAATCATGCTATTTATGTTATCTTGCAGCTCAGAGGGGCTAAACACAAACACACAAGACTGGCCAATGTAGTTACTAGAGAAATGGTGTTGTACAAATCTGTCACCTGGTTGACGGCAGGCTTGTGTTTGAGGCCTGGCTTGTTAAGGATGGCTTCAATCTGGTCCTTGTTGAAGTTGGAGACACCGATAGCTTTGACCAAACCAGCATCCATCAGCTCTTCCATTCCCTGAAGAATTGACAATAATAAAAAAAAGTTTTTAATAAATCCTATTCGTCCCTTTAAAAAAAAACGTAGCTCTAGTTTGAAACAACTCATCTCAAAATACCTGCATACCAATCTGGCATTTTAACTTGAAATGGACATTTATGAGCTATACATTCAATCACTCTGGTATTGTGTCATAACACAGGACACAGAGATTTGTTATTTAAAATGTTTACCTGTTTAAATGTTATGTCTGATACAAGCGAACGGTTGGTCCATTGAACTCACCTCCCATGTCTCCAGGAAGGAAGTATCGTCACTGATCGTCTGTCCAGCGCTGTCCAAAGGAAAAAGCCCACTGCCAGACTGCAATATGGAAAAAGGATCAATAGCCCTCAGGTTCACACCACATGACTACAATGATGACAATATGAAGGCTGCACATTCCTGCTGATAGCCAGACTTCAGTTGAATCATACACACAGAGAACATACATTTTCACAAATTGCTCACAGGACTGTGCCTACCTTGAAACCCATGGGCCAGTGCACTAGATAGAGGTCTAGGTAGTCCAGTTTAAGATCACTGAGGGTCTTCTGAAGTCCTTCCCTCACCAGAGACTTCTCATGAAAAGTGCACCACAACTAAGAAGTCAACGAGAAAGCAATGTTCAATATTGGCACACTGTTTAAATACAGCAAATAGACATCTGTTCCATAGTGTTTTAGTGGGAGAAACAATAAGGACGTGTACATTATGAACCCACAACTCACCTTGCTAACAATGAAGAGATCCTCTCGCTTCACCACGCCATCCTTGATCATGGCCTGGACACCGTCTCCCACCTCTGCCTCGTTCTCGTAGACATACGCTCCATCGATGTGCCGGTAGCCTGCCGAGATGGCTGCTTTCACCGCCTCCGTGACCTTGCCAGGGGGAGACTATAAAGAAGCAGGGACGGTTATTTAATGTGGTCCAGACATACTGAGCCATAACAAAATCACAGATTTTTTTTTAAAAAGCATATAGAATATGAACGGTTCATGATTTGCATTGTCTTTGCTTTAGATTAACCCAAATACAACATGCCAAATAGTTTTAGTTACCGATTGTGTCCCTCAGGTTAGCCACTGGGACCATTTGATTAAAGACGAGTTACTTTACACATTAACAATGTCCTTGGTTGCCCTCTATGTTCCATATATCCTTTCCTGTTTAGGAGCAATCTGACCACCATGGATTGATTGTAGAGCCCTCTAATGTTCATATATTATGAAAAAATTAGGGTATGTTTAGGGATGTCATGTTGACATAGGTTAGCAATTTAGTGAGATTAGGTCAAGTGATTTGGAAGTTGTGTGTCCTGTAAATATTGGGCCACAACGCTTAGATGTTCATTGGTCCATATCCTATGAACATGATGAGTTATGTTCACATCGAAGCAATTATGAACCACAGAATATTTCGTATGAATCGGTATAAGCGTTTTGGAGAAAAATAAAAATAATAATAATTTACTAAATTCAAAATGGCAGAGAATCCAAGTAGGCGCATTGTATGGAATACATTAACTTATTTGTAGGGCAGGTCCAAGTGAACATGTATACGAAATTTCAAGTAAATCGGTCATTATTGAAAAAAGTTTGAGCTTTCCCAATGAAAGGGGCGCTATAGAGTGAGTTTGTTCGACAGCACAATCAGATGGGTATTTTTCGCAGATTCTGATAGGTGTGGACATTTTGAACTTTGCAGTTGTAGGCCAATATGCTCCTTTCTCTATGGAAAATGGTGTCATAATAATAATATTACTCAGACATTAGAATAGCAATATGTCCTCGACCGAATTCGTCGGGTCTCAGGCCGTAAGTGCATCATGGAAAACAACACGCCTTTAAACAGGTTCAGCAGGCTTGTCAAACCCTTCAGACTCCTCGCTGAAAAGGGCACGAGGGAACTTTCAAATTACCATGTTGCATCATTGGTGGCGTCTATAACAGCCCTTCAATTGTCTTGAATTCGGGTTACACTGAATGGGAGTAAAGCTGCATTGGTCACGGCTAGCGTGAGTTAGCGGTCTGTCTTGCGAAGCGTAACGTGAGCCAGCACATTTTGCACACGACGGTCGTGTTTCCATCAGTCTGCAGCTGAAACGGTTATCTAGATCATTCACGAGATCACACACTGAACTAACATAGACAGTCGATAAACCGCATGCAATTACTACCGAAGCTATCTCGAAATATCGGCTGGCACTTCAACAGCCGTGGTTGTGCCGGCTCGTTGCTTTCTGTCGGCACGTTCAGCTAACTAGCTTGACCTACTTCACAAGTTGATATTAAACTAGATAAAAACACGTTGCATATTATCCAAAACGCACCTTCCATGTTCCCAGTCCCACAATGGGCATTTGTGCACCGGTGTTTAGTGTCACGTTTGTTGCCATTGTTCCAAAAAGACGAGCAGACCCTGAACGCAGCGGGAGCAGACGGAGCGAACGCAGAGCGCAGGCAGCAGATCCCAGAGGAAGAGGAAACCTCGATCCCGGTCCCAATAAAGTGGTTTTAACCTGCATTTTTTTTTTTTTTTTTTTTAACAACCAACAGGGGAACACTGGTCACAAACATATGTTAGAGTGTATCAGACTAACTGAAAAGGTATCTAATTCTCACTTGATGTCATACCTTAGTACAGTGGTTCTCAAATGGGGGTCCGCGTACCCCTGGGGGTACGTGAAGGCACTCCAGGGGGTATGTGAGATTTTTTTTTTATCTATTTAAAATTAGCATCCATTAAAAATGTAAAATGTTTCCAAGTAAGTAATTGGACTCTCATAAATGTGACGTATTGTTTCAACTAATATTAATCACAATGTAAATATGGGTGTGTTTGTTTCTGGTCCAAACACTCATGCAACGTTAGCACAAGATGATGAGTTGCCATGGTTCCTGTGCATTCAATTTGATTGAGCTTTTCAGACTTTTACATCCCACTGTTGTTCCAGCTGCACGCCAGCAGGGGGCGTACTGTCCGAACACTGGAAGGCAGGGTGGAGAATCCTATTGACAGCCTGCAAAAGGGAAGAGCAATCTGACAAAAACAAAGCTATTGTGGATTAGAAAAACAATGGTTTAAATTTGCAGCTTGATCAGTTATATTACGGCACAGAAAGTTTACTAGTAGGAACCACAGCAATAAAGATACATGGTATTGAGCCACTTGAAACCTGATCATATAACCTGCCAGGTTGCTCAATGTTTTTGCAAAACCCATGAAATTACATGTTAGGTTGTTGGAAGGCCTGCAACAGAGTTACTTAAACACATTTAATCAATGTAACAATATATAAATAATATGTTGTAAGTGTGGACAACGATCCAGTCATACACAATATAAATTAATTAATTAAAAGTAATAAAAAGAAGGAAAAAAAAGGGATAAAGTTGCAAGGTTCATTCTAAACTATGAAAAACAAATACAGTGATTTACCAAGTCATTTAGGTTGTATGAGTCTGCGTTAATCTGGCTGCATCTGGTCAGTTGGACGGCCGGCGTTTGAGATTGGAGTGAGACACAGAGAACATGCGATGTGGTGATCTTCGCAATAAAACATCTTTGATGGGACACATCGAAGGAACAGGCTCCTGGAACAGACTCATGGAACAGACTCAAAGCTCAGCAGAGCACACAAGTTAAAAAAAGAAGTTGGTTCATGAATGACTTTAACCATATTATATATAATGATAATGTAAAGTTGTTATTACTATTATTAGGGCCCGATCACTTAATTATTCAGAGGACCTTTTTTCTTAAAATGTCTGTTATTATAATGTAGATTTGTGGTCAGAACAATCTGTAGTTTTAAAAGCTTTGAGGTGTCATCAAACAACTGTGGATGTGGTGTGGAGACACCTGCCCCCCCCCCCCCCTGTCACCTTTTTCACCCCTCATGAGTTTGCAGGTATGTAAATAGTCTAATAAATGAAAGTATTCCTACATTTCTTTAAATATAAATATTCTAATTTTTGCAATTAATTTGAAACCATATTGTGTCACCTCTGAGAAGGGCTTGAATAGTTGTTTTGTGTGATAAAGAGTTGCAATAATCTAGTCTAGAAGTAACAAATGCGTGAACCACTTTTTCTGCATCTTTTTGAGACAAGATGTGCCTGATTTTTTTTATGTTACTTTGAAAAAATGCATTCCTTGAGATTTGCTTCACGTGGGAGTTAAAGGATAAAGATGAAGGCGCACTACTGAGAGGACTCTGTATCCTTGATTGTCTGGAACTATGAGCAGGCATTGCCAACTACACCAACGTTATCAGTAAAACATTATATTAAACAACTCTAGCAAGAGCCAAGTCTGTTTATTACATGTATTATTTATTATATTTACAGGCTTTTGGATATTGGACTTGGGGTGGGAGGATGCAGGACGGTCCTTCTGCGATAACGTCAACACATCAGCTGTTCTTGCTCACGAGTTTACTACATTAATTCACTGTAAAGCATTTAATTTTGTATTTTTTTTTGGGGGGGGGGGTATTATTTATTCACATTTAACGTTAAATCAGTTTGACTGACGATTAAGATTCATAACTTAATATTTTAATTAAACTTTAACTTTGAACTATAGCGGTGTCTTTTTACTTTTGACCAAATTGTTTCCAATAACATGTATAATATAACTATATATATAACTATATATATATATAACTATATATATATATATATATATATATATATATATATATAGTTATATTATACATGTTATTGGAAACAATTCGGTATATATATATTGTTGGAAGGCTTGCAATTTAAAGTAAATTAATCTTAAAACAAAGGCCAGCATGAACACTAGGTGTAGATTATGAGCCGGAGAGCTCGTTGTGTAGTAACAGGGCCAAAGGGCCGAAGAAGGGGGAGGGAGATCCTCTTTAGCCCGGGGCCACTGCAGCCCGTGAAGGGGCAGTGGGGAAAGTCCAGCTTTTCCCCCGGACAGTCACGAGTGTCCTGGGGGGAAAACCGCTGTGAGCAACTGGCTACATAGGTCCAGCAAAAAGAGGATCACGGTCTTTGTTTTGAGCTTGTTCGACAGATAGGGTAAGGTATAGATTTTTTCAAAGCTTCGCACTTTGGCCTGACGCTTTGCTCATTAGCTTGACTTGTACTTAATTGATGGGTGTTGCAATCTATTTAAATGTTAAACATTTCTTACTCTATATAAATATTTATTGCATTGCAGTTTAACTAAATAAGTTGTCGTGGAGCCTTTCTTGAGCCATCACTTAATCTGTTCCTCCATCGAGACGTCACCTGCCGACTGAGAGGCCCCCTTGACGACGTCATTGTCCGGCCACTGAGGTGAGTTGGGCTACATCCCCACGGCTACACACCAATATTGACACGCTTGTTTCTATAAGGAGAGAAATACTAACTGGGACACCCCAGTGCCTGTTCAACACCGAGGCACTATACTTGGCTGCTCATCTGCTGGAGCTCCTACGCATTTCATTACATTTTAGGGTCCAGTTTGTTATGTCCAATTTGTTTATTGTTCCATTTACATGCATTTATTCCAAACTAAATCATAAACAAAGTTGCCACCACTTAGGTGAACATACCTCATAATCATAATATAAAACATAACCATTTCTGATGTACTTTTTTGATACATTTATTTTTTGCGGTCATTAAATTAAACTATTGTATCTCACATAGACACGTTATTTCTAACTCTAACGTGCTACATATGTGCGTGCGTTCCGGTTTGATATGCTATATATACGTATATATAAAATATATATATACGTATATATAACATTTATTTTGTATATAAATATAAACTATATATATATATATATATATATATATATACACAATTATATGTGTATGATTATTTTATTATATGTATACACAATCCAAAATAAAACAATTATATTTAAAGGATAATAAAAAAAGCAGGGTTGTCATTTTTTGTTTGACTGTAAACCAAATGTACAGTGAACAATTGGAGTAAACTCATGCGTGACGTCATCAAGTCAGCTGCTGTTCCAATTGCAGAAAGACCGTCATGGCTCCTCCCGCCCTTTGGAGTTGTTGACTCCCCATACCAAACTCCAAAACGATACAAGTCTGTAGTCAGCGAACTTGGAATCGCATGTGACAGGCTGCAACTGATGCCGTTTCACGTGTCCACGAGAACACAAGTAACACAACAATAGGGCTTATTGTTAAACGGACCAAGAGTTAAGGAGCTTCTCCCACAGGGAAGGAAAGGAGCAGGTCGGTGCTACATGCTTCGGGGAAGTGCGACTGTCTTGTCCGACGCAGAGAGGCACTTGCTTTGTGATAGAGGTAAGTAGGACGTTTGTTGGATAGTTTATGGGAGAATACTATTGAATATTGATCAGATATTAAAATATATGTTTATATTTTGAAAAAATGTCCAGCTCTGAGCTATCTTTTAACAATTTTTGCACAACTTTAAACAATGCTCTCTGTAAAGGTTTTAGAGTAAACAGTGTTTTTTTCTTGGCCCTCCACAAACGTTTGCAAGGTTCTTATGGTCAGGGATGCAGCTCAGATGAACGACAAAAAACAAATAATCTGACTGATCGACGGAATTTCAGGGATCAATGGAATAACTGTCTCCAACCTATAACCATGTCTAATGTTGCACCTTCCGCCCAAATAAAATCCTTGTTTGTGTAAAAATTCCTGGCAATAAACGGTTTCTGATTCTGATCCTGATAAGAAAAGCCATCTCTGACTTCTACTCATCCTCGCTTGCCCCGTTACTCTTGGCAATGCACCGGTTTTGGACAATTGTCAAGACTACTCTGCCTCAAGAAAACCATTATAGCCATAGCAGTGAGGATTAAGATCAAGTCATGCAAAACAATAGCTTATTGAAGCCTTGAAATAGCCTGTACTTCCTTTTTCATAGTCTTATTGAACACATTTGAATCATCATGCTGTTTTACTGGAAACACGACCATTCTCCCCTCTGTTGCCTCTATACTTAAAGAAATGGCTCATTGGATGAACTCAATTAAAGTGTTGGCACGTTTTCCATCCAATAATTATATGCAACTGTCACGAACGGTCGCGGATGTCGCAACGAGAGAGGACCCAAAAGCCGACATGATGCAAAAAAAACAATATTTAATCTTGAACTATGAACAGGAACGTCAAAGATGCGGACCAAACAATACGACGCCACACTGGGAAAGAGACAAACAGGGTTTACATACACAGGCAAGGTGAGAGATGATTGGACAACGGGGAACGAGACACAGGTGGACACAATGAGGGCGGGACCAGCAATCACACAGGAGGAAACGATCAGGAGCACGGCAGACAATCACAGGGAGACAGACGACACATGGACTTCAAAACAAGACATAAAACAAGACACAAACTCCAGATCCTGACAGCAACTCCAACTAAAATTTAGCACATCAGTGCAACACAATGTAATTAAGTTAGTCCAACTCCAATTTGTATCGAACACATCTAAAATAAAATAACAATATTTATTAAATTGAATTAATCTGAGTTAGTGCAAATCATTTGTATCAAACACATCTAAAATAAAATAACGATATTCATTCAATAAAATTAATTTGTGTTTGTCCAACTCAAAATATAAATTGGAATTTAAATAATCTATTAAGTACCGCTTATCCTCATTAGGGTATTTGGAGCTAACGCCAGCTGACATTGGGCAGGGGGGGGGGGGGGGGGGGACGACACCTGGACAGTCCATCCGGAGATCACAAAGAGACATACAAACAACCATTCACTCTCACACCTATGGGCAATATAGAGATTCATTAACCTGACTGCAAGTCTTTGGACTGTGAGAGGAAGCTGGGGAACCCAAAGGGAACCCACGCTGAGAACAAACTCGACACAGGACCGCCCCAACCAGGAATCAAACCCACAGCCCTCTTGCTGTGAGGCAAAAGTGCTAGCCACTACTCCAGCCCTGAAAGCATGTTCGCCTCATCTAAACAACTGATTTTCAGCTGGCATGCGCAAAGGGTAGTCCCCAATTAAACACATTCATTTTGAGTTGATATGCACACCATCTAACCTAAATAAATCTAATAAATGAAAGAATTCCTATATTTTGTGTTACACCCATTAAATATAAATATCTTCATTTTGTAATTGATTTATTTCAATGTTTTAAACAATATTTAATTGAGTCACCTCTAAAAAGGGCTTGAATCATTTTTGTGAGTGTAACCTAAATAAATCTAATAAATGAAAGTATTCCTACATTTTGTGTTACACCCATTAAATATAGATATCTTTGTTTTGTAATTGATTTATTTTAATGTATCAAACAATATTTAATTGAGTCACCTCTAAGAAGGGCTCTAATCATTTTTTTGAGTGTATGTGTTTGCGTGTAGTTCAGATCTAGATGCACGGAAGGCTCTTTGTTGATTGATCTCCAAGAACTGCAACACCAGATCCAGCATGATATCCTCAGTTACCCTCAACAATGGAGCAAGGATGCCTATTGTGGGACTCGGAACATGGCGGGTAAGGCTGACCATTCCATTGTTACTATAGAAACAGGTTCTCGACTTGATACTTTGTCTTTACTTGTTTTTCTTTTGTTCTGATTTTGATTTTTCCATGTTAATGTTAATAATTCACTGTCAGTAAAAGTCAGTCAAACTATTAACAGATGGTTTGTCAGAGTTTAAATATAGGGATATTGTACTGCCTGAAGACATTAGGTAGTAGCCTAGTGATGTACTAAGATAACCTGCTCTTTACATTAATTTATTCTCATTTCCTTTTATTTCCAGTCATTTTCCAGCCAAGACATATTGTACTCAATATATTGATGCTTATTTGCAATGTCCTTGCTTTTTGTGTCACCCTTCCTCTGTAGGCAGAGCGAGGAAAGGTCACTGAGGCTGTGAAGGAGGCGATACGAGCTGGTTACAGGCACATCGATGGCGCTTATGTTTACCAGAATGAAGACGAGGTCGGCGTTGGAATTCGTGCAACGATTGACGAAGAAGTGGTTAAGAGGGAGGATCTATTCATCGTCAGTAAGGTACGGGGCATTACAGCTTTACTATATGCTGCAAAAGCGTCTTGTCTAAATTTGTGCCAGGACATGAACGGATGTAAAAAATGTTGTTTGTCTCGGTATTTTTCATTCACATTTTCTTCACTAACCTCCAAAGTGACCCACACAAACACTGACATGTTCAGTATATTTATTGTTCTTCATAGTTGTGGTGCACCTTCCATATGCCATCTCTGGTGAGGGGAGCTTGTGAGAAGACGCTCAGTGACCTGAAACTGGACTACCTGGACCTTTACCTCATGCATTTTCCTATGGGGGCCAAGGTTTGGATACCACTGTCTTTTGTGTTGGTAGAACCACAGCGTCAAGGCTTCATGGTCCAACCCAATGTCTCATCAGAGAGTTAGGCAACAGTTAACGTCATGTTGTTTAGTAATGTTTCAAAGCTTACTAGGGTTAATTATTGAGCTAAAAAGTAATTATCAAAAATAAAAATGAAAAAAACATTCAATCAAACATCACATTACCATTTTACTTTTTGCTACTGCAGCCAGGGGATGACCTCTTTCCATTTGATGAGCATAAACAGCTTCTACCTGATGGCAGCAGCTTCTTGGACACTTGGGCGGTAATACAAAGTGTTTCACTATGTGCAGCAAAGACTGACACATTTATAGAAACTGACATTCTGGCACTAATAAATTACTGAGATATAAATTGATTTCACAATACCTTATGAACGCATGTGCCTCAAAGGCAATGGAAGAGCTGGTGGATGCTGGATTGGTCAAGGCTATCGGCGTCTCCAATTTCAGCAAAGACCAGATTGAAGCCTTGCTCAACAAGCCGGGTCTCAAGTACAAGCCTGCCACCAACCAGGTACCGAGCAGCACCGACACACATTTTCAAATGGAAGGTGCTAAAAGCTAAGGCTTTCGGGTGATCCTCCAGATTGAGTGCCACCCATTCGTGACCCAGGAGAAGCTGATCAACTACTGCCACTCAAAGGGCATCTCGGTGACGGCCTACAGCCCCCTGGGCTCCCCTGACAGACCCTGGTGAGAGGAGGGCCTCCTATCGAGAACAGCGCCCACAGGGAGGAGTCAAGTCACTCATTCGTTTCTGTTCTTATGTACAATAGGGCTTCTTCGGATGAGCCCTCTCTGCTGGATGAACCTCGGATCAAAGCTATTGCTGACAAGTACAACAAGACCCCAGCACAGGTAAATGGGGAAATCAAACAAATACATCGAAATAGATCGACATCAAGTTTGGTGGGTGGGGATTTAAACAGTGTTGTGTTGTGATCCAGATGTTCAGTAAGATGCCTGACTGATGCTTATGATGCCCGTTTCTCACCAGGTTCTCCTCAGGTTCCACATCCAGAGGAACGTGATCGTCGTAGCCAAGTCGGTGACACCCCATCGGATCAAGGAAAATGTTAAGGTTGATAACACACTCTGAAAACATGTATCATGAATATATGTGTGTATATATATATATATATATATATATATATATATATATATATATATATATATATATATATATATATATATATATATATATATATATATATATCCAAATATCTATTGTGTTGTGAGGAATTTCTTCATTGTTTATCTTTCATTCAGTTGTTTGACTTTGAGTTGAGTGAAAACGACATGAAGACAATGATGAGCTTCCCCAAGAAGAGAGTATTCTCAATAGATTGGTAAGTAGAGGTGGAGCAGATATACCTGTTATCTCTTGATCACCGTGTCTCTATTATTCTAGAGTATGGAGCATTCTACTGGACCCATTACCACTATCTCAAGTAAAGCACACCCCTTCTTTTCTGTGCAGGGCCTCAACGCACAAAGACTTCCCTCTGAATACAGAATACTAGCTCATCAAACACCTCTTTTTACAACCATCTACAGAGATATTTTATTAAAAATTTACAAGCTGTGATATTAAACTGTGAGATGATTTATGCGACAGAGCCTGAATTATTATCTTAATAAGATTCAACTGAATAATTGTTGTATAATGGTACACTATTTAACAACTTCAATAAATGTATGGAGAAAAACTACAGTGTGGAATAAAAATATATTTTATACACATTGTTATGAAGCGCAGATGTTGAATGCGATCACTATAAACAATTTAAAAAATCTTTTCCCACTATAGCTGGATTAAAACACAGATTAGCACTTCAGCGACACTTACTTATGGTACTTTCGTAGTTTGACTATCTTGAAGAAATGTTACCTTCTGGATTCTTGTTGTTCTGAGTTTGTACTCTTGGTTGAATGCACTTAACGTAAAATAAATGCTCGATACTAAAACAGGCTGCTCGTTGTAATAATAAAAAAGGGTTAAAAGGTCCAGCATAGAAAGTAATGTACTTGCACTGAAGGACCAATTTATTACTTTTTTACTCAAACTAGATAGACATGGTTATGTTTGGGAATGTGGCCAACAAGTCAATAAAAACACATCAGGCAAATTGTTGCTCAGGGGGTTATCAAACTCAAGAATCAAGTATTTATTACCTTCGCATTGAAAATGCAGAAGGTAATGTTTTCGCCAGCGTGTATTTATGTCCGTCCGTCCGTCAGTTATTCGTCTAAATCAGACAAAACTCAGCCGATTCTTATGAAACTTGGTGGGATGATTGGTCATGACCGAAGGAACAATCGATTAGTTTTTGGGAGTGATTGGGTCAAAGGTCAAGGTCAAGGTCACGAAAAGGTGAAAAACGTAAATTTGCGATATCTCGGTTAATTGGCATCCGATTTGCGTGAAACTAGTGCCAAATTGTTTATAATTCAATCTTGTGATATGCGAAGGTATGCGCTCTACCGAGTGCCCATTCTAGTTTATTCATGCACTGCTTGTAATAAGGATTGTTAATCTCTGGTCTCTTATGATGCATTTGTACGGCTAACCCCTTTACTAATGCTGCATTTAACAGCTTTCTAAAATACAAATATTGTATGTGCTTGCTTTGCCTTGCAGCGTGAATCTTATCAAGTTTGTAATAAACTACACCACGAGTGATAAATATTCGTCTTGATACACTATCAGCACCGAGACGTTCCTGCTGACTCTCACCAGAGATTGTTTTCCCATGGTCCGTCGGCAGCAATATCATCCATCATAAAATCACGTTAATCGAAAACTCAGTCGGCATATGAATTTCCAGTTTCATATGGAAACAAACACCCAGTTTTTTCCAAGGTCATACGCTCACTTGAAACATATTGGAAAATAATTGTATGAAACCCATTATGTCTAGCGTGCCCTGTCTGAAAGGCCCATTAGGGATTTACGACACACCAGCTCCCACGTGAAATAGATGTGACTATATCATTATATGGTTAATGTACACAATGTTAATGTTCCTTCTATGACTCACAAGTAAAAATGTGAAACTAAGTAAGAAGCAGAACAGACTGTGACTCATCTCAGGGTGATAGATTGGTTAGTGTTATTTATTGGTATTCAGATTCCAGGCAAATACACAAGTGCTGCTGACATTAAGGACAAATTAGTCCTTAAGACAAGTTAGTGTCTAAATAGTGTCTAAATCACAACAAAGAGGAACAACAGTCACAAGTTGAAACCAACCAAAGGGATATGAAAGACGTACTACTGAATCAGCATTCCAACAAAGTATGATCATGATGTTGTAGCAGTGCGGTTATAGAAAAGGCTTTTGGTTACAAGTCCTGTCTCGTGTTATTTTGACACAACTGACCAGGGTCTGTCCGGGGAGCCCAGGGGGCTGTAGGCCGTCACTGTGATGCCGTGAGAGTGGCACAGGGGGATCAGCTTGTCCTGGGTCAGGTACGGGTGGCACTCCACCTGGTGGGACAAACACACTGCTATTGGGACGTGTTGCAAAAACCATGGAAGTGATGCATAAACCAACTTTGCACCCCGTATGTATAACCGACTTTGACTTTAATACACTTTTATAATTGGCTTTCTCTTAGAAAATGTATTTCTCACTATAAGAAAGTATTTTGCTGTGTGCATGGTGCCGTCATAGAATAAACAAACAGACCAGAGAAAGCGAGACATTGATGGGGAAGAATACTTTCCAAGAAACAGAACAGGAAGACCTCTCAGCTAACTGGTACAGCCTGGGGGGAAACTGTTGGGGCCCCAAAACAAATTAACTAGACATTCATTTTTTATCAGACCTGATGGAAGGAGAGATGGAGTGTTCGTCTACCTAGATGACATTCTTATTTTCTCAAGGTCCCAAGAGGAGCACATTCACCATGTCCAAGCAGTCCTTCAACGTCTTCTGAAGAATTCTCTGTTCATTAAGGCAGAGAAGTGTGAATTCCACGCCTCTTCTGTTTCCTTCCTGGGTTACATCGTGGGACAGGGGATCGTACAGATGGACCCTGCCAAGGTGGAAGCAGTGACGTCCTGGCCCATCCCTGATTCGCGTAAGCAGCTGCAACGATTCCTGGGGTTCGCCAACTTCTATTGGAGATTTATCCGTGGTTATAGCACCGTAGCTGCCCCACTCACGGCCCTCACTTCATCTAAGGTCCAGTTCCGGTGGTCACCCTCGGCTGAGGGGGCCTCCCAGGGACTTAAGGCCCGGTTTACCTCTGCTCCTATCCTCCAAGTACCTGACTGCGAGCGACAGTTTGTTGTTGAGGTGGATGCCTCCGATGTGGGGGCCATGCTTTCTCAGCGGGCTGCCAGCGACCAGAAGCTCCACCCATGCGCCTTCTTCTCTAGGCGGCTCTCTCCTGCTGAGAGGAACTATGATGTGGGTAACCGAGAGCTGCTTGCCGTTAAGCTGGCCCTTGAAGAGTGGCACCACTGGCTTGAGGGGACCAGTCTGCCATTTTTATGTTGGACTGATCACAAGAATCTTGAGTACATTCAGTCCGCCAAGATACTCAACTCTCGGCAAGCCAGATGGTCTCTGTTTTTTACCCGGTTTAATTTTTCTGTCCCGCCAGTTTGTGGACAAGGGGGATTCCACCCCTTATGATGACAATATCTGTTCTGCCCCAGTCTTGGTGGCCGATATCACCTGGGAGGTAGAGGATAGAGTCAAGGCTGCCCTGGAGGCCCTGCCCGGCCCGAGCTCCTGTCGCCCTAACATCTGTTCGTTCCCCAGACCCTGAGGTCTAAGGATGCCGTGCAGCAGAGGTTCTGGTGGGCTACTCTGGAGAAGGATACACGGGAATTCGTCAACGCCTGTCCTGTCTACAACCGGCACAAACCTTCCCACCAGGCTCCCGCTGGTTTCCTGCAACCGCTGTTGGTGCCCCATCGGCCCTGGTCTCACATCTCCCTGGACTTTGTTACTGGTCTCCCACTGTCCAACAAACATACCGCCATCCTAACAGTGGTAGATCGGTTCAGCAAGATGGCCCACTTCGTGCCCTTGCCCAAGCTCCCCTCGGCCAAGGAGACTGCTGAGCTGGCTCTGCTGCACATCTTCCGGCTTCACGGTCTTCCCACCGACGTAGTCTTTGACCGGGGCCCTCAGTTTACATCAGTGTTTTGGAGGGAGTTCTGCACGTTAATCGGGGCCACAGTCAGTCTGTCATCTGGATTCCACCCGCTGTCCAATGGCCAGACTGAGCGCAAGAACCAGGAGATGGAGACAGCCCTACAGTGTTTGGTATCCGAGACTGCAGCATCCTGGTCCCAACAGCTCCTGTGGGTGGAATATGCCCACAACACTCTGACCAGCTCTGCTACTGGTATGTCCCTGTTACAGTGTGCCTACGGATTTCAACCTCCATTGTTTGCAGCCCTGGAGAAGGAGGTTTCCTGCCCCTCCGTCCAGGAGTTCGTCTGCTGCTGCCGCCGTACCTGGGCGAAGGCCAGACTGACGCTCCTCAGCTCAGCCGACCGCTACTCCACAGCAGCCAACCAACGCCGCTCTAAGGCCCCCATCTACCAGGTTGGCCAGAAGGTGTGGCTATCAACCAAAGACTTACCCTTGCGAGTGGAGGTGAAGAAGCTGGCACCCAGATTCATCGGACCGTTCGAAATACTGAAGGTCATCATCAGTAGTGAGGCTCAAGCTGCCCCGGGCCATGCGGGTCCATCCGTCATTCCACGTTTCCAAGGTAAAGCCAATTCGGGAGTGTCCACTGGTCCCTGCCGAACAGCCCCCACCGCCACCACGGTTCATCGAGGGAGGGCTAACCTATACAGTTCGCCCTCTGCTTCGTTCCCACCGCCATGGAAGAGGGCTGCAGTATTTGGTGGAATGGGAGGGCTACGGACCAGAGGCGAGATGCTGGGTCCCAGCCCGACATATCCTGGATCCGCCTCTCATGAGAGAGTTCCACCGCAGCCACCCTGACCAGCCCTCCATGGGCTACCAGGCCAGCCCCTGTTCCCTCCCTCCCCTCGGCAGCATCAGACATCGGGGAGGAGTCAGCTTCTGATGAGGACAACTCACCCGCCGAGGAGGAGAGAGGGAAGATGTCTGAGGAGTATTAGTCGATTTCCAGTCCATTCCCTCATTAGTCCCTCACTATTTAGCTCCCTCACTTCCGCTTGTCCTCTGCCAGATTGTTTTGTGTTCTCCGTGACCAAGCTCTCGCGCGTTACCTTGTGTTCTTTGTTTCAATCCTGATAAGATTACTAGTAAACATCTTGATCAGCATGTTATGTCTCCTGAGTCGTGCATTTGGGTCCACCCTAAATCCAGCCGTGACAAAAAAAAAAAACTGCTGGGTTCCCAAAACGAATTAACGAGACATTTATTTTTTCTCAGACCTGATGGAAGGAGACAGTTGATGCCATTGTGGCCCCTTGCTCTTTTAGAACAACAATCATGCTATTTATGTTATCTTGCAGCTCAGAGCGGCTAAACACACACACTAGACTGGCCAATGTAGTTACTAGAATGGTGTTGTACAAATCTGTCACCTGGTTGACGGCAGGCTTGTGTTTGAGGCCTGGCTTGTTGAGAATGGCTTCAATCTGGTCCTTGTTGAAGTTGGAGACACCGATAGCTTTGACCAAACCAGCATCCATCAGCTCTTCCATTAACAAAGCTGTAGCTCTAGTTTGACACCACTCATCTAAAACTACCTGCCTTCCAATCTGGCATTTTTTTTAACTTGAAATGGACATTTATGAGCTAATCACTCTGGTATTGTGTCAAAACACGGGACACACAAAGCTTTGTTATTTAAAAATTGTACCCGTTTACATTTATGTCTGATACAAGCGAATGGTTGGTCCATTGAACTCACCTCCCATGTCTCCAGGAAGGAAGTATCGTCACTGATCGTCTGTCCAGCGCTGTCCAAAGGAAAAAGCCCACTGCCAGACTGCAATATGGAAAAAAGGATCAATAGCCCTAAGGTTCACACCACATGACTACAATGATGACAATATGAAGGCTGCACATTCCTGCTGATAGCCAGACTTCAGTTGAATCATACACACAGAGAACATACATTTTCACAAATTGCTCACCAGAGACTTCTCATGAAAATTGCACCACAACTAAGAAGTCAACGAGAAAGCGTGCATGTTCAATATTGACACACTGTTTAAATACAGCAAAAAGACAGGCAACATCCGTTCCATAGCCTTTTAGTGGGAGAAACAATAAGGATGTGTATATTATGAACCCACAACTCACCTTGCTGGCAATGAAGAGATCCTCTCGCTTCACCACGCCATCCTTGATCATGGCCTGGACACCGTCTCCCACCTCTGCCTCGTTCTCGTAGACATATGCTCCATCGATGTGCCGGTAGCCTGCTGAGATGGCTGCTTTCACCACCTCTGTGACCTTGCCTGGGGGAGACTGTAAAGAAGCAGGGACGGTTACTTAATGTGGTCCAGACATGCTGAGCCATAACAAAATCACAGTTTTTTTTTTTTAAAGCATATAGAATATGAACGGTTCATGATTTGCATCGTCTTTGCTTTAGTTTAATCCAAATACAACATGCCGTTATCTCTCAGGTCAAATAGTTTTAGTTACCGATTGTGTCCCCCAGGTTAGCCATTGGGACCATTTGATTAAAGACGAGTTACGTTACACATTAACAATGTTCTTGGTTGCGCATTGTTTGGCCTCCATTAACGTAGAGCAGTGTATATGAAATTTCAAGTAAATCGGTCATTATTGAAAAAAGTTTGAGCTTTCCCAATGAAAGGGGCGCTATAGAGCGAGTTTCTTCGACAGCACAATCAGATGGGTATTTTTCGCGGATTCTGATAGGTGTGGACATTTTGAACGTTGCAGTTGTAGGCCAATATCCTCCTTTCTCTATGGAAAATGATATCACAATAATATTACTAATAAACATTAGACTAACAATATGTCCTCGACCGAATTCGTCGGGTCTCAGGCCGTAAGTGCATCATGGTAAACAACACGCTTTTAAACAGGTTCAGCAGGCTTGTCAACCCTTCAGACTCCTCGCTGAAAAGGGCACGAGGGAACTTTCAAATTACCATGTTGCATCATTGGTGGCGTCTATAACAGCCCTTCAATTGTCTTGAATTTGGGTTACACTGAATGGGAGTAAAGCTGCATTGGTCACGGCTAGCGTGAGTTAGCGGTCTGTCTTGCGAAGCGTAACGTGAGCCAGCACATTTTGTACACGACGGTCGTGTTTCCATCAGTCTGCAGCTGAAACGGTTATCTAGATCATTCACGAGATCACACACTGAACTAACATAGACAGTCGATAAACCGCATGCAATTACTACCGAAGCTATCTCGAAATATCGGCTGGCACTACAACAGCCGTGGTTGTGCCGGCTCGTTGCTTTCTGTCGCCACGTTCAGCTTCACAAGTTCATATTAAACTAGATAAAAACACGTTGCATATGATCCAAAACGCACCTTTGATGTGCCCAGTCCCACAATGGGCATTTGTGCACCGGTGTTTAGTGTCACGGTTGTTGCCATTATTCCAAAAAAACAAGCAGACCCTAAACACGGCCGGAGCAGACGGAGCGAATGCAGAACGCAGGCAGCAGATCCCAGAGGAAGAGGAAACCTCGATCCCGGTCCTAAAAAAGCAAATCTAGTCAGGAAGTGGTTTTAACCTGCATTATTTATAATAACCAACAGGGGAACACTGGTCGCAAACAATATGTTGGATTGTATCAGACTAACTGAAAAGGTCTCTAATTCTCACTTGATGTCATACTTAGTAGATATTGTTAACGTGAGTTTATGATCCCAATAGATAATCAAGTTTTCTTCAATAGAGCATGTTGTTAATTTGGTAAATGATGGTCCCATTTGGAGTAAAATGGATGATAAAACAGGGCATGACTAACACAAGTATTACATTAGAAGTTTACATAAGGTAAAATAAAAACACTTTATTTTTAATTCAAATCTGCATGGATCCTATATTAGGTTGTATTAGGATGTAATTAGATACTTTCCACGTATCACTGTATTAGTACTGCTGCCGATTGCCAGGGATGCAACACCTGCCATTGAAAAGTAACTAATGTAATGCTCTTTAAAATGATTTTAAGACATTGATAAATCATATTTAAAACCCCTTTCTACAGTAATGCAACGAACAGCTGGTTTATTTGTCCCAGTTTATTTCTGGCCTATATAACATATGTATGCAAATACAATATGAAATAAATATTAGCTAGCTATTAGCTATTATTTATTTTTGTACCCATCGATGCGTCCTGTAGGGTGGCAATAATTTATTAGAGAGCCCTAAAATTTCAAAGAACCTAAACTGCAGTTCCCATACCGTGAATTGAGCGTGAGATCTACAGTAACACCTGCTCTTACATATTTTTATCCGTTTTTGATTATGTCATTGAGCCGCTAGAGGGCAGCATTGCCACACAATGAGCCCATCTCCTCAGAGTACACAACGGAGGCTCCCAAGTAAAATAATCACATCTTTTTATATGTTAGCTCACCAGTAATTACGGTAATTCAAATTATTGATCAGTTCTGTTAATTTTACATAAGCCTCTAAAAAGCTCATATATATGTACATATATTGATTTAACCCAATGCATAGAAACAAATGCTCCCGTATAAGCCTTGGGTAATTCATTGTCCACCATGTAGGAGATAATATTGTTTTCAATTAGTCTTTAATATTTTTGACTACAACTTCTTCATGACATGATTCTGATACTGTAAAAGAGATGTGCACCGTTGTGAATGTACACACACACACACACACAAACACACACACACACACACACAGACACACACATTACACACACACACACACACACACACGCACACACAGACCAGCCTTAAACCCAGTAGGACACCACAAAAAAGGGAGCAAATAAAAGGTGTCTTTATTGTCAGAATCAGATAAAACCTGACAAACCTTTAACTGAGCCATTCAACACTCTGAACAGAAGATAAGAGGGGGAGAAGAGAGCAATATGAAAAAAAACATAGAAAAGGAAAAGTTATGGGAGCCAGCGGCCGCTGTGTACCTCACAATGGCTCTCGCTAAAGTTTGTGTCTCTTCTGATCTTCTCCCAGCTGGACGCCTGCTTTTCAGGGCCTGTCTCCTCTGATCTAACTTCAGACACTAGAGGGCCTTTTGCCAGCCTGCAAACCGTCAAAGTACCCCAGGAATCAAACACTGTCACATGCTGTCATGATCAAAGAACCACAGGTAAACCAGACAAAGACACAGCCACATACAATTGGCATCTCAAAGTTTTCATTTCATAGGCTCTTATTTTGCATCTGAAGGCGGATACCTTTTCACAGTCCCGAGTGCATCGATTAGAATAAAGGAACTCCGGCATTTGAAGGTACAACAGAGGCTCGGAGTAAAACCATGAGCCTCTCCAGGAAACTTTTGGACGAAGAGTTTAGACTTAGGTGAGCCATTTTAGAGTGTGTTTCTCAAAGAAGATGGAACCAAAGGAGGGAGACACATCCAGTCGCTGATGGAATGGAGAGAGAACGGTGACTTGATAAGTAAGTATATACACCACAATGAATATATGTCTCCTTTTCTATTTTGTGCAGCTATAATGAATGCTCAGTGCAGCCGCAGGCGTCCATTCCTTCATATAGGCTCCTCATTGGATTAGACCCTCCTCCAGTAAGACCCGACCTGTCCCGCGGAGATCAAACACCCCATTTCATTTCATGGCCTGTGCTCCATTCTCTCCACCTCTTGTCTCTCCCATTGGCGTTGGCTCTGCTGTCCTTCTTTTTTCTCAGTTTCTCCGCCAGAGTGCCCTAGGTCATAATCTTCACCCATGAATCTAATGTCGAGTGTCAGCTCCTGCTGAGTTCACTCACACGCTCTCATTCCACGCATTCCTTTTGTCAAATAACCAGATCAGGGTGAGAAATCCCTACGTCATCAGTGAATCATGGTAATGTGTCAAGTGCATTGCATGTTCTTTTGGATACACTGAAGATTACAGAGGCAGATTTTAAGTCCTGCAGACATCACGGGAAACTATTCTTTAAACATATGATAATTCCACCAATATTTGTGTTAGGTAGACAGGTGTATAACGTTGGTAAACAGCATTGGTTTATTTATGAGCAACGCTTTTTCAAGTCGCTCAACCGATAACAACATTTTTAAGCAACTAGGACAAGAGAATATGTGAATATTTGTTGGGTTTTCTTTGACTTCTCTGACTGTAAATATAATACTTTGTGGATTTTGGTCTGTTGGTCAAACAAAACAAGCAATTTCAAGATGTCACCTTGGGCTCTGAGGAGATGTGCTGCACATCTATCAATGTTTTATCTACAACATAAAGCATTGATTAACCAAGGATAACAAGAATGGTAAGTTACAGATGTTCATTTATTATTATTATTGCAAACAAATATATTAATTATCCAAAAAGATTGTACAAAATAAAAAAGAACTTTGCAAATTGTGTGATGTAAGTCATCACCACTACACGCATGCACAACTCTACTACTCTGGGAAGTAAATCACATGAAACTTCAGACAGCACAGTACTCTATTGTCATATTCATTTCATGTGTAATGCTGTTCATTCTGTACACATGACATCTATTGCTTCTGTCCATCCTGGAGAGGGATCCTCCTCTGACCCGGGCTCATCGGTTGTCTCAACTTGCATCTGATGGACAGAACCTCAGTTAACCCCTTCCCGTGTCCTCATGTAACTATGGAGGAATTAAGATATTGGGTTTATTATGAGGACGATGTGGAAATAATAAAAGCAGACAGTATCTCTTCTGTCTCGTTACAGCTGTCACACTGCTCCTGATGTACTGTGAGTTCTAATACCCTTTAGGGAATAGAGATCAGTAGAAAATGTGGAGTCAATTATGTTTATTTACAACGTTTTGGGAATTTGGTTTTCTACGTTATGAGAGATACGACTGAACTTCAGACACATGCCTCTCATATTATGTAAAGTCATGGTACATTTTTAGCCATGCCCCTTTGTTCCAGACTGTTGGATGGATTGCCATTAAATTGTGTACAGACATCCATGGTTCTCAACGGTTTGTGTTTTGTGAAATGTTTTAACAGCTATTAGACGGATGCACTTGAAATGTGAGACATCCGTTTGCCTTGGAATCAGAATCACAACTTTTTATTGAAGTACGTTACACATACCAGGAAGGTGCAGGACAATAAACAAAAACAAAAGACAGTACAGTAAAAATGGTAAATAAACAAAATAATAACTACTTTAAAATAAGTGTATTAAATTCTAAAGTAGTGTTACTATGTTAAGTATGGCTGTGGTGGGAGGTTAATGTCACTACTAGTCTAAGACTATATTCCACTATTTAAGACTAGTAGTCTTAAATAGTGGCATTCTGGCTACATGCTACACAATGCTACACACACTGTCCCTGTAATGTGTCATACACCTTTATGAGTAAATACCTGCAAACCTTATACCATTCACTTCAGCCTCTGTAAATTGTGTAAAGAGCAAAAGATAGAATTCTGAACTAGGATGTTGAACAATAAACGTTATACCTGCCAAGCGTTAGAATCAGAATCAGAATCAGAATCAGTTTTATTGGCCAAGTAAGTTTGCACAAACAAGGAATTTGACTTGGTAAAGTGACTCTGCTTACACAAAATATACATTACAACACAATACAATACAAAATAAAAACAAAAACAAAACAGTGCAGTACAAAACAATGCATGCTAGAACTGTGAACATTTTAGCATGCCAATGTTAGCGTTTAGCTTAAAGCAGCAGGGGGCCGTTCACATTGCTTCTAAAAATGTGTGAGAAACATCTTTTTTTCCAAGGTGCTTGGGAGGTTGCACCCCTGTCAACTACACAATCGGTTAAAAGACAGTAACTCGTGGATGTGAGTGAGACGCACAGCGAGAGAGGTGGACTGAAAGCTTTAAATGTGTTTGATTGATGGATTTTTTTAAATTTCTCACTGCGCAGTAACATCTGTCTGTTCTATCTCCATTTGGAACAATGCAATAAAAACGTTGTATCTTAATCTCCCCGCTCTAGTGAAACCATACGCTTATGGTTTAAAAAGTGATTTCACAGTAGATTAACAATGGATTGTTTCATAATAATTAGTAGAGCATGGGAATTAACTTTTAGCCACCCAGAGTGTTCTGATCTGGTATGGATTCAAACCACACACACACACACACACACACACACACACACACACTATTGTGTATTTTTCACATGCGCCATGGCCTTGTCCGTGAGCAGAGGCGTCTCCTCTCCGGCCCCTCAGACACCGTTTGGTTTTTGGCTTGATTAACCACTTAGTTCGCTCACTCAGACACAAGATTGCAGGGAAAAAGCTTGTAATGAAGTGCTTTTGAATTTGCATTCCCGAGAGCTTTCACAGACGCCTTGATTTCAGTCGGCCTTCGCTGTTTGTTCTTCGTCAAGAGATGTCTGCTATTTTAACGGTAACGCGCAACAAGTGTCCATCCAACCTCCTCCATATTGCTCCCCTCATCAACCTAACTGCCATGAATAAACACAATCAACATGCATCTGAAGGGGAATTTGGAGGCTTTTTCTCTCAAATTGTCCCTGATGGGTTGTTCATCGTTGTCATTATGCAGATTACAGTGTGACCGTGAAAGCAATATCACAGCCCCTAGCCTCTGAAGCGAAATGACACCGTTCCGTAAAGCGGACCAAAACACTTGTGTGTTTTCTTCCTTCAAGTTGAGCAGCGCTGATCAGATATGGACAAACTGTCTCAAGAATATGAAATTAACAGCATTCAGTCGCCGCTTGAAAGTCAAGCCTTTATTTCTTCTTATCGACCTTGACAACAATATCGGAGTGCGAATGCTGCATTATCAGCTAAAGCATCTGCTGTAATTTACCAGGTAACTACCGTGATTTGGTCGAGAGTATTTCCAGATAAACCTTAGAACAAAGTTATATACAACAGACAGCTTTGTGACCCTAACACTTTATAATTAGAATTTTTCTTTGTTTTTAAAAAATTTACTTGATTCATGTATGAGCTACTGGGATTATGTAAGACAATGACTTGACAGAATCTGTGATTATTTGTGTCTGTGATTTGGGGCAGAGCTTCCCTTTGCACCCCGCTCCTCGCTGCAGGAAAAGAGGAAACTGAATTTGGTTTAAATTTGGGGCCCCTTCACTGGTCCGCTGGTCCGTGCTTCCAGGATTGATGAAACATCTGGACCACCAAGCAAGTTAATTTAAGTAATTTGAAGTTGGACGTAGATAAGCAGACCTAGAATATATCAAGGGGACCTGTCTTCCTTAGCTTTCAAGTAAAAAGGTAATTCATTTAATTAATTACATTCATTTCCAAATGCAAATATAATATTGTCCTGCAATTGTCAGAGCAGTTTCTAGATCAGTGGCTCTCAAATGGGGGTACGTGTACCACTGAAGGTATGTGAAGGCCGTCTAGGGGGTACGTGACATTGACTTTTTTATTTTTTAAATGAGCATCCATCAGAAAATCCTTTTAAAATATCTATTTAATGTGTATTCAATACAATATAAGTGTAAATTTGTAAACTGAATTGCATATATTGTATATCTAATCCGACACGGATGGCAAAATGTTGCGTATTACATCTTTTTTTCAACCCAAAATGCTTTACACTGGTCAGGGGGTACTCGGCTGAAAGATGGTGGTTGTGACCTAGATAACTGTCAGGCTCATTATTTTCCAATCGAAGTTCTATGTAAACACAAACTTTTCTTAGAAACATATTTTTGGAGATGACTCAATGCTTCATATCCTGACCCGCCGACTGGTTATGTTCATAGAGAAAAAAAGAAGTCATATCATTGAATTAGTGTACATAATTCCAGACATCTAAAATCAATATTATTATTTATTCTAACATTCTCAACATTATTTTTGTTCAAGTAGTTTTAGAAGAATCAATGCCATGTATGCACTATTATTAAAGAAAATGTACATGAAAAAGAAAATATACTTTAGAGAAAGAAGCCTTATCACAGTGTAGAGTTAATGGTGATGCATTAACATGTGTACTTGAATAAAAGTACACATGTATTAAATGCTATTAAAATACAATTAAAGGAATATATAATGCACAATACATTACTGAATTATAATTATTGAACCATTCATGGGTGCATCACTGTAATGTTACAGCTTGGCTTGCATACTTTTATTATCTGCAATGTATGTATCATATATACATGTAGGGGAGTAAAAAGGGCAATATTTACCTCTGAAATGTTGTGTGGTAGAAGTGTAAAGAAGCAGAACATGAATAAACTCAAGTAAAGTACAAGTCACCCCAAATTGTACTTAAGTACATCACATGAGTAAATGAGTGATATGTTACTCTTCACAGCTAAACATGTCATCTGTTTTTTCCTTGTGCCACCCTGGTTTCTCCTCCTCGTGGGCGCATGATGCCTGTTTGTTTGAGCTTTTCAGACATCAGAATGACACAGCGGGAAGAAAGTTCCTCATGGGTTACTTCCTCATTTGTAGTCACCAGATATTATATACAATATATCAAGAAAAAAAACGTCTCTTGCATCATGGGAATGTTGTTGTCAGTGCGTTGTGCGTGCAGGGGGAAAAACACGTGTGGACGGAGTGAGCCAAAAGGACGTGGACGTGAGGCGATGAGTCATAGCCAAGATGACTAAGTAGTCACTTTTCTGAAAGGACCTTGAATAAAATGTCTCGTATAGAATTTGATAGAGCAAAACAAATATTTTACGATTGGATCTGATTAATTTTGAGATAAAGGACTTTAAAGGTTTATTAAAACTTCAAACAGGTATTTTTTCTTTTTTTTTAAATAAAATGAAAGATGAGCCCAGGTGAAATAATGTGTGTCGGTGCTGTAGTGTGAAGTGTGCAATAGATAGATGTGTGCAGTGCCACATAGCTGGTGTGTGTTCAGAGGATTGGGTGCACACTTCACCAAAGTGTGCAGCGTAGTGGAAGTGTGCAGTGATATTTTGATATTTAGGTTCATGCAACACTTGAGTCAGTAAATGTAAATGCATCGTTTATGACACAAACAAGCCTCCTCAAATGTTTAGGGACTTCATTTTTGTTTAAATTATTTTCTTTTTATTGTAGTTTGCAGGGGCATAGGTCGCAGCTTCAAGAGGGAAACACAAGTATGAACAATGTCTTCTTTGAGAAGGCGAACAGATGCATACAGCACCACCTTGTGGTCAGTCTGGAAATGACCACTTAGATTTAATTTACCTTTCGTAAGAAAACGAATTACCTTGGCTTTTTAAACCTTAAGACAATAAATATTATTGAATAAATACAACCATGTACAAAACTATTAATACTACCAATAATGATGATAATAATATAAATAGTGATGTTAATTATATTATAATAATAAAAGCAACACCAATAATAATAAACACATATTATTATTATGACCATCATTATTATAATAATACCAATGATAACAATCACAACAGCAATACTGCTAATAATAATTATACAAATGTAAATGATGATTTATTGAGCATTTGATCAGTGTGATGGAGAGATGTGTGTGATAGAACAGAAGAAGAAGAAAAGGGGGTGGGCTGGAGGGACTAACGGGCTGGAAGAATGTAAACATTGTCCCCTGACTTCAAAGTGAGACTGTGGCTCCTCGCAGCAGCTGACCGATGAGAAGAGAAAGTGAATGTTCATCCACGGTCTGCAGGCTCTTTGAAGTCACAACATGGATCTGATTGGCTTGTAAAGTAGACACATAAACGTATAGAATGGAACAGAATAATATTTGACAATGCACATGCTGCCTGTTCACAGTTTCAGCACACTTTAATTTTAAAAGAGCATACGACAGCTCCCCTATGTTTAGCCACGCCAGAAATACCAGCAGTCTGCACAGGTTGAGAGGTGCATGTATTGGTCATGCAGATTTGTATCTTACAATTAAAATTATTTGTTTTTGCAGCAAGCTGCATAGGGGTGAGGAAAATAAATGTAATGTTAGAAGCCCTAATGACTGTTATAACATATTATACATGTCATATACATTTTATTTTTATTTTGTACTTTTCTTTAAGGAATATCAATTGTAGAACAACTTGTTAAATACAGTATGTTAATAATCCAGACCAGTGTTATGTTAGGTATGGGAATAGTTCATACCCATATGCAGGGCTTGGATATTGTGACTTTTTCCATGTCATGTCTGCTGTCCAGTGGATCACAAGTCTTCCTAATCAGCCTCAAAGATAATCTAATACAAGATTATAAAGTATAATGTCATTAACAGAGAAGCCATGTTAGCGATGAGTTTTAATTCTGGAAAATTATCCATTCATGAACTGGAAATATCAACTTGAATGCAGTAGTGACGATAATAAATAAATAATACGTCGTTATAGTGACATCTAAAGTGATGTATATCACATTTTATATATATATATATATATATATATATATATATATATATATATATATATATATATATATATATAGCTTCTCTAACAAGTAAAATCTCATCAACGCTGTTTTTAACTAATTGGAGTGTGAACAAACAGTCGAGGAACAGCTTAACCACACAGGGTTAAAACACGACTCTAAATGGTGACCTCAGCTCTTCACACAAACTGAATCCACTCTGTAATAATGACCTTGTGTGAGGGGCGTACGTTGAGAAGACTCTGCTGGTGTGATCAGCGATGGAGGCTGGATCTGCTATGTGTCTGAGCTCTTCATCATTATCTCGGCTCGCTGACTCATATCTTGAGCTCAGGGAACAAAACTCTGGCGGCGGCCTTGTTCCCAACGCCACATGACGCCGGGAGGGACAATAAGAGAGAAATAGCGGTGAAAAAAGCAAATAAATAGATGATTCAATACATGACAGACCAGCAACAAAGCCCACTGTTGATGGGAGAGAGAGAGAGAGAGAGAGAGAAAATAAATAGCAGAGCTCAAAGCGAGGGAAGGGTTGAGCGGATTGGAGGTGATGATGAGTGGAGAGCTGTACAAAGTAGGACATCTATGGGAAAGGTTTTAATGAGGCAGACGTCGGTGTGTGTGTGTGTGTGTGTGTGTTTTCTCATCCATGAAACACTCAGCAATGATACTCCAAACTCCCTGTGTCCACGTGGGTGGTTGAGGGTTTGTTTAAGTGTGCAACACGGACAGACGTTAGAACTGGATGTGTTGAAATGCTAAATAGTTGGTGAAAAAAATAAGTAAAAAGTAAAAAGATGCCACACAAAGTGGAATTTTTGATATAGTGTGTTGTGTTTTTTTAACGAATTGCGTGGGACGTAATTGCAGCAAAAATCAGATGCAAAAAAAAAAAGAAAAGCATGAGCCAAGCTACGTAATCCAAGTTCTTGTTCAGTGTCGCTAGTCCATCTGCTGGAGACGGCGGCTCATTAATGACGGTTAGACCCAAAGGACGCACAAACAACCAGCCCTGAGAAACCTTCTGGATTAACGAATTAATGAATGTTCATGAGTCATCGACACAATGAGTAAAGCAGTCGGGGAGGTGAGCTCGCTCCTCGCTGCACTGTGAGCCCAATAAGATGTGATCTTCCTCATCTAGTGAGAGCAGGAGGGGGTGTGGTCATTTATTTAGTGTGTGAGGCACTTTCATCAGCACGCACACACATCTGTACCTCCATTCCTTCAAACGAGACCACTACTATGGTCTTCTACATTATTTGTCAATGTAGGCCCTGCTATATTCGAACTGATCACATTATACATGTTGATTAACCCTCCTATTACCTTTGGGGTCAATTAGACCCCATTCAATGTTTAACAACTCTAAAAAAATGATTGACATCATTATTTTGTATTCATATTTCAGGACTTTTTCTAATTTATTGGGGACAACTGGGAAAACATAAAATTATCATGATATGTTTTCACTGTCCTGTACAATTTGACCCCAGGCTGTAAAACATATAAGAAATATCAACTTTTATATTTATCTAAAGGGCTATTTAGGTAGTTAACAAACAAACAAACATACCTCACACTAACACTTGGAAAACAATATAAATTCTGATAATTTTCTGGAGGTTTTAATTGTTGGGGTCAAATTGACCCTAGGGGTAAAATATGTTTGTAAATTTGAAGGTAACAGATTATAGTTTTTTATGTCAATATCTAGATATCTAAAATATCTAAAAAGTGTCTTTTTGAAACAGCATCCTACAAATGCTGTTGAAAACTACATGTCCGACTGCTGCTGAAATTTTTTTTAGAGTTCTTGAATTATCAAATATATGTTGTCTAAATGTTCTTTGTTGTTGTTGTTAACTGTTTGCACTTTATTACCTCATCACTTTATCACTTTTTATTATTACTATTATTCACTTTATGTCGGACAGAAAAGAGAGAAACATAGTTTTGATTTTCTGTATGTTCAACATTGGAAAATTAACAATATAGATGACTTTGACTTTGATGTATGGCGTGAGGGAATGAGCACAGGCCCAATTTGATGTCTGCATTAACTAAAATAACTTTAATTTTCATAAAAAAGCTCACACAGATCTTAAATCTGAAATAAAACCTTGTTCACAGGTTATTAGTTATACATTTAGCCATATGTTAGTGGTCTTCACATTATTACCAAAGTCCCGTATGCTATGCCAAGATGCTCTATATGTCTCTGGAAAATGAGAAAACTTATTGAAAATGTGGGTAACTGGCTTTAAAATGACAGCTAACAATGTATTCAGCAATAGCCACATTCTACTTCCGACACCGCTGCAGAAGATAAATCCTGTATTGAAAATAAATAATTTTAAAGTCAACGGTTCAGTTCCTTATGGGCTGCCATATTCAAATGTATGACATTCAAATATAATCCTATACAATTTTTATCTTTGAGCTGTTTGACCTAAAACCACACTTGTAAACATCGGGGCAGCAGTAACTGGCAAAAAGCCGAGTTGAGTGGCATTCCCATAGCCATGAAACACTCTCCGTGTGTTAAGCCAGTTCATCGCTATTTAAGACAAATGCCTTGCTCATGGGCGGACAGAGAAGCATACAAATCGCAGACAAAGACTCAGGCCAAACGCTCACAAACCATCCACTTGTTCCAAATGACCATTCTTGAAGGAATGCAGCAGCTAAAGGTGGACAAACCCCGTTCTCTACTTATTTACAAAAAAACCTGTTTTCTCATACCACCGCCATCCACACAGTTTTATTTTTGCACAGAGCCTAGAACCGCCTGGCAAGTTCTGCAGCAAAAGTATTATGCAATGTTGGCGACAGAATAAAGGCAATTAAACACAGTTTGGACAGCCGGGCCGTATGCCTCGCCAATTAACCTCCCACATAAGGAGGAAGAATAGAATCTAGACTCTGAGATTATAATCACACACGTTCTCTTTGTGTTCAATCAGTTCTGCATTGTAGCAAACGTATGAGTATCCTATTTTGCATGTATTCTCCATTAGTACTCTGGCGGCTCTGACAGCTAATTTACACTTAGATATTGTAATTTAGATATGAAGTACTTATTTTCTTTTATTCTTGTGCTCTTGGCTCCCACTGGGACCATCAGCTATTGAGTCGTATTCGCCCATTTTAGCCACATTTGGGCATGTTTCCCCAGTTCGGTCAAGCTGTGGCCCATCACCTTTATTTAAAAAAATAAAAAATTAAGTGGTATGTTTTAATTTGTATGATGGTACCAGCGATGCTCAACGCTAGACCTTTTCATACATCTTTTGTAAGCTTGAAAAAGAACTGTAAGAATTCTTGAGTTAATTAAAAGCACCCTGCAAAGCGCTGCATGTGACGTGTGTGATAACATTTGTACATATGTATCTATTTTACATTCTTATTTCTTATCTCAGACTGGAGCCTTTTTTGCATACGGTTGTATTTCCACAAATGAAGAAAAATAACATTCCTGTCTCAAGAAAACTTGCTCATATTAATTTTATGAATATATATATTCTGTTTTGCAAGCAAGATGTTGTTTTTTTTGCTTAATGGGTGATATTAATGTTATGAGTTGACAGCAATGCTTTTCCAATCAAATTGGCTTTTGATTCCATATCAACTGATTCTGGTTAAGTCACAGCCCCCAAGTTGCTTTTATCTGGGGCAAGCCTCTTGTCAATTCATTCACTAAGTGATTGAAATAGTACCATTTTATAGAATTAAATTCAATGAGTAGTCATTTGTTCATTTCACAATAATACCCAGCAGAAATACTATTCTCACTGGATTGAATAGATTTGAGAGAAATTAAATTAGATAATTTCCAGAACACTGACATAGCCGAAAGGAAACCCAGCAATCATAAAAACAGTTTTAAAATCTAACAGGAGACATCGTGGCTCCCCCAACAAATTGTGAAAACACACAAGATTCTGAAGCAAATTCTTTGGGAATCCACTGATGTTAAATATGTCAGTTGAAAGGATTTTGCTCTGGCGACGGAGAACATGACATGACCGACATCCAACCCTGTGACTAATATGTGCTAATGTGGTTGAAGGTTGGCGTTGCTTTAATGACTTATAAGAGACCGTCCAACTTTCAAGATTAGTAAAGCATTACAGCTTGTGTAATCAATATGTACTTTAATGTACAGTGGTCTAAAATAACACAATCTTTTGTACAGAAACAAGTGCAAACCAGCAAATGCAAAAGTATACACAAGTAACCACATCCAGCACTGCATCTCCCTTCTGCACTTTTAACACATAATGGAACCATTGTCAAAATCCATTATTGGTTAATGTTCTGACTAATCGTTTTTTTTTCTTCCCTTTTCGTTTTCGATGCCCAGATTCAGTTTCGGATTGCCAGAAATGTTCCAGTCGTGCTCCGGCCCAGACAATCCGTGGGAGATTAGTCAGACAGACGATGGACATGTTTTTTACGATTCTGGACCACATCATAGCTGGCCTCAAATCTGCCCGCTCTGGCCCGGCGCCCCTGATCATCGCGGTGGAGCCTACAGCAGAGCGCAAATCCCTGTTTGGTGCCAGCATGAAAACACATGGACGGTAGGCTAGTTAGCCATGACAGAATGTCACGGTGACGCTGTACGAAAGAGAAGCAAAGCTTTCGTGACTCATGTATTGATACGTCTAAGACCCCGTTTACACGATGGGAAACGCACATGTTTTCATGCGTTTTGGCCTTTCACCTCCCTCGTTAGTCTCATTACCTTCACCTGGTCATCCTGCCCGTCTCACCTGTTGCCCATTCCCTCGTTAGTCCCTGTCTATTTAGACCCTGTTTACACGATGGGAAAACACATATATTTTCATGCGCTTTGGCCTTTCATTTCCACAAAAACAGAGGTTTTATCACGGAAAACAATCATTTCTAAAAATTCCGGCCAAAGAGGAGATTTCTGAAAACTCTGTTTTTGTATTTGCGTGTGAACTCGGTCAAACAGAGTTTTAGGTTGTCAAACGTCCCAATATGCGACTAAAAAGGCTTCACGTCATGAGAGCATCCTATGAGGACATATGCGGACGACGTATTTCTGCGGGTTCAGAAACTTTTTTGAAAACGACCTTGTCTATACAACGTTATTTTTAAAAAGGGAGGGACAGAAATATTTGTTTCTCTAAATACCGGGCTATATGTAAATGTGGCCTAAGAGTCGACCGCCAGCTTGGTGATGCTGATGCTGAGCTAACTACTAATGTTAGCATGCTAACATGCTCACAATGAGAACGTCAACACGTAATGTTTCCTGCATTCCACATCTTAGCGCGTTAGTTTGCTCACATTTGTTAACACCAAACAGAAAGTACAGCTGGGACTGTGATGATGAGAATGGCTTTAGTTTGGCTGGTATTAAACCAAAGTAAACAACAACGTTTGGACATGATGAGAGCACAAAATGAAAGCGAATGAAAACACTAGTTCACCCTAAGGGAGCCATGAAAATTGCATTACAATACATCCAATAACTTGAAATATTTCAGTTTGGACCGTAGCCTGTATATAAGAATGTCTGGACTAAAGAGTGTCAACAAAGTGTTAGCATGGCTAAAAGAAAGTACTTATATTTCAATGTTATTCTAGGCTAATTTATGCTTAAGTGACTAATATATTAATTATATTCATTCACATAAATGTAAATATACATTCATTTCAAAATATGTAGAATACATTTGCATTTGATCTAAATCTAATATAGTTTAAAAGCACAGTAATAACCCATTTCCACTGTTATAAAAACCAGCATGTACCCTATCTTGCCAATGGATCTCTAAATAGCTCTTAAGCATCTCCTGTGGTTTTATTTTCTTTATATACATTACTCCCTCTTTGTTTCTCACAATCTCTTTACATTGCATTGCATTGCATTCATTTGTATAGTCCAGACAGACAACTGTGATCACAATGCAAACAACCAGTTTGGTTTCAGCGATCCACCATCAACCTCCCCTAATAGCCCATATATCCCCACAGGCATATCATTACTGAACTGTGAGGTTAAATAAATGTCATGTATATTTACGGCGCTCCATTAGATGCATCAGCTGTCATAAATATGAAACCCAACCAGGTCATAAACACAGCGGGACTCCACAGGTGAACCTTCTCCTGCCTGCTACTTGCAAACAACATCAATGACACATTGTTGTCCGCTCATCACAGTCGCTGAGAGGCCGTGGTATAAAAAGGTTAATGAAGAAGCGCCGTTACAGTGAAGATCACTATTTCAAGTCTTATGAAATGGTGCTTCCAGCGGCAATGCATTTGTGTGATGCATATACGAGCCTCATTGTTACTAGTGCTATTGTTCACACACGTCGACAAACATTGGAATGAATGTGTGTTTCAAGAGGCATTTCTTTGGGATTCAGTCTCTGGGGAATTGTAGGACCATCGTCCAGGTGAAAACCCCACACAATGTTCTGACAGATCACTGAGCCATAACTGACCACTGCAACGACTGTATGCCACTGGATGCATGCGTACTGCTCTTGCATATCTGTGCATTTCTTTTAAATTGCACAAGATTGCAGACCCCATTTGAGATGTGAGAAAAAATCAGACCTATTTTCCTGCTTTGATGCAAAAGTGAGACTGAATTTTGGATGTTGGGATACGTCTGGGCTATTGTGAGAGGAACCAAATGACTTTGAGATTGGCTGTAGTTGTCTCTTGGGCTTTAGGGAGGTCTACAAGGAAGATATGAATCAGACTGTCAGAGGAGGAGGAACAGAAAACATCCCTACATTAGATGGATGACTGGTAGACTTCAAAGCAGTTGTTGCATGATGCTTTCTCTCTAACGTAGGAGGCCTTTCATGTGCTAAAGTTGCTCCAGTGTTTGATGTGTGTGTTGAGCAAAAATAAATTGTGTGTTTGTGAGTCGATAATGGTCTCAAGGCACAATTTCCCCCTTCAATCTCTGAGGACAAGAGGTGAATGTGAAGAGGGGGAAGATTTATTCACCAAATGAAAATAACAGCAATGCCTGCACGATGCCATTGAGAACAAACGGGTCGACTTAGTTGATCATGTAGCTGCTTTTTACTGTCTGTAAACATTAATACCAGTAACTTCCGAGCCAACAAATGGTGAAAAATAAACTATGTCCGATAAATTTCCTAAAGATTTATATTTAGTGAATATTTGACCAATTATTTTTTATTTACAAATATGTCCTGATTTATGCACAGCAGGGGGGTTGCAAAAAGGCCATGATGTTAATTAAGGACATAAAAAAAACTACTTGTTGGAAGCCACTCGATATACGTTTTGGGGGTAAATTGTAGCCTTGTAGCAATTGCCCGTGCAGTTTTTGCTCACAGGCCTAACAGCTCAAGCTATCTACACAGTTCAGAAAGAAACAGCAGCGATAACATTGATAAGGCTAATACGTTAAGTTATTAAAGTCAGCTCTGCAGGTAGTGAGACGTTTATTCGGAGTGTCCAAAACATTAACGACCAGCAGAGATTAAAAGCAAGGAAGTCACCTGTGAAAATACACTCAGTTCAATCTTACAAAAATATCAGGAAAGGAGAAGAAAGACGAGGAATCCGTGAGACAGGGAGAAAAGAGGAGGGTGTCAGGTTTGGACCACCCATCTGGACTGGCCGAGCGCCTGGGCTGGCTTGACTGCTGTTTGCCTGCTGGACTGGATGCATGGATGAATGGATGAATGGATGGAGGGATAAAGACGGACATAATTCCCATGTAATGATTCAGATAGACAGAAAGAATGATCTGCTGTAATCATTAAATATGTCAATGGAGAACACACATGCTATGACCAGCAACCACACACAATTACAGTTCATCGCATGTACTCTCAGTTCAGCGAGGTTCATGTTCAGCGCCTCTTCTTGTGTTGTCCAGTCCCCTAAAAATATGTTGGCATGTAAACCATTTTTCAGATTGATGGGCCTAAAAAGCAGGGTGGTCAAAGTTGAGAATTTCTTATAGCTTTAAAATGAATTAGATAATGAATGAAAACTAATGATACCTGAATTAACTAATATAAAAGGTTACTAGTGTTACCACTTTGTTTATGAAGGTATCACACCTGGTGCAAAACCAAATGAGGCCAAGAGCTCGGGCTTCAATATAACCTAAACTCGAACCAGGAATGTTTCGTGACTGCCTCTTGCACTGGTAATATTTTTGGGCCGTTCTTTTACAGCCCAACTGCACTAAATCTGTTGGTTTGACCCCCTCGGCAGGTTCAACTAGCAGATTGATTTACACAGCATACTGTAAATGAAATTAGCTAATCGAATGATGCTTCAGACTTAAATTGTGTTTTCTCAGTGACCTGAGAATTTCATCCTTCAAGGAACAATGGTCTCCCTTGTTTTTCTTCACCCGGGCTACGCGAGCAGAACTATACATAGGTAATGTAGCGCTAAAGTAAGCTCTTTTTTAAGTTGTTGGCATGGCATGACATTAACGCGTGTAAAGGAAACATTGTTTTCTTTTTTTTAACACCCTAAGCATACTGACAGCTCAGAGCCACTGTAGCCTACAGCTCGAGCATCAAGCTAGTTACTAGCTAGTGCTCAGTAAGAGCAAAAGAAGCTACGTGAAAACTAAAAAAATCCAAATCTTTGGTTTGGAAATGATTCACATGAATGGTTTCTCTGTCATTATCCAGTTTATGTATTATAATTCCAGGATAAACATTTACATATCCTATTTTGGATCAACAGCAATGAATATATCATTAATTTACTCAAGAAAAGAACATTTGGACACCGTTACGCCACATTTTTTTAGTTGCCTACAACAGCAATTTTATCTTTTTTTCCCGGTAGTGATGAAATGGCTCTCATCTGGAGAGATTTTCCACAGAGGGTTTTCCCCTTGACCACTTCTGATAAGGCAGGGTTATCTAAGACGCTAATCGGATTAGACAGGATGACTTTCTAAATGTTTCACGTTCAGTTGTTTCATGTCTCTTGCTGAATATAACTCGATCCTAACAACACAAACGTACACACACACACACACGCACACACACACACACACACACACACACACACACACACTGTGACCCCTCCAACTCACCCCTGACCTCCTCATATGCCAATTGTTCTTGCAGCAGCAGAGATCAGGCCATTAGACTGTCTCCAAACTTGACACTGAGAACAAAAACACAGGCCAATTCTAGATAAAAAACATATCATAATCCCTCAAGGTGGGGCGGCGGGGGGTTTCAGGGCCACCAAGATAGCTATTCACAGCATCCAGACACTCGGAGGGACCTCCGGGAAAGACATTGTGAGGTGTTGGTATGAGACGTGGCATGACACCCCTGGGAAGAATGGTGATTAGTAACGAAGAGGGTTGACCAAACTCTAGGGCGTTTAAGGAAATATGCACATGGCATTGACTAATGCTTTCTTAATGCTAATAATGGTAGTCAGCAAGTAAATATGTTCTAGTTTATGACCAAGCATGTTCTTGTTGCATACGGTACAAAGATGCATAAAAAAAGGAAATTTACGCTGTGATGGGTTCATTTTCACCGACGCATTGTCAGGCCAGCCTGATTGGTTGATCCAACTTCCTGTCAGGAAGTGGGTGGGACACACGTCTTGAATAACTGTGCAGAGGCGGATGATGACAGGAAGACGACTATGAAATAAAATAGATGTTTCCAAAAGAGTTGTTTGTAACACTATCTCTTACAAATTCTGTTCAAGTACAACCGTAGACTGTAGGATAAAACAAGTGGACGTAGTCGTCGTGACATTACACATCGGTTTGTGCACTGCCGTTATGAAGCCTTGAGTTCGGCGAATTCTAGGCTGCCTCGGTCTCTAGAGTCATGCTCTTTGTATGCTCGCCATGATTAATTAATTATGCAGAAGATGTAATTATATTGATATGATATGATATGATATATACCTTTATTCGTCCCACAGTGGAGAAATTTCAAAAATCACAGCAGCGGTGCACATCAGAGCATTAATAAAAATAATTATAAAACACAAAACTGAAAACTAAAAACTAATACTAAATATACAGGGGGGAAACAAAGTAAAGTGCTGAGTAAAGTGCTGAGTTTGCTAGGGTCTCCAGCGATCTACTGCAGTTTGTTGTGCAGCCTGACAGCAGCAGGAAGGCATTACTGTTATTATTAATTACTGTTGTACTGTTAATTACTGTTATTATTAATTACAGTTATTAATCCAAGTACTGCTGTGTCACTGCTTTACCAGACCGTTGCTTTTTGATGCATCCTTACTTCACGTCTTGGTAAACTTTATAATGTGTTGCCTGAGGGAGAGAGAGAGAGAGAGAGAGAGAGAGAGAGAGAGAGAGAGAGAGAGAGAGAGAGAGAGAGAGAGAGACAGGCCTGGTTATCCAAGGCTGATAGCATACAATGCTCAATTTAGCATTTTTTTATTTGAAATCAAAATAATGAATGCCAATGCAAAGTATTACAAATAACTTATTTCACTTCTTGATGAGCAAGCCCAAAACTGCACACTATCCAGCCCTATCACCTGGCTGTGGTCCATCACTTGACAAAAAGACGTTACCTCTGAACATGATGCAGGCAGAATTTACGTCTGATACCCCGCTATAATTGGGAAAACAATTTAGTCCAATATATGCTTACTTCCTAGGGTACACTTGAACTATAAAACAGGATTTAACCCCATCAGTTCATGTAAACATAACTCATGCTGTACAGCCTTCTCCTTAAGAGTGTGTCTGTGGCCTATAATCGATTTATACAAGTTTATATTGAAAACATGAATGCACCATTGCCGTTATTGCTTTTGATGCACTTGACTTTGTAGTTCTTAACCTGCTTTCATTTCATGCTTTTGTTTTATAGACCTAAGCTATTACGTTTCGCATGTAGTCTTTAACTTTGATGGTTAATATGATATGTTTGTAAAACTGATGAATTGTATTGATTAGTTGCTCTTATGCTAGAAAATACTTTATTTTGAGGGTTTTCACCATTCAATCCTTAATTCTTACACCAATCCGCATCTATGGAAATACAAAGATAACATCCTAGAACTGAACAATAATGTCACGAAATGTTTCTTTCTATCTCACAAAGGTGGATGAGTGATTAGCTTTGGCGTGGATAAGATCAGGCAGTAAAGCCATCAGTGACATGGTAAAAGGCCATTGTTCCCAGTGCATTACGGGAAGATGACTGTTAGTAATTATCTTAGCAGCATGGGGCTCATCAAGCCCTCCACGCTATACTCTCCATATCGAGCCCCACTTCTTTACATTCACACCTTCCACGAAAATAATCACTCCAGTGATATCATTATAGCACCGCTATAACTTTACTAAAAGTTGATGATGTAAGCATTATACATCCACTCACGACTATGGGTTTTTCTGTAGATGTCGTGCTTTTGTCAACAGCTTGGTTTTTGGCTGTAACTACCGATTGAAAAATTCAACCTTTTGATCCACCGATGCCCTCTTTCCCCCGCGGTCCACACTTCCCCTGATGCCACCACGACCAAAAACCCAGAACGCTTCATCCAACCGCTCAACCCCGGGCATCACAGGGGCCCCTGCATACTACACAGCCTTTATAAGATTATTGCAATGGATGGAGCAGGTGTCTGCCAAAATTCCATTCTCATTTAAACCTCAGAGCCCATACCAGCGACCTAATCCTATTAGGCCTAATTGAGTGAAGTCAACAGTCTTTTTCAGTTAAACTAAGTTCACGCACTAATAGGATTCAAAAGGGGGCAGAAAAGAGGTACAATGTGTAGTGAGTAGTAGTGTTAGTGTGAGACTGGGAAGTGGACAGAGTGCGTCAGAGAGTGGGTAAGCAGGGACTGTGTGCTGGGACCAGTGGAGCTTTCCCGCTGGGTTTGGGGATCTATGCTCGAGGAAGAGGGACGTAGTGGACTGGAGGTCTCCCAGGAGGCTAGATAATCTTATAGGGGGGACTAAGAACAACATAATTGGTATTCGGGAACCCCTAGTGTGTGTGTGTGTGTGTGTGTGTGCGTGTGTGTGTGTGTGTGTGTGTGTGTGTGTGTGTGTGTGTGTGTGTGTGTGTGTGTGTGTGCATGTTTGTGATACTTGTCATAGGAAATATATCGTATCCTTGGATACCTTATCAAATGACGATATGTGTGTAAGTTTGAGTGGTCATGTGCCGTAAGCACAGATACAGTCACAGTGACTACACAGTTGCATTGCAGCAAACTATAATAGAACAAAGAGAATATTCAATAAATGATTTGTTCTAAAAGAATTAGTGAAATTGATCAAACATTCTTTGTTTTTGTCAAAATAGAGGGATATATATCATACCTCATTAAGCAATTTCTTAATGAGTAATTAGATTTTCGTTTAATTAAATCTGCATGTTCAAACAAGGAATGTTCATACAGTAGAAACGCACAAAGCAACAAGGAAGAACTTAAAAAAAAAGTTTATATGGGATAGAATTAGGTCAAAACAGTCTTTCCTATCATTTATACGAGGATACACACTTCTAACCAAACCTTTCTGGTAGGAAATCAAGCACAAGATATGATCTACAGCGATACGACCTCAAGCCAAAAGACAGTAAGGAGCCTGCCGCCTCTTTAATGCTCGTGTTTGATTGTTTTTGGCTTGTGGCTAGTGCGTGATCTTATCAGGGCCCTTTGTTGATATCCCTCCCCCTTTGTCCCCGGTTGAAAGACATGTGTTTTACTCTGAGGCAGACTAGTTCTTTACACAGAAAGTAAAGGAGATTGAATATTAGAAGTCAAATCATAAAGGTTGCATGAATCTTACCCTTTGATATGATATGATATAATATATAGCTTTTTTTGTCCCAGAGTGGGGAAATTTCAAAAATCACAGCAGCAGTGCACATCAGAGCATTAATAAAAATAATCATAAAACACTAAACTAAATACTAAAAACTAAAATGTGTGGATTCATGTTCAATCGTGTGCTCGACTATTTCTAAGCTAACCAGCTGCTGGCTCCTGCTTTATATTTAGCATACAGACGTAATCTATAGCTCTCGAAAAGAGCGTGAATAAACAGATATTTCACGACATATCAACTTGTCCACCACCCTGGTTTGGAAGTACACAGACAAACAAACACACACACACACATGAAGGGGGTCAGAGTGCGACACAGCGTGTAGCCGGTGGCGTCAGCGACACAGACACGGCCTGAGGACGTAACCTTTCATGGCTGCCCGTAGCCAGAGGTGCTACATGGGACTCCCTTTGAAGAAAACACATCCAAAAGTACTTTGGAGACAAAAGGTTAGCATAGGCTCCCAGTGATGTGGCGGAAGAGTAACATCTAACGGGAAGTGAAAGAGTAGATGTTATCTGGAGCGTTAGAGTCCCAGATGTCTGTGTAAAGATTAATAATTGTTTTATTATTCCATAATACTGATTGATCACACCACGAAGTGATTGGAATATTGTTGGAAATATTCTCGTTGATCACGAGGTTAGTGGAATAGGAACCTTTTACAGAATATATCTTGTATTTACGCATTACGCAGGGGAGGACACTGTTTTACAAATGAGGGCCAGAGAATGTGCGATCCAGTACAGAACAAGTCAGCTAGAAGTCCAGCCTGATAACTATCATAATTCAAATATTAATAATATTCATCAAGTGCACATTCATCGCAAATATTCTAGAAACATTCAATAAATGTCAATAAATGGCCAACATCTCTTATATCCTAAACTATAAAGTGTGTTTTGCAGTGACTGGCAGGTCAAAACAGTTAAAGTCATTTTAGAAATCAGGGAAGGATGGTAATGATACTTTTATACAATCTAATTCAACTCATGTTAATTTAGACGAGAAACTATAAAAAGTTTCCTTTTTGAAAAGAACTGTTCCAATGCTTAACATCCACCCTGTGTTTCTAAAAACAACACATTTGCCATAAAACTAACCATCAAGATTAAATTAATTATAAACTGTCTGACAATTAATCAAACCAACATACTGTTTGCTTTCTTTTCCCTTAATCATGTTACAGAAGCATTGCCTTCATATACTTTTCCTAATCCGATTACATCTGATATTACTGGCATTGACTTGTATCTTCACGGCATCCTGTCTAAATGTCTAAATGTTTTTTCTCTGAGATGAACTGCGCAGTTATCCATATGTCTTCTATTTACACATTAAAGGATATGTGCAAGGTGTTTCCTAAAACGGTGGAAACTTATTATAAACGCGATAGTTCATCTTCATCCTAATTTAAGTAATGCGTTTCCAATGGTCCGTTAAAAAAGTCTCAGACTGTGAAAAAACCAGAGACACAAACTCTTTTCAGGACTTATGGGAACTCTGCAAACACAACTTTGTGCAGTTTGAACACCCATTTAAAAAATAGTAGGGGTGTGATGATCAATGTTTTTGAAATATCACAATGTTTTTGTTAAAGGTATAGTTTGACATCGAGGCATTACACTTATTTGCATTTTTGAAGACAGTTAAATGATATTGATATACATCTGAAATGTTATTTTACATAATTAACATACTTTACTTTTTAAGGCTTTGTTTAGGTGATGACACGTTTAAACAGTTATTATTATTTTTTATATGCACTTTAATGGGTCAATACATTCAAATAATGCTATTTTCATGGTGCTAATACCTTCACTTAAAGATATAGGTGCGCTAATACACAGATCTGATCTGCGATAGTTTAACCTGAGGAAGACCTGAACTGTCCTGAGTCCACCACAAAGACCAACAGCCCCCACCAAAAACACCATGTACTTGTTTCAGAGAGTGTGTGTGTGTGTGGGTGTGTGTGTGTGTGTGTGTGAGAGGTAGTCCAGTGACGGAGACTAAACTATGAAAAGTCAAAGGGTGGGCTGAGGCACACAGCTTAGCGCAATGATAGAACCGAGACAGGGAGGGGAAAAAAGTCAAAGAATTGGAATAATTGGCATAATTCAAGGTGACTGGGCACAGTCAGGGGGAGTGTCGGTGTTGGGCGAATCTTTTGCCATCCTCAAAGAGAGACGCTCTGCACAATTAGCCACACAAACTCTGACCCCCGCTCAGAATAATTAATGAATAACAGAGGGAATAAAGACAAAAAGGCACAGAGTGGTCTGGTTGAGTGGCGAGCGAGGGTAATACATCAAAGAAGACCGTTAATTGGCCCTGTGGCTTTCATTCTTTGCCCTATTTCTTTCAATTCATTGACTCAAAATAATGGGTTCAGGTTCATTATAAACAGGTCGTTAGCCCTGGGAGTGCCAACATTCAACAGGAGAGTCAAGCGTGTGTGTCTATTCTTGCCTGTGCGTGTGTACAACAATGTGTGTGTGTGTGTATGTGTGTGTGTGTGATGGCTTAGCTTTCGCCTGCCCCCCCCAAAAGTCCTGACGACATCAATCCTACAAAGGGGAAAGTAGTAGATTGTGTTGAGAGGACAGCAACAGGCCGCGATTGCTTAGATTTTTTTAGTTGCCTAAGAGCATACACGTTTTCACAGTGTGCGTTTGTGAATGATACAAGTGTTGTCAACTTGTCACGATGCTGGAATATAACTGGTACGGACAGGTAAGTGAAGCCCACACACCTACTCCTGCGATGATGCTTTCAGTGTTAATGCCTGCTTCTGTACCCGAGTGATGAGGCCTCCGAGTTGCTTAAGTACAATAATAATAACAACACATAGTGTAGACGATCACAACCAGACAATGATGACGCACAGTATTGAATGTAGTAAAAATATTATTTTCAAATATTGCAGAATGGTTTTTCAAATCAAATTCCAAAATATATATGCTTCAAAATAAAGCGCACTCAACTATGTTAAGATGTGAACCTAATATATACGGAAGCACAAATGGCATTCGACTTATTCAACTTATTTTATATAATTTAAAACTAAAATTACTGCACCGCATTTGTTGACATGTTGATTATAAACATGGCAGGTTGATGCCGTAAGGAGGGAAAATACATTACTATAGTTATTGCAGTAATTGGCAACTGTCTGTTAGGTGCATTCTCTTTAAAGTGAAGTGATAATCATCATGTGCAATTACAAAACCTTTTTTTTTTTTTTTCTACTCTCCTGAGTCAATTATTGGATGTGACATTTTTTATTTTTTGTAATAATCCAAATGGATTATCTGGGCAATGCATTGTCATGCAGTTGAAAACATTTGTATGAAAGGTTTTGGACCAACAATTGTATCACTGGACAGTGATGATTTGGAGGAATTATTTTATTGTTTTAGACCCCTAAAAAGCTGACTCAAACAAAGTCAACTTTTCTAATCATACATTTCGTAACACTGAGAGAACTTTAAGGGAAGTGTTAATGTTGATACTGAAACAAATTTGGGTTTTATTTCACTTTTAATGAAGCACAAAGTAGAAGCGTCTACAGTATTTTCTTCCAACACTCTTTTCCTCGGCTTTGCTGGAGTTCACATTTCTACACCTGTAGTGAGCATCTTCCTCTCCTAACCTATTAACCCTTTATCATCCCGATATGACACCGGGTAATGGGACTAAAGGTGTCCTCATGTTTCATTCTCAGGCTCCCTCCGTCACCTTTCCCGCCATCAGACTGTCCCGTTCAGCTCGTTCAATTCAATCTGTCTGTGGCGATCTGTCTCATTCTTTTGTCTTACACGTTACTAATAAGTCTGGTTTTGGGGTAAAAAAACAACTGGTCATGTGAAACTACTCCCACTCACGCACAGAAAGAGACACACCATGAAAGAGAGAGGGGCAGGAGGGGTGGTTAACTCAATTACATTAACTTTTTCTGCTCTCGGCACATGATTTGGTGAGAAATACCTCTCTACTTTGTTACACACTCTGACATATTTCATCCTCTTGACCAACCACAGCAGTGTTTCTTCTTCTCTTGACTAGTCTTTTTTCATTCCAATACCAAAGTGTTCCAATACCTGGGCGAGCCATGTCAAGCAATTAATACCCTGAAATACGCCTTTTAAGTGAGTCTTTTGGTCTGTGTGGCTCCCCGCCGTGATGAAACGATTGGTGTCGTCTCACGTTAGTCTCGCACAGGTACCTTCACTGTCTGCACATCAGATCATTGACATAACCATTGATAAAGAGAGAGAGAGAGAGAGAGATAATAAATCAAGATGATATACTTTGGTGGGACCTGCTTTCAGTCAGGATGCACACATGACCTCTGAGGGCTAAATAGTAACACAAGCAATGGTAGGTTACTGCATTACATCATTATGTTGTACTGCAGGTAAGATAATTCCTGCTTGTGGGTGTGTGTTCAAGGATGTTCTCAGATATAAGATGTCAGTGCATTACATTTAATTTTTACATTTGTTACGAGAAAATCTCTTGCATAAATGAATGTCTTCATGCAGATGTTTGCAACCACATCGCCCCATAAAATAATATAGCTTTGACCAAAATGGACAGAAATTGTAGATAGATGTACTGTGTGATGGATTACCTATGTTTATGTAAGTTTGTGAAAGAGGATTTCTATAACACGCTGAAATGAACTATTTAGAAGGTATGAAATCAATCTGAAGGCTCATGGTACGCTTGAGAGAATTGCCAGCTGCAATGTGAAGTATGAATGTAATGGGCTGAACATGCATAACCACCAGCATGTTCCTTTAATCCCTAATGCATTTGCTATGTTGTAAACTGTGAACACTTCTATGTGGACATTCTGTGCACTTAAACACATTGAGATGAAAGGGATCCCACATGAGTATTAATTAATGAATTACAACTAAGTTTCATGGTCATTTCTGGTTTACCGATGAGATCTGTCATTTTACAAACTTCACAGATGGCGAGGAAAAAAAGCAAGTAAATCAAACATTAGCTTTGGTTCATGCATGCATTATCAACACATAAGTAGGATAAATGCAATGCATGCTTGAACATGGACACTGGTGGGAGCAGAAACGAGTGAGTAGTGTGCAAAGAGGTGTACATTTAGAAATACACCTTTTATAAATTGTAGTTTAGTGAACTGAAGTCATCTGACCGTGAAAACTTGGATGCATATTATTGCATATTCTTAGATTCTGGATTTTTCCAATGAGGAAGGATGCATAGATGATTTTAACTTCCAGAAAACACTTGGTTGTATACCGCCGCCAACCAGTCAAGTAGCAGTTTCATCCACTCTCTCCAAAGGTCACAGGTCATGTTTGGAATCCAAAAAACAAATCAGTTCATCTTTGACCTCGCGATGATGTTCATGCCAAAGTTAAGGGGATTTGCAGGGAGGCGTTGCCGGAATATCACGAGACTGTGAATGGACATTAGGTCCTATTGACCTTCACGTTTGACCTCCACAATTGATTCAGTTATTCCTTGAGTCCAGGTGGAACATTTGTGACATATTTGAACTTCCCTCACGGGGTTCCTGAGACAAGAATGGACAATGTGGACAGATGGACAACACAAAAACATAATACCACAAGGTATACAGCATTTGTTTTACATAATCTGACACATACTATTATTCAAAGAGTATTTCTCTGGAGCTTATACAATTAGTAGTGGATCTTTAAAAGAGAATAGGCCTTTGACATAAATTGACATCTGATGCTGATGCCAGACGCTGACATTTGAAGTAAGCCTGACATTGGAATCCTCCAATATGGACAGTTTGCTCGATATCTTTAGGTTGGCATCCTTCACACATTTCATTTACACTACACACATACACACAAATTGCATTTTCTTTATGAATGTGTCGGTGATAGTTGCTTCACCTTGGTGGGATGTTTAAACCAAACATGTCGGCCCAGTTCTGGGTTCAGGTCATTCAAGTCCCACGTGTAAAGCTTGTGCAGGACAAGTTTATTGGTGAAGCTTATTTAGTGAAAAGACGTGGCTGGCGTGGCCATCCGAGGAGGCGCGTGGTAGTCTACACGGGAGGACTTGGCAGCCGTGGACATCCCACACACTTGGAACTGGCAGAGACTGAATGATGGAGAACATAAATTGAACTCAGGCACAGCTAATTACCCAATTCATCCGAGACTGGAAATCGGGGCGATATATTGAATCATGATTCAATAAAGGAAACGGAAAGAAAATAGAAAAAAATAGAAAAAGCATATCTAAACTGGGCAGGATGGAGATGCATTTTCACATAGTTCAGGTGGAGATTTTCTTTTAAATTGTCCCCGGTAAAAGACTACTAGATGCTCTTTTGTATTTAGATAACTGTTACATTCATTCATTTGGAGATAACGTTTCTGATAATAATCGTCAGCATATTAACTGTGAAGTAACGTCAAGATGCCTGATTGAAGCCTTTACCTCTTACTCCACCTCACTTGATGTTCCTCTAATGCGTGGCTGTGATAAGGAGCAGAGGCACTCCTCTCTTCGTCACAGCATCTTACTCATTCAAACGGCGGAGGCACAAAGATACCCAAACAGAGCCAACAAGCAGCTCTTTGTCCTTGACACTAACCGTATATGACTAGTTCTGGTAAGGTCAAAGTTGATTTAATTTTCTGCTTAGTTCTCATTAAACAGCTATTGCATTACTTAATTTCCCACAATCTAGTTAACGGAGGAGGAGTAATCAATACATCTCCACCAAGAGCCTTTTGAACAGTGGCCGGCAGATTTATCCCACAGACGCACTTTGTGTAGCTTTGGGGGAGCAGCATCCTCTTTTTTCATCCTGTGTCGAGCTTCAAAGGTCAGAGGAGCTGCATCGAAATATTTAGATTTTGAGCTTCACTCCATCCAGTTGAATCTTTACCAAATATGCATTTGTATCCTCTACTTCTCTTTTTGATTTGCACAAAGATAAGCAGGTTATATGGAAATAAAAACACTTGTGTTTTGGGGCATTACAAGCTGTACCTGAATAACTACATTTAATAAAGGGATTTCCAAGAGTCCCCAGTTATTTTGGAGTAGCTCAATTAAATTGAAAAAAGAAATGTCAACAATTGAATATTAAAATATTGATTGTGTCACGACAACTAACAAGCAAACAGATACATCTAAACCGTTAACTCAAACCATAACCTAATGTTAGGATGTAATGGATAAGTAGTTAAAGTCGTAATAAGGCTTAGAAATTTGAAATAGTCTTTCAACCATTGTGTTTAAAGTAAAGGATAAATAGTCAATGGCCAAATGTTTAGTGAGCACTTTTAATGAACAATGCATTATCATAAGTGTACCATAAAAGAAAAGTGAATGACCTTCATGCATGATTTAAACAACCTTGACATGTGAGAGGAGTGACCTGAGTGTGCACATTGGCTCCTGCTGTACTATTATTGGTGTATTCATAGAAATCCAGACACATTGTGAACAGGTGACATTGTGAATGACTCCAGATAGAGTTTTAAAAGTTTGTTACGATGTCAACAATAACAATAAAACAAAGAAAAATAATAAACTGTATTTGTATCGCCCCATTCATAAAAGGAATGCAATAAAAAAACGCTCGATAATATGATAAAATACACAAAATAATTACAGACAACAGGGGGAAACCATGCAGGTATGGTTGACAATTACTTATTTCAACCTTATTTCTGTTCATTGTCAGACGCAATAATTAAGAATGCCAACTTTTATTAAATCTCTCCTGACCCTTGAGTCTGGACCCTTATGGTGGAAAGTTCACTTGTGATAACCTTAAATCTCAGCTTAATATGTGAACATACAAGATACGAGATAGCTTGGGAGCCAAAGGCAAAAGAGAGACAACAAACAGGTCTTTGTCCACAACACAAACAATAGATGAGGAACTCAGGAACGGTTCCTCATTTCAACTGAACGGTCAAAGTTCAGTTCTCATTAAACATATCTTGCATTATTTAATTCTCCATGATCAGGTTAAGGGAGGGAGGATGGAGGACAAATCAATATCTCAACTTCCCGTCTTGACCAGTCATTTTCTGCCATACAGAATATTACTATGGACACGTTTAAATACATTAGAGTGAGGCAGTGATATACTTTATGTTTGATTGAAATCCTGCGTGACATGATGTTAGAGAAATGAGATATTTCATATTCGAGCAGAGACTTAATTGGTCTGACTCAGAAACAAAATTAGAAGCATAAAGTGTCTTATAAAGTGCAGCCGGGACATTTTGCCGCCTTCATTTAATGATCACACTCTTATAAGTGACTGCAAAGCGGGAAGAGAGTCTCCATACTGGGTCTGGTGTTGGCGTCGGTCTTCTTTGCCTGACCCTGTCTTCTGTTCTTTGTTTAGCTTGCTGAGTTTGATGGTGACCAACTCTCTCTGTCTCTCTTCGTCCAGTTTTAATCCAAGTTTGTCCCCAAAACAATGGGGGTTGCCGGTTTCACCTCACTCTCGCAGCAATCTCTCTAACCCCTTCTGTCCATGTCGCTCGATTTGGGGCATCCTCCTTCCTCAAACCAACCTCCGAATCTCCTCCTCCACCTGTCTTTTCTATGTCTTCTTCGGTCGTCCACGCTTCCTCGGTTCATTTACTTTAAACTCCAACACGATTAGTTATTTCAATTTTTTTCTCACTTATTTTTTATTTTCTAAATGACTGAACGGCGAGTTTTCTGGTCTCTTAGGCACAACCCGGCTTCACAGATGCTGTATATATATATATATATATATATATATATATATATATATATATATATATATATATATATTGCCCCTTTTTTAAAGTCATCATGGATTTACTAATGTCGGTTAATTATGAATCACTCTTGGACACATTCAAAGTAAAATAAATCACACAATATTCCTGAAATAAAATATAACAACATTTTTTTTTAAAGATCCCATCTGCAGAAATTCATCAGCTACTTTTCAGGGTGCAACATTGATCTCAGTGCAGGAAGCGTTTTGTCTTTATACTGTTGCCCATGCTTCAAAAGCCTTTACTTCCCTGAGCTGGGACTGTCTCACAATCAATCATGTGCACCATTTTAATAAGACTTCATCTTCATAGTTATAGCTGGAGCCCACCAGGGGCTCCTTTTCACTGTCTGCCAAAGTGAGAGATTAAAGTCGTCTACAGTACAGCGTTCTGACATCATTCAGAGAGGCAACACTAGACCGGCCTATCCTGTTCTAGCTCAATGGACACTGAGGGTCAGGGATGAGGTGCCCCTTTCAGGACCACAGCCACCTCATCGCTGTTTACCCACAATCCTTTGTGGCTGTGGCTTGGACCTACCTTCAAACGGTTGAGATTAGGTGCCACTTCCCTTTGTTTTGTTTTGTCGTAGAACTCCTTTTGTCAAACCTATTTAATATTTTAACTTAAATTGAACCAACCTTACTAGCCTAAAGATGACAAAAAAAAGAATGTTTTAAAGCTGTCCAGACTAAAAATTTGTGTGCACAGAATAGGACTGTAGTATGTGATAAGCATGCTTTAATTAGGAGGAAAAGTCGATTAAAGTCCTAATGAAGGAATGTTCTGACTTAAATTTGATTGCGGGACCCCAAACAGATAATGAAGCTATCACGTAACAACTCCCCATAAACTCCAGTCTCACCTATTTCACTTCTTTTCTCTGTGTAGTTATACATTTTATTCAATATGCTCCCCATCACATATCTCTAATAACCTTCTATGCATTCATGTTGTTTTTAAAACCGTCTTTCATTATTTTTATAATATCCGTCGTAGCGAATTCTGTTGAATTCTCGTTGAATTATTCCCGAAGGAAACACCGAGCTGCTACCTGCGACGTCATTTAAAATTGCTCAAAGAGGCGAGTCATGCAACATGTTAAGATGTTATCATCTAACGTTAACTTTGTTAGCTTGGCGTCAGCTAACGAGCACTTAGCCTCACATGTCGTGGCGTGATTGCATTTGAAAGCTTGGTCAGAGACGCAAGGTAGCTCCGAAAAGGAAGAATTTGGATTGGCAATTTAAATATAATTGATTCAAGCGGCAATTGATGTTCACATTCGCAGACATTGAGCAAACTGTAAGAAGAGTGAGTGAGTGTGCGTGAACCAGAGAGGTTAGACCACTGATACACACATAAACACACCCACTAGTTTAGGTGGCATTCTGAACATGTAGTACCACGAGCTAATGTGTCAACAGGACTTCCAAGAACATATGTAACCTTCATTTGTGTGTGTGTGTTCGTTAGGTAAAGTGTGCGCATGCATGCGTGTGTGTAGAAGCTCTACGATCTCTGAGGTCCTCCCGTGAACAACCTCGCTTTCACTGCTCACTGAGAACGATGTGCTCCGACTGATTTAGCAGACAAAATTATGTTAATCCATTTCGACTAATTACATCACCTCTGCACTGACGTAGAGGACAGGCTGCACTGTATCCTCCTCTTCCTCAGTGTCCTCTACCTCTCTCAGTCAGCCCTCAGTTGACCGAAGCTGTTGGAATGTCTCGTAATGTATTGTTAGTTATTTGCTAAATTGGAAGAAGACGAGTGAGTAACCGAGCAGAACTACTTTGTCAGTGTACTTTATTATGTTAATTTAGTTGTGTCTACAAATGTTCATCGTTTTAGTCTTTTTTTAACTTTGACATTTAAAATAAAATGTTGGCATTTAGCCTACTAATTGCTAAAATACAAAAGGTTAGACAATTAGACAATTTTCATACAGTTTCATACCTTGTCGACTTTTAAGTGCATTTTAAAAATAATAATAAAACAATGGTCTAGTATATTGCATTTTGTATTTTTCAGATTAAAAATCTCTGTTAAGTCTAAAGAAAAAGTTTGTTTTGACAAAAAAAGAATGAACGGTAAATCAGTAAGACCCTAATTTTGTGGGTTTTATAAATCAAAACTTCATTAAGTCTTTCAGTAATTTTCCTTATTTACTCTAAATATAAATGTTAATATATTTTTACACCAATGTCGAGGGAGACCATAAATTAAATATTTCATCAAGGTAACAAGTACACACACACACACACACACACACACACACACACACACACACACACACACACACACACACACACACACACACACACACACACACACACTCTCTCTCTCTCTCTCTCTCTCTGTCTCTCACGCCCAGTTTCACATGTAATCCAGTTAAAATGGCTATAATATTTAATTCATATGAGAATCATTAAAAGTGCAGTGGTGCCGTGTCCATTATGCATTCCTTTTCTAGCAGGATAAAACAGTCCTCAGATGTGGGAGCTGCACTTTGAAGTGTTGTCTCAGAAGCAGGCCAACTCTTACAGGAAGTCCCTGATGTTTAAAACATGCCATGCGGGGGGACTAACAAAGGTGAGCACTTGTGGCTTGCCCAAGATGAGCCAAAAATGGCCAGCCAGGAATTTGGCTAGATGTGATAGAATGCACCGCGGACATCAAATAGAAAAGAAGCAGACAAATATACACGTGGGTAATGGTGAAGTTCTAAGAAGACAAAAAACAGGGATGTGCATGTAGCAAGAGATACACGGACACACACACACACACACACACACACACACACACACACACACACACACAATCTCGCGAAGACACAGCAGGCAGAACATTTTTATGTTGACCTTAAAATAGCAGCAAATTGATGAGGACACAGCAAGCTAAAATCTAAAATCAAGAATAACTTCCATAGGCCGGTTGCAGGTGGGCTGGAAACACAGCAATATTCTGAGTTAGCGAGTAAATATAGAACAAGGAAAACCAAAATGTCTTGACTCTGGATTTGGTTTGCTATAGCCCTGCAGGATTTTACTGCCTGTTTTTTGGCATCTGATTTAGCTGATCGTTTCCAATGACCCCGTTCAGTTTTGCTGTGTCCAGGAATTCTCTGAGAGCCATTCTGGGAAGGCCTGTCCTGCCCTTTGTTGTGGCCTGACAGCGACTGGGACGTGATAACAACTGTGTGTGAGTGCACACTCACTGGGTGCCTCACTATATTTGCACACGTGCACAGATTACACGTCGGTGCATTTCCCCAGTTGAATCCATGACTCTAGCTTGATGGTTAAAAGGCCGTCCGAGGGGAAGTGGGTGTCGTGAAGATAACCTGGGAGAATGTGCTGAGCTGGGCTGGATGTTCTGCAGGAAGGAAAGTGTGGTGATCCACAAGCAGGAACTCAAATTCTGTCAACGCATTACACCCCTGCACATGCACACCCCAACCCCCTAACTGCCGTCTGTATTTCTGCCTCTGTCAGGCCTTTTTACCCCCACACACACACACAGGAAGTGGCCCGTGCGGCTCCCAAAAAAGCTGATGTGTCAAGCCTTCCTTTTAGATATTTCTGCAAAAAGCTCAGGAAAGAGGCTGCAGCACCTCTCGTCTTCTTCTTCTTCTTCTTCTTCTTCCTCTTCTTCTCTCCTCGTCTCATTGAGACGCACCTAAAGCCGTGACAGTAAAGCCGGGAGACGCTGCCACTCTGGGAGCCATGCGTCGCTGTTGCGTGGTCAAAGTGACCACCTTGACTGAGATCCAACTTCTGCAGGTAGGGGGGAGCGACTCAGGCAAATCGGGACCAGATCAGATATAGAACCGCAGATGTGTCTTAACTGTGTGTGCAGTTGTGTTTATTGTGCATGCTTTACAAAAGGGAAGCACGGCCAGAATAAGGGAAAAGCCACCGTGGAATGCACATTTGGTGATGGGTTTGCTCTCCCGGTCTTATCTTACCTAACATTTCACAATCTAGGGTGTGTGGTTACAGCTGGTTAGCAGGCTCAGCGAAAACACAGCGGGCATGTCTGAGACGGTTGTTTTTTTTCTCACACTTTTATCTCATCTCTGCAGATTCAAAAAGGGAAAAGGGATAGTTAAGCGTCGCTGTACTCAAAATGTCAATAGTTTGGGGAAAAGTAGAACATTTTGAAGAAATGAATCCAAACCTCCCAGACGAGTTTTGTGTATATAATGTGTACAGTTCGTTAATGTCACCCGGTGTTTCATAAGTTGTTGGATTTTTATGAAGTGAAAGGAGAACTTGGGCAAGACTGAAACTGAGTGAAGCAACAGCTTTTCATTCAGAGGGAACACCTGCGAGTGTGTTTGTTGCAAAGGCGGCGTGAGTGCAGCATATTCAGTCGGACTAACGAGAAACATCTTTTAACTCGGAGGTAAATCACACCGCGATCCGATGCATCTCACAAGTAGCGGCTGAGGAGATTATGATTTTAAAGATTTATCAATCAGTGTGTGTGTGTGTCTATTCGAAAGGTGTTTTTTTTATCTTTCCAAGTGAACATGTATACAAAATTTAAAGTAAATCGGTCATTATTGTCTATTCTAAAGGTGTTTTTTAATCTTTCCTAAAGGATAATTTGTGATTTTTCATTGCATACATAATTAAGAATATAGAGTATGTCTTGTAAATTATGATTAATAGTTTGTATTTTAGGGATATTGTTGTTATTAGAGCATTGCTGTGACATGCTTCGTAGTTGCATTAGTGTGCACTTGACGTAACAGATACATGTTCACTGCTGAACATAGGAGACTAGTATTTGTTGGATTTGATCAACCTGCTGCATTCCTGTGAGATCAAATTATCAGATGAAATTATGTTTGTAAAAGAATTAGGAAAAGTTTGATTGAGAAAAAGAGCTACGGGCTGCGTGTGAAGGAGGCTGTCTTGTTCTTACATAAATTGTAATGGTTTAAATGTTCTAATGAAGATAATGAAGTTACGTGATGTGGCTGATCTTATCGACAGTCGTGTTTATATCTTCTGAAAGGAAGCGGAAACTCCCAAATCAAACCAAACTAATATTTTGTTATTCAAACGAAGAGGCAACGCTCGGATGCATTGAGAAGCATCTTCTTTGACATGAATGCGTTTTTGTCCTGTATGAAAAAAATACAGGACAGAAAAGTTAAGCATGTCAAGAATAACTGTACAAATGTGTGCAAATGGAAAGTGAACCTGTGACCTCTTCTCCACCAGTAACCTCAGACACTGCCTCGATTGTTGTGGCAGGTGCCGGGAGCCATGTTGAGAGAGAGAGAGAGTCTAACTCGAACATCGGAATAGTCACAACAATCCCAAACCTGATCTTTGATTGATTCAATGCTTATCTCATTCCTGTCCCATATGTATGGTGGGCATTGATAATTTTCCACATGTCCCCTTCACACATACACAGGCACGCCATTGAGACACCATTACTTCGCAAATCTAATCGGATTCCCTTAAGTGGATAACAAGCGTGTCTCCGGCATTTACAGTAGTGAGAAAGCCGAAGTGAAACCAGGACAAACCGCTGTCACACAAAGCAGATGTGGTCTGTAGAGCAGTCCCCCCCCCCCCTGCTATCCGTCCTCGGAAAGAAATGTTGATTGGTTCACAACTGGCATCTTGTTTGGCTGCCGGAGGACTGAGATAAGAGACTGCTGACGAGTCGAGTATTGTGACTCGTCTGTTCTCAGTTAGGTGGACGAGGGCTGAGCTAGGATGATTACATGGTGAATTTCCACACGGATCCAAAGTTGCCAATGCTGAAAGTCCCTATTTAACTCAGACGAACACACAACAGGCCATTTGCTAGCGAGCAACTCATTTAATTAATTCCAGGAAACGATGCTTTGTTGAGAAGAAGAAGACACGTCCGTCGTTTTGAGCAGTCGCTCCAATGAACTCACTCAGTTAACTATTTCTACCAGGTAATAGAATATGTTTTAGAGGAAGTGAACAAAACAAGGAAAAAGAGATGCACAGGAATAACTGATAAGACAAATATTATAATACCGCTGCTAATGATATATTAATTAAAAAAATACTCTTACTCATGAACTAATAGAGCCAGTAATAACAACAAGCTTCTTTGTCAGCTCCAGATCAAAACATAATCTGAAGGTTTTAGGTGAGCTTTGCTCTCAGAATTATCAAATACAAAAATAAAGAGCTCAAAATAGCTTTATTGCAGTTATTGTTTGGGGAAAGCGATAGTACTTAACTGTCTGCTTTGAAACCACTGAGTGAATGAAGAGGCTTTGGTTAAAAATGGCATTAGAGTTATTTAAAACCTCCATTGGGGAACAAGGGTCAATTGTGCTGCCACAGCCCCTGGAGCAAGCCGTGGAGGACGTTGCGAGCTGATCAGTGATTGGTCAGTCGGACAGAAAAGGGCGGTCCGCATGAATTAGTGACAGACGTTAAAGGCAGATATCCTGCAGTGATCAAACCCTGGGTGATCTGACAGTCCAGTGTTTGAAGTGATTATCATGCTACGCAACATAAAGGCTTACCCCCAGCCTTGTGCCTAATTAGTTCACTTAGGGCCCTTTATAAGACGTTGGTTGGGGACTGGGAGGCACAGACAGTCGCTGAGAACTCAGTTGCTCAACAGGATAGTAGCAGCAGATTTGGATCCTTAAAGTTCACTTGCTGACGCACCAAAACAAACCAATCTGAAGACCATCTGCTTCTCTGAGAATGCCACACTTAACTGGCTGCAGTTACTACACAATGCGGGATGCAGCCAGCGCCTCGAATGTAAGGATAACAACATTTAGAATACCACTCGGTAAACATTTGTTGTTGAACTGTCAAGCATCTTTTCTAAAGTAACATATGTGTATTTTTTTACTTTTACTACTGGTTTGGCACTCTTGATGTTTTATATATACTTTTGCAGATTAATATCATGGTTTTTTTGTCAATTTTAATTAGATTCTGTGGCATATTTTTCAGTTAAAAAGTGCTTAAGTATATGTATAATATGTTAGTACTTTATTGAGAAAGGTGTTAAATTAAGGTTTACGAAATGCAGTACTGTGAATGCCTGTTCCTTTGCTCTGCACATTGACTAATAATTTGAAAGACTGACTCACAACCATTCCTGTGTTCAGTTGAATCATCTTTTCACGAAGCGGACGGCCGCCGTGCCTCTCGTACATTCTCAGTCAGAAAATCGACGTATTCTCTATCCAGTCAACGAACTGAACTGGTTTGTTTTTCGCTGCAGGTCCAGAGCCACCTGGAGAACTCCAAGTTCCACCTCCATCAGACCCAGAACCAGCAGGTCAAGCAGTACCTGTCTCTGGGCTCCAAGCTGGCCTCGTCGACCGGGCAGGGCCACGCCGTTCTGCACCCGCACGCCGCCGGTCAGCCGCTGGCCACGGCGCCGATCATGAGGAACGGACACATGCCCTCCGTCAGCGACAGCAGCAACCCCGACAGCCCCGTCACCCTGCTCGGCATGGCCAATCACGACGGGGAGGTGAGTGGACTTGTGGGAAAAGAAACCGTGAAATACGGTGTTTCTGAATATATGGAACTGAAATTGAGAAAAACTCCAAATTTGGAGAGCGATGACTGGAAGAACGAAATTGCGACAACGACTTGGAACTGGTTCCCATACGGCCGTCGTGTGGCTCGTCGTTTTTGCAGATTTCGCAACATTCTTAGCACGTTTTCTTGTAAACACTTAATCTTCCTCTCAAAAGAAATGTCTTGTTCTGTGTTCATTTGGCACGCCATTTGTCAGAATGTTGTCTTAGTCCCTCTTAATTCTGTCGTTTAGAGAGATAAGTGATGGCTGACTCTTTGTTTGGACAGTCAACCTGTAAAATGGCTTTTGAGAGCGTAGTTCCATGTATTCATCTAACTAAGTGATGCCGTCATTGATCTCTCCCCCGCTCTCTGATGTGTTCAATAACTTTAAACATGCGTTCTTTGATGAGAGAAACATTTTAAAGGAGGAAACTAGTTTGCATATTTCTCCTAGCCGTGTTTATTCCTTTCGACAAGGTGTTGGAACATTTTAGAAGATTAGTTTCTAGCCATTCCCTCCCTTTTCCTACTGGTTTGAATGTTTCTTTTTTATTAAAGATCACATTTGGAAAGTGTTGACGTGTTGATATTCCAGTACAAACTATAATAACACTGAACATACTCTTTTCTTTTAGTTCCCAATGGATGAAGTTATTGATGACCTGATTAGTCTTGAATCCGGTTTCAATGACGGAGGCTTGGATTGCATGGAGTCTAACCTCATGATGCAAAACAATGTAAGTAAGAATCCCATTAACAGCTACACAGGAACACTGTTTGAAATGTGACTATCAGCAGTTTGAAGCTCTTTTGTATGGAGGTCTGCACACTGTTCACATTATTGCAGTTAGGTTTACGTAAAGTGAAGTTCCTTGACTAATCACTTCTGCATTTTTTACGCTAAACAGGGACTTGAAAGTGAAGTTACTCCACCCAAATATTAGGGTGCATGTTTGACTTGCTTGGGAAAAAAGGGACCTATCTTAGTTTGGGGTCAGCTTAAGTCTGGAGATGAGTGAAAGTTCATCGGGGCTTAGCAACATTTCTCACATTACTCTGTAAGATCAACAATGCAGATTAGGTTAGAAAAAGGGATGCTCTTATAGACACAATAACATCATCTCAATTAATAGGAATTGTCGTCTAACGGAGGTCCGCTATTGGGAAAGACAACCAACAAGAAGTGGCACCACAGACAAGCACTATGAGGAGGATTCATGGCCAAGAAGGAATTTAAAAACTCTGGGCAAAATATGTGGGACAAGGGGTCCATTTGGCCGGAGAACATAGCAACACCTGAGCCAAACACAGGGAGAGTTTATGGGACGGGAGCAGTGGGAATCTGGCCTGACTCCTTAAATACAAGGAGAGCAAGACTGGAAGACAAAGAATAACACACACACACACATAGATAAAGTAGACAGCAGATACTGTGACAGAGAAGGAATGAGAGGGGGGAGGAAAAGATAAGAGATGGGGTGGGAGGAATGGGAGAGCCAGCCGGTTTGAAATGAGAAGCGAGGAAAAGATTTAGTTGAAGAGTTACTGAGCCATTGGATTGGGCTAATGCATACACTCCCCATGGGCTTGTTCAGAAATGATACCATGCTTAAATTGATCAATTCATCCTAATTAGTCATACAGTACGATGCATCATGTCGTTGCGCCATGTCAACACATCCAGGAACAAGGATGGGAGAGCGACTCAAGTGATTACAATAGGAGGAGGAGGGAATTGTTGCAATATTTCATTTTGTAAGTACTTCTGTCCCCTCCTCCTCCTCCTTCTTCTTTTCTCCCATCCTGGTGAGATAATGGGAGAACGCACATGCAAACTAGACCAACTGCTGATATGTGAAGTGTCTGCAGTTTCTTCTGTTTTATTTCTTCTCCTACTTCTCCATTCCTTCCCATCTCTCGACTTGACGCGCAGCCTTATCACGTCCACCAGTCTGCCAGTTAGATTTGACACACACGTCGTGGATCAAATTGGCTGCGCGCAACGTGGACTGCATGGTGGCTTCTGTAGCGCTTTCCCATAAATACACAAATGCGAATTAGACACACATGTGTGTCAGCACGCTATATCTTGACATGTCCCCCCGGTCCGTGAAAAGACGTCATTATCGCAGAACCGATGCACAATTTCCCAGACGAGTGGAGACCCGTATAGGAAAACAGTTTTGCCTCTGTTCAAGCAGTTGACCTAGCTAGCCTTTTCATCTAATGGGTTGCTATTTTCAACACAGAGCCCATCTCTGTGTGATGAGGAGCACTTTCAAGTGGATGGGGTTTTGCAAATGCCGGCGATAGCAGATCAAGGCTCAACGTCTGGACAAACCAAAGCTCAGACATCTGCAAGTCTGGGTTGGAGGTTAGGCTCAGAAGGGAGTGAGGCTGGAGGATGACCCTTCATTGACCTGGTTTCAGCGAGGTTAAGTTGTTTTTACTCGAAATGAGCAGGCCATCTGAACACGGCAGCCGCTCATGAGCAAGGCGCTGGGGACGCACGGTCCTACTGGGGACGCATGTGGATACTACAACTCCCTGCTGGGAGGCCCAGAGCCAGAGGCCTGGAGGCTGATCACTCCACTCGCCTCTTGTCCTGTTTCTCAAAGAGCAATAAAGCCACACAGCAGTGAAAAACAACTATTTGTGTTGTGGCTTTTGTTAAAGTAAATGCAAACGTGTTTGCGTGAACGCTTCCCCGGTGACTAACACATTGTCTTTCTCTTCCCCCTCCTCTTTTCTATCTCTCTCCATCCCAGGTGTCCCTCAGTGGCAGCATGCTGGATCTCTATGGGGGTGAACCAGGTATGAACACCTCTAATGGTTTAATGAAAATAAAACATGCTCACATTGCTGTAAAAGTTAAAGTAAAAAAACACAAGTGTGTCTTTTTAGCTGAATAAAAAAAGGCATATTTCTTTTACAGTTGGTGCTAAAAAAGAACAGAAATTAAGGCAAATTTCTGCTTAAATTGAGTGCAATTAAGTGCGCCATGGAAAACACAGACACATGTCCCAGACGATGTGTGACCAGCGAATGAAAACTACCCAAACTGCCTTATCACTGGTTCCATTAATAGGCCGTAGAAACGTGTAGACTATTTGTCACAGTGCAACAAAAAAAAAAAACTAAAGGGCCCTTTAGGACATTTATTATGAATGTCATGCATCAAGCAAAAAAGCTTAATTGATTTAGGAAATATAAAGGATGCCCAAAGAAGCCCTTCACTCTCAACGGGCAAAGGAATAAATTGCCCTTCGTTTCATTTGTGTGTGGGCAGAGAGGACAATGGTCTGTTACACAAGTTGAAATTGCCTTGATTGAATCAACAGAGACAAATTGGGAAATCCAATCTCAGGTCCCCAATTACGTAATTTGGAAGAATATGAGTATGGATGCTCTGGTATTTGTGTCCCCCTCCAGGACAGATTAGTGAATTTGCTAAACTGTCTTAATTACGGTAGTTTAAAAGTCATCCCCATTTCTTTCTCCATCCCCCGTCCACAATGGGCTTCACACATGGCAGAGGGGATAAATCGGGCTCGTTCAGTGTGTGTGTGTGTGTGTGCACGGAAAGTCCACATTCTGGCTAAACCCGGCCCTGATACTCCCTCAAAACAACTGACTGTGCGTCTCTTGACTGGAGCTTTTGTGGCGTTTTGTGTTTCGTTGTCTTTCGGGATTCTAAATTTGTGTGCGTCGCTAATCCATTTGTTCCGCTCTGTCATTCACTCTTTTTGACAGTGCACGACACAAGAGTGATGGCCAAAGAGAGACAGAAAAAGGACAACCACAATCTGAGTAAGTGTCCCCACCGCTGCCTTTCAACTCCCTCACGGTCCATCATCATGAAAATGACTCTCTGGCGTGATGGGCGAGCCTTTTTTTCGCAGCTGGCAGCATCCTCATCATCGTTTGATCTTTTTTCTGCTTGCTTAGTTGAAAGGCGGCGGAGATACAACATCAACTACAGGATTAAGGAGCTGGGAACGCTCATACCGAAGTCGAATGACCCGTAAGTTGCAAGCTTGAAATGTATTTATTGAAACAATAGCCTTGCCTCTCTTCCCGTCATGTCACTAAAACAGCGGCTTGTCTGGCAGAGGAGCGTATTAAATTCTAAGCACAAAGACACTCTAAACGTTGTTCATTGAATTCAAATGAGAACTCAAGTACATTTCAGTCATATTTCAAGGGTGCACTTGAACTTCCATTGTAGTCGACGCTCCGAGAGCTGTACCTCCTCTCGCTGGGTCCCAGCAGTTCAGCTCAAAAGCATGAATGATGAGGAAAGGGTCAAATGCAAAGAAGCAGGCCAACACCATTTGAAATCAAAGTTTGAAGCACAATTGGAACACGGAGACGGAGCGTGGCGCTGAATCGAAAAATCCACCGGCCATCTTTCGCAATTGAACTTTGCTTCAAATTTAAATGGGAGGTTGCCGTTGTCATTGTGCCATTAACACCAGAGAGAAGAGATTATTAACGCTGATCAGACCGACGTCTCACCCGTGTGGAAAAGGACAATTCCGCGACAGCTCCCCTTTACTTCTTGAAAAAAAGCAATAATATCTGCAGAAGAATGACTTGCACTCTTGCACCTCAAGTCCAATGCTCCATTTTCTCCTCCGTCTCCCTACTTAGCTCATTTTCCCCTCACCTATTTTTACTCAGGGATTAATTCTGACCGAACCAAGGAGGTGCGAGAATGGACTTTCCTTCCGCATAGCTACTTAACTATTCTATTAAAATTCCCATTCAGTGTCCCCATGTAATGTCCAAGGATGAATAATTGCACCATGTAAATCACCATTTCGTATTCGGATCATAAAAAGGGGAAAGAAACCTCTGTGTTAAAACTTTCCCCCCCTGTTTTTTCTTATTATTATTACGGAGGATATTCTGCCGACATCAGGGGGTTCTGTGTAAAAGGTTATCTTTTACATTTCTCCTTTCTGCAGGGACATGCGCTGGAACAAAGGCACGATCCTGAAGGCCTCGGTGGAGTACATAAAGTGGCTGCAGAAGGAGCAGCAGCATGCTCGGGAGCTCGAGGGCCGCCAGAAAAAGCTGGAGCAAGCAAACAGGAGACTTCTGCTGAGGATCCAGGTAATAAAACGCTGGACGTGATGCGGTCTGATGGTCGTCAGTGGCAACGATGCTGAATGAGCCCTACAAGCAAGATTATAATTGTTATATTCAAATCACAAATCAAAACCCATCTGTTCAAAACTGCTTTTAATGTGTGATTGTGTGCTCTGTATGTTCTTATTTGCTTTTATCGTTTGTTTTATCGTAATTTATAATGCATAGCTTTTTTCTTTTCATTATGTGTTGTAAAGCGTCTTTGAGCACCTGGAAAAGCGCTATACAAATCAAATGTATTATAATTATTATTATTATTATTATTAAAACTTAATATTAGTTTACATCACTTACTTAGATTGTATTTGCTGGACGACAGAGTTTAACGTTTTTAACTGCAACTGGGTGTTTTAAAGGCTTTCTTATCAACTATTTTAACTTATTTGATCTATTTTAACACCACTATCTGTCCCCTCCCCCTTCGCTCTTGATGTTTACATGAGGTCCATCCACTCCCCTTATCCCTGGGAGCTCAGTGTTTATGACCTGATGAATACACACAATGCAGCCAGCTCTTTCAGTGGAAAAAACACAGGGTAGAAAATAGATTATGAAAGAGATTTTTAAGACACAAATATTATGATTTATCTGAGATAACGAAACTATACAGGGATTCAGGGAAGGAATACTGACCATCCCGCACATTAAGACGACATGTCACAAAGGTCAAAGGGCCCTTCGTCATAGTGATCCTATACCGTGGTTAGAGTGTGTGTGGTAGAAGAGTGTGTGTCAACACCCAAACTCCTTAAAGTGCGGCTCACTACAACCTCAGTGAGTGGAAGAGACGAGGTGTCGTCATGGCAGATCGTAATCAAGGACACTGCAGATCTTATCTGGACTAACTTGAAGTACGTGTGGAGATATTTTTCACTCATGGTGTCTTTTTATTTATCTTTTTCCAGGAACTTGAGATCCAGGCCCGAGCGCACGGCCTCCCGAACATGGCCTCGTCCCTGGGGACAGTCGACCTCTCCTCCCACCTCCTCAAACAGCAGCAGTCGTCTCCCCAGGCCCAGCAACCGCAGCAGCCTCCCCTCTACCAGGAGGACCCCAACGGCGATTACCTCCAGAGGATAGCCGGCGTGTCGGCGTCCATCCCCGGCGCCGCCGTCGCCGGGCAACAGGATCACATCCCCGGCGCCGACGGCTGCTCCACGTTCTCCGACCCGCTGTCCCACTTCACGGACTTCTTCAGCGCCACCCTCAAGGAGGAGCACCGGCTGGACGAGATCCTGATGGACGACCCGCTCTCGCCGTTCGGCGCCGACCCGCTCCTCTCGGCCGGCTCGCCCGAGGCCGCGTCCAAGGACAGCAGCCGCAGGAGCAGCTTCAGCTCCGCGGAGGACGACGACCTATAAGGGTTCGCCCTCTTTAGTGATGAACCTCTCGTTATCTCCTTCTCGGGCGTGAGCCTCCGAAAAGACTGACTGATGGCTCCGGGCGAACGCTAACCACTCGCAGGGTTGCACGTCATTTAAATGACAGCTTCCACACCTGGTATAGCCCCTCAAAGTGGCACCTGTACATATTTGGGCCGCTCTTGTTGGCCAGGTGGGTGTTCGAGCTGGACTGGTCCCAGAGCTCGCATTCCCAGAGATCCTCCTGCTCCTCCACCTGCTCTTTTTTTAATTTTTTTTACTTCACAAAAGACAATGAATATGTTTCTCTGCCTTCCCGGACAGAGTTGAAACAGACTCACAAGAAAAAGGGAGACATTTAGAAGCCTTTACGTGCATCATATAGATGGCTATGGCATACTGTGGCTTTGGTAAACACTGCGGTAGCCGTACACTGTAACGGGCAACATGTTCACTGAAACCCAGACAGAACTGTTTATGAATAAATGAAAATACTACTCTGTGTTAAGGACTGTAGACAGTGATGTGCCTTACTCAAACTCCAAGTGTCCTAAGAAATGTCTCAACATGGGACGGATGTACTCACCACAATGCCTAACATGTCTGTCTTTTAATGTTCTTGTCAAATAAGTGCTTGTGTATTTATATGTTTTAATCCATGTTTTCCTGAGAAAGATAAATATAGATATAAATATTATTATCTAACATGCTACCTTTTTTATGCTTAGTATAGGGGTGGGAAAAATATAATAAACCCCTTTTTTTGGTAAATGGATTTTTGGCTTCTTGCGAACATCATTTGTTCGACGTCTGCATCCCTAAAACCTCAAGAAAAAGAAACAAGAAACAACATTTTAAACCACAATTCTATTTCTAAAGGCTAAGAACACAGAGAAATTAGTATAATCTGTGCAATTAAAAATGGCAAAGTACTTTGCATTTCACTTTCAATTGAAAACCTACATTACCCATTATCTTATCAGATGTGTCATCATTTCGTACACATGAGCAATGTCTCGCTCTGCTCTATTGTTAAGTGGACAGTAAGCGCATAAAACATGATGATAGCAACTTAATACAAAGAGAGCAGTGGTAAAGTACAAAATAATTCATCTGGACGGCAACAGACCAAAAGAGTGAGCAAAGCGTGAGAAGTATCACACCGGAAGGTGAAGGGCCGACTTACAATGTGGCTGATTGCCAACGAGTGGTAGAACGTAGGAGAGAGGAGGGAAATTGGATAATAAAGACAAGTAGAGGAGGAGTAATAACTCTGACGAGCCCACTGTGAGCTGATGAGGCCTTGAGGATGAATAATGTGGAGGGATAAAGAGCTAAAGAGAGAAGTTTCCCCTGAGGTGTATAGGCCACGTTGTGTCTGTATACTGCAGGACTATTATCACTACAAAGTTTGCTCAAGAAAGTTTGTTTGCCACATATTGATCAAAGAAATTATGAGCGTAGACATCTTATACTGCTTTGGGTAAAAATTAATATAAGAATCAGTCATCAACATGTAGTTTTTAAAAATCTTGTAATTATGCATTAATAATACAACAAACAGAGCCATCTAAAAGAAGAAGAAAAAACCCACGCCAATACTTCCCAAATGGATTTCTCATCAAAGCCTACGTGAATTAATGTTTTAGAGTGTTATTAGCTTGTGTTTCTTCGTAATGAAATCGAAACGTTCCTCGCTCGCATGTCTTGAGCCGCAAATAAGACTCAACCAATCCATCATTATGGACTGCAGTCACTTCAACTACAAAGTGGCGACTGATGTTTACGGGTAATTGACCAAAGCAGTTATGGAAGGTAAATATAGATTTTCACGAAGAGTATCTAAGAAAGCGTCTGCATGACTGAAATTTCAAAAAGACTTCATTTACATTTAGACTTTCAGTGATTTTTCTCTCTTCTCCTTTCAGATATTACAAAACTTGGGAAAAATAGACCAATTAGTCTCGCACAGGAATTGATGAAAGTGAAAGTCCGAAAATACAAATGAATACCTCAATGAAGTTATTGACGGTAATACCTATACACATTCTCATAACACTCTTTTGAGTATTACCGCGGGAGACAAAGCACACTGCTCTGAAATAGAAGGTCAGATTAAACTTCCTAAATCATTTATTTCCCTCCATATCAAAGACTATTATGGACAAAGTTCAAGGCATATTATGCACGCGCTACAAATGGTAATGTGGTCGGATGAGGCAATGGTGACATCAGAACAAGGGACTTTTTTATTTGGAATATCACAGTTCATCAACCCACAGTTTGGAAACGCACAGGACATAATGCGGAGGCGTGGACCGAGGAAACAGCGCATGCAGGTATCCCAGGAGGCTGTCATGTTAGAGGCATTAGCTGCATGTGTTGGAGAGGATCACTTAAATTTGAACACGTAAAAACAAATCTGGGAAAGTTCCCCATCCTACAAACCTCCCCATACCTCTCTCACGTTCTCTGCTCCAAACCGAACCTCCTTCATGAGAAGCAGATTGGTTTCTAGCTATTGCCAAATAATTGTACATATTGTAAAATAATCTTTTCCATTCCTTTTTGTGTTGCATATGCAAAAATGGCCTCCCTGTTAAGTATCCGAGGGTTGCTGATGCTGCGTGACATTTCAGACAGCAGGTGGCAGCAGTGTGCTGTGTGTTTTCATCACACTGGACATATGTTCATGAGAAGAGACCCAGAGCAGGAGGTGTGCTACAACACAACACATTAGCAGGGGAGTATCCCCCCTCTCCACCCCCCCCCAATCAAGTACAATAAAAAGAGTATAACTATAGTTGGTAAAACGCACTCCAACATATGGAAAAGTGCGTCGTCGGTATATGCTTAAAGTCCACGGTAGTCCCTAAACTTCCCAGTATAAGCTGACAAAATCTAAAGAAGGCAAGTGATGTCGTGAACCTCACCGTGCAGTCGTTCTGTCACCAAAACAACGACGTCAGACCTCCTGCCACCCACCAACACCGACACCGCCACTGAGCCGGAGGAGCTGTCACCTGTGCGGATGCCACAGCTGCCAGCGGGCTACAATGCACTCACCTGTCGAGCCTGCCACTGGCAACTCTTAATCACCTCCCGCTGAGGTGACTCACTTTGGAGCATGCACACACACACATACAGACACATGCACACACACACACACACACACACACACACACACACACACACACACACACACACACACACACACACACACACACACACACACACAAACAAGCCTAATCAAATGTGCTTGAGTGCAAAAACAAATGTGCACAGGCAAGTGCAAACACACACACACACACACACAGGCAGGCAGGCATATATGCATACGACACACACACACACATACACACACACACACGCACAGGTGTGTATCTCATTCCACCGCCACGAGGAAGCTGAGGGGAGAAGACGAAAAATACCCACCTGAAAGCCCTCATCAGGATCTGGACTGTGACAAGAGTTGTGCACAAATTAGGTGAAATTTGAGTAACACTATGACAGCCGGCAGCGAGGCACCAAACATCAAGTGTCATTTCTATTTTCAGCCACGATTCAGAGCCGTGTGACAAACAACACCGCGCTGCTTCTCAATCAGTCAGCCCGTCTCCTGGAAATGCGGAAAACTATAGGGCCCTGGTTGAGTTTTTCTCCTTCGGGGAAAAAAAAGAAGAAGAAATGATCTGAAGTTACGGTCAAAGTTGAGAATATAAATGGGCCAAAATTGGAGTATTACATTTAATGATTAGGAACTCAAGCAATCAATAGAGTTTCCCCAGTGCACTACAGTAATTCACCCCTCGATTCTTTGGGGCATTAGCCTCCATGCTGCTTTTATTAAGGGCCACACCCTGACCAGTGCTCGACAAACTCCCATGTCACTACACGAGCAAGGCCCCACGTGCATTAACGATGGAACACTAGAGAGATGAAAAAAAAAAAAAAAAGAAACGTGGCCCGAGCCTTCTCGAGATGCTATAAAATTAATGCGATTTCCAGAGTTTTTATGAAACGAGCCAGATGCCAAATACATAACTTCAAACAAATTGACTTCCAATTATTGGTGCGGCGCACCACTTCCAGATGTGCAACAGATGGGGCCGGGGCGACCAAAGGTGTCTCAACCCGCGCTTTGTGTTATTCTGCAGTAAAAAGGCAGCACAGTTGTGTGTGTTTCGAATCACCGTGGGCTGTGGGCTGGAGGTGAAGGGAAGGACAGGCGGATAGCGGAGGAAGAAATGAAAGCACATCATTAGGAAAATATGAATCTACGCAGCGCAGACAGTAGAGCTCCGCATGTAGCATTAATACAGCCTGATATTATGTAAAGGCAGATGAGATGCTGAGGCTGAAAGCTGGAGTTGTATCAAGGAGATGGGGGATTCAGAAATGTAAATGTTAATGTGATCTCTGCTGTATCTTCCAGTGCTGGGATTAAATGGTAAAAAGGAACAATTATGGGGCGAGCTTTTTCTGTGCATATGTTAATAGCTTACAATATCCTTGCATGCATAAAGTACATTAGATATGATTAGAAGATATCCACAATACGTAGCTTTATATACTAGAAGGTTTTATAGTAGTCAGAAGTAGAACTGCACTCTGTTCGATTGTTAACGAAGTCCCTTCCTGGAAACTTTAAATAATTTGATTAGTCACTGTTAAAGCTACATAAAAGTAAAACAAATGTGATTCTGAGTGGGAAAAGTAGCTGAGCGCTTACTTCTTCTCACTGTGGAGGAAACTAATAGAATATCCACTAGTGGTACGGTGTCCTGGGAGGGTCATGGCTGTGATCCCATTATTACCACAGACTTGGGCCCTGACGGAGCCAAAATGGCTGTGTATTTTTCCCAGAGCCCATTCTGAAGCGGTCTACTGGGGCCCTATCTACTTAACTAGCAGTCTGCCTGAGCACCACAGGTCCCCCGCCTCTGATCCTGGGGGCCAAAGAGCTTCTCCTTGCCGCCTCTCTGTTTTCACGTATCTTAGGCTGTCTATTCAAATACACCATTTTGCTTGGCCATCGCCCCTCTGCGCTGGCTTTAATTCCCTCGCTCTGTCGGAGTTGTATGCTAATCCAACTAGTGACAGTCCCCCACCCATTCCCTCTCGGGTCTCTTTGCATGCACACACACTCCAACACACACACAGACACACACACACACTTTAACCTTGTGTAATCTGGGTGACCTTGGACTGAATAGAAGCTGAAGAGAAGAGACCCTGATTGATTTGGGATTTTAAAGAGGAGCGCTGGCCAGTGTGCCTCCACCACCCCTCTGCTACCCTGATAAAAATAAAATAATAATATGGCCACTGAAGCTCGCTGCCCTGGTTTTGGTGCGCATGGTGAGGTGCAGGGGCAGCTGGGTAAATGTGAGATTTAGGCATGTGGGTGCAGGGCGGTGAGGTTGTTGGGGGAGAGCATCAAGATGATCATCATTAGCAGGGGAAGATAATTGGCGCTGCATGGGCCCCGGCGTTACGGTGCTCTGATGGGCATCTTGTCTGCATTATTCATTCCTCTTCTCTCTCTCCCGGTCCCTCTCTCGACCCGGGCCAGCACTGGGCCTTAGGAGCCGGACTCATCTATTATAGATGGGTAATTGTTTATTAAATGCAGGCCTGACCCTATTATGCCTATTAACCATGTGCTACACACTGGTGCGTGTGTGTGTGTGTGTGTGTGTGTGTGTTTGTGTGTGTGTGTGTGTGTGTGTTTGGCTGGCAAGCGTCTGTCTTTTTCCATATTCTAGAAGATCTGACAATCCCCTGTCGAGGACGTGAGGTCGCTTCGGCATGAGCAAGTGTCAGCGTTCACGGCTAAAGACGGAGAAAAAAGAAGAAGAAGAAAAAAAATAGAGATGGGAAAAAAGGAGGAGAGGAGAAGAGAATGATGAAAAAAATAAACCAATGCCCGTGTGGCTGCCACTGGCCAGAGAGGTATCTCGCTCCGTCTCCTCCAAGGCTTGGTGGACGGAGGCAAAGACAAAGGGTGAGCTGAAGTGACGCTTTGCTTCTCATTACTCCGACTCCTAATCTACCTCTGCCCTATCCTGGGCAATCCCTGCTCCGGGCGTTCGGAGGCTAAAGCTTCAAACTAGACAGTTTGTCCAAAGCGGATTCATTACCTTAGCTATAGGACCCACCAATGAGCCTGCTAAAAATGTCACATTTAAAACTCCCAGAGCCCGGCCAAACTGACACTAGAGGTCAGTGTTGTAACAGAGTTCAGGCGCCTGAACTCTTTCACTCCCAGACGACGGCGAGCTCAAAGCAGACACATTCATTACAAAAGATAGGAGAGACTGGCAAAATAATTCAGGTAATGGGAATGAATTGAAATGAAATGATTACGTTCAGTTAATTACCGGGTAGCTTAGGCAAATCAGCTCAACTTATATCAAAATCATTATTTCAGCCACAACGGCAGATTCGCGAGGAAGATATTTGGCCAACATGTACTTAAAACCAGTGTATGTAAAGTAGGATGAAGCTAATGGATTAGATCTCATACATGTGGCACGCGGTATGGTGACACAAATAAATGTGCTATTAGAAATTATAGGGCTTGGGGGGGACAGGGGGGGGGGGCAAACTGGGTCAATTTAGAGCCACAGATGGTTCGGGTGGCGGTGCGGATGTATCGTCTTTCACATCGTTGAAGTATTCGCATCACCTCTGTATCACTTTGTGAATGACATGTCTCGCTAAACACCAACTTCCTGTTGAGGAAAAACAGCTGCAATTCTCGTGGTCAGAGTGTCAAGTGAGTCAAAACACTCACTGAGCTGTCTCTACAACACAACAGCGAGGAGAAAGGGAAAAATATCGCCCGGCTCGGATGTGCTGCTGTGCTGCGGTATGATGTAGTGATCTGCACGATGGCATGTCACTGGTTATTGGCTGGGTTGAGAGTGATTAACATGGGGTGTTAATTAGTGGGTCGTCAGGAGTGGGTGTGTGGCTAACGACACGGCTCCGAACAGCTCGGTCACACATAAACACACGGCACAGCTCAGGCCTTCTTTTACAATTAAAATGAATTTTACAATTAGCGCAGAGGAGAATAATTTAAATTACATCTCTCAATATGTTAGGTTTAATCAACGGCTTAAAGGAAGATACTGAAAATTAAATCATTTTTTAGAGGAACACAGAATCAGCGGGACTTGTTCGGGAAAATTCACAGGACATTGTGGAGGGGGATTTAAATTGTTACTTTTAAAACAAACAAATAAATAACTGCAGATTTATACACATTTTGCAATTCAGATCCCATTTGAAATGATGTCAAATGCTCAGATCCATACAGATGAAGCTGTGGTTGTGAAAGAGGAAACTAGTGTATTTATTGTGTACCGTTATATACTATATACTAATAAAATCACCAGGAGGGACGTGTTCTGTCATTTTAAATTACTGGCTAAAATAATACAACATGCTAAAATGTCATTTTCGTCTGAGTGGACCACAAACACATAAACACAATGAACATCAGCATCCTAAAACAATAAGACAATAAAGAAAAGCAAAAGATGGCTTTGAAAGCAGCGTCAAGTGTAAATCAATGTCACATTATTTACAATCTTTTTTTTCTTCTAATTCAATAGTGCCGTAGTGCTGTTGAGTTGATGAGGGGAGTGAGAGGAGAGTGACTGAGAGAGAGAGAGTGAGAGGAGAGTGACTGAGAGAGAGAGAGAGAAAGAGAGTGTGAGTGAGTGAGTGAGTGAGTAAGAAGAGAGGAGGGAGTGAGAGAGCGAGTCAAGCCGCCCCTCTTCCCAAAGCTTATTTATTCCTCCGGCATCCAGCCCACTGATTAGGCCGCCACAGACACCCGTAATGCCTCCCCGCCATGAATGAGCTGCCGCCGCTTTCAATGAACTTATCTGTTGTTGCCGTGTTCAGTAAATAATGCGGCGGCTGTCATCGGCCTCCAACGCATCATCCGCGTAGCTAACGCTACGTTGGGATTAGCCGCGTTGAATGAAGTCGTGGGGGAGCTTTGCCTGAAAGCTACAAACAGTTTACAGGACCCCTCCGCCCCAAAAGGGACGAATAAAACATAATTAAAGAAAGTCGAGAGTGCGTAGGAGGCGTAGTTAGACGCTATCACGTAGCGCAAAAACGTGACTCTCGCATTTTCTCCCGCGAAAACATGCTAATGCCTCATTGTTAGTTGTCGTGCCTTTTAATACCCAGAGAGAGCAAAATGCCTCTTTTTTTCTTTATCTTCTTCTTCTTCTTCTTTTCCCCCACATTATGGAATTTGTCATGTTCGGTTGCAGCTGTCATAGCTAGAACAGTGTGTGCTAATGTGTGTAATCTGCTTTGCAACACATCAATTATGATGGATATTGCTCCGCCGCCATGCTTCCAGGGTTTTTATACAAGCCTGCAGGGGAATCAGTCTTTTCTTGTTAGGCAACCTGTTTAGTAAATAATGATCCACTTTAAGCCCCGCTGATGCCGTATAATGTGATGTGTGTGCGTGTTTGTACACACGCGTGCATACAGTGTAGTGTGTGAGTGTGTGTGAGTGTGTGTACGCGCCCGCATGTGTGTGTGGCGGTACTTTGGTGCGTAAGGATCAAGCCAACTAGATCAAAAAACACTTACGTGCAGGCTGGAATTCAATCACGCCTGTGCCGCGCTGCAAAAAAATAAAAAACACACACGTCACAGAGAAAGCTAAAGCGCCTCTAGAACGCTCCGCCAGGCCGCATGTAAAAACTATAAATATTATCGGTGACTTGTAAAAGTATTTCCAGAGCTTTCTGAGCTAACAAAGACAACGAAAGATAAATATTTGGATCTTACACTGTGTCAAACTACATTTATTTTATCAGTATCAGTTCTACTATTTTCTTTCTTGCGGGGGGGGGGGGGGGGGGGGATGCTTCGGGCTGCACACACACCACCTCTCCTCCTCCTGTCATCTCCCCATCAATAACACCACCGCTATTTGTCTGTTTTTTTACTCCTTTTTTACTTTTCTCTTTCTTCGTGGCTGCAGGTGAATCCAACTTTTTTTTTTTCCGAGCCCGATCGGCCCGTGGACTCTCTTTTGCGGTGTCATAAACGCCGTCTCCAGATCTTAATCGTGTGCTCCTGCGCTCTGAAATCACCGGGTGCACTCTCCATCTCTCCCTTTTCATTCTCTCCATCTCCAACTAAGTCCTATTTCTTCAGTCGAACGCAGATCTTCGAAGGCCGGCGCTCTTCAAACAAAACCCCAAGCTTTTTGCTTTGAGTCGCTCTCCTCCCGGCTTCCTCTCCTCCGCTGCCGCGGCAACATTTTAGTTTCAACTTATCCAAAGCAACCTCCGATGACCGGAACCTGCGGGGGACGTTACGCTTCCTTCACCGAAGTGCATTTTGACAAAACACACACATTCCTTTGACTTTTCCGTAAAGGGAAAAAGCCCTCTATACTCAGGGCCCACCCCGCTCCGCTCATATGGATTAGGGCTTCGCCAATACACGCTTGGGGAGGGCTTTGGCTCTGGGTCCTCTGGGAGATCCCTCACCGATCCCCTCTGCTCTGCTCCTCTCAGTCAGTCAGAGAGGCAGGTAGGCGTGGAGAGAGGGGCCCCTCACTCCGAGGTGATGTCAGCATTAAAGCCTTCGCCGCCCTGGGACCCCCTCACTTCGCTCTGTGTATGAATTGTATGTGTGTGTGTGTGTGTGTGTGGTGGAAGTGTTTGTATGTATTCATGTGTCTTCACACACCTCTGTGAGAGTGAAAAACAGATGAAATTTTGGGTGGCTTAATCTGAGATTGGGACAGACGCCACTGGATATTCTATTTACTCCACGCAAGCTGCTCCCCGATGTCCCATAAAGCCCCTCGCCTCTGAACTAAGCTGGTCAGGGTTAAAGCTCCCCAGCGACGGGAGACTGAGTACCTGCCCAGAGTGTGTGAGTGTCGGCGTGTTTATGTGAATCCGTCCATGGGAACACACAGTCCTGTCCCCCCCCCCCCCCCCCACCGCCTTTTCAGCAGTGTAATGGCTTTATTTATGAAGTGGCAGCGGCGGTAACAGGCAGCCGATAAAGGAGCAGACAGTGGAGCAAAGCTGCATGCCAAGCCGTGGCCTGCAGCCATGCTACCCCCTCACGGCTTTAAAAAGATTGATAACGTTTGATGTCGCGTGCTTATCGCGTGAGCGAGGAGCAGGAAAGACGGGGTAAACACTGCCGATAGAGGGGAAGCTATCGGAGGTGGTGACATCAATAAAAACATGTTCAAGTGCCGGAAACTATGTGCTCAAGTTAATGGAAAGAGTAGCCATTAACTATATTATACTAATTATGTTACGCGCACCGTGACGTGTATATTTTTCACTTTTTCATTTAATTATTTTTCGATGCTCTGTGCGCCTATTTGCCGTAAAATGCAGTTGATTTCTTCAAAATATGCAAACAAAGACAGCGTGGACAAATGAGATGAAAAGGCAGTGTGTATGATTTGACAAACTATTTTTTTTACTGCATTAATAGATACATGGTGAATCGTGAAGGCTTTATCTTTCATGTATGAGGCATTATTGTGTTTTGACAACACTGATTGGAAAGAAAACACTACTGGAGTCATTTTAATTGTGTTGAATCATATATCAGAGAACAGGGCAATAAATATGATACACTATAAAGGCTTTCAAACAAATCCTTATATATTAGATATTCAATATCTAAGATATCAAACTTGAGTGAGAGAAAAACTCCCACGACAACATCTTTTTTTTCTCGTGCATGAATGATTTTCTAGAAATGTACACACACACACACACACACACACACACACACACACATGCACCTATAGACACACAGACACAGAGGTGTGCCTCTAAAAACAGGAAGGTGAGGACATTTCCTCAGTATCCCCCAGGGCGGCGGCGGCCTGCCGGCCAATGAGACCAGCAGCCTCCTCTTGATGCAGAAACCTGGAGCACACACAAGTCATTCAAGCTCTTCTGCCTGTCCTCTTCCTCACCCCCCCCCTTTCCGCTCACTGCACTTAAAATGTGTGTGTGAGCATAACGTCTCGACTCAAAAACCTCTGCTTCTGCGCACCTGTGCGCCGGGCAGACCCCGGCATTAAAACGAACATATGACTTGCCGTTAAACGAGCACATTCGTCGTGTTTTTCTTTCTCGCCGTGCCGTTTGCGAGCCAAGCCAACAGTTCTCTGGGGTGCCGTTCCTGAGTTGTTTACCTGAATAGCTAATGTGATTTACTATTTCTTTTTGAAACCCGACGGCAGGCGAATTGATGGCGTCTGACGGCGACCGACGGCGCGTGACGGACACTCAAAAAAACCACAGAGTCGGCATTCACGTGCACAAGGAAGGCAATGTTTAACGTCAAGCAAATGCACGACACCCGAATATCTGCAAAGTAGAGAGGCAAGGCCGCTGTCATCACAACCACCTAGTGTGTGTATCACAGACAGACGCGGAGTAAAGAAACGAGGAGGCGAAGACGCTTTGTCTCTGCTCATGACTCCCAAAGACTAAATATAGCGTCTGGCTTTTGTAACCTCCGTTAGTTCCCATATTTCAGTCTGAACCTGATATGAAGACAAAGTAGACACCGTCTCTCTATCGCTCTTTTTTTTCTTCTTCTTTTTTTTGTGTTACTCCGTGACCCCTCTTTCTCACCGACTGAGTTATGCCTAAATGTCCCGCTAAGACAACAAAGCGTGGGCCTTTCAGATGTGTCATCTCAGTGAGCTGCTCGTTTGTCAGCGGAGATGTTATAATCACTGTCACGCCGGGGTCCCATCTTGTTTTGCCAGGTGGACCGGGGCCCTTCCCCGCCATCTCCGCCTGACTGTTTTGATCCAAAGCAGCTGGTAGGACGCGATACCCGTTTAGTCTGAGAAATCAGCTTGTGCAAACAAACACCTCGCTGCGCTCCGCGGCCCGGCACAGGCCCGTGCATCTGCCAACCATTATATCTGAATATCTGCCTCCTATCAGCCCTCTTGCAATATGTAAGCCGGGTCCTGTTTCCAGGCCTGCAAATAAACAAAACAGGCCTCAGGCATCATTATTCATTATTAAAGATGATATGGCTGAGGCCGGGGCAGTTTACAAAGTACACCTGCAATGCCACACAGTGATCGAGGTCGGGTACCACATCTCTGCCAAGAGTGCTACTCACAGGTTAGGTGACATGTCTTTAAGATATGCCATTACCTCATATGGAATTCATACATTTTTTATTCATGTATTCATCTTTTCATCACAAAAGCCAAAATTCGAAGTTAGTCTAAGAGTGAAAACTCTAACTCATGGAGAGCTCTTGTAGTTTGCCTGACACACACACACACACGCGGCGTGCAAACACGCAGCCAATGGCGGCGCGGCGTCAGTCATTCCGACGCAAAACTGCCAGGTTGATGAAGAAAAAAAAAATGCTGAGTTCAGCAACTCCGGAGAGTCACTTTGGTTGAAGGCCTACGAGCACTTCTCCCCGGAGTACAAACTTGTGACAAAGCAAGGGAGCGCTTTCGTGTTGATGGAGGGAAACTGAACGCCACTATAGAAGCTTAGGAGACACCTTGCTGCAGAGAGAGAGAGAGAAAAGGCAGAAGCAGTAAGCAAGAATAAGGGCGGATTGGAAGCGAGGGGAACGACAGAAAAGTGAGAGGAAAAGAGGCGTCATGTGATAGTATGTGTGTGTGTGTGTGTGTGTGTGTGTGTGTGTTTGTGTGTGTGCAAATGAATGTGGATGTAAAAGGGTTGAAGGGAAGGTGGATATAGCTGTGGCTTGTTTTCCTTGGCGCACCTGTCTGGAGAAGCAGCCACGAACAGGAAGGTCTAAAAGTTAATTACAGCAGCTGTCCGAGCCAAAATAAATGTCAACCCCTGATGGACACCGCAACACCTCGTCGCCTCTCGCTCGCCTCCCGGCTCACCTGCTTTAAGTTAAACATGTGGCCGCCAATAACATGGAGAATATTCTATACAACTTATATATACATAGTGAAATGTGTATGTGGCTTCCTTAAGTTCTATTTAAAAGCCAAATATATTTTTTACAGAATTTAAATCATTGGATGAAGTGGAACCCATTTGGACTCTGGGTGTTTTTGTCCACTTCTCTGCTTGTTTCCGTTAAAGTCTCTCAGCCGTGCTCCCCCCCCCCCCCCCCCCCCCAGCTATGTGTTCATTGAGCAAGCCTTGTTCAAAAGCACCGCTCCCGGTCTTCCTCGCCTCGTAGTTTCCCATGGCACCTGAGGGTGGCCTTCCTCAATCCAGTGCTTCTACCAGTCCAGCCCCTGTGGCCTCCCCCCCCCACCACCCGACCCCGTCCAGAACTCAGCGGCTCACACACACACACCCTGCGCCAATCCAAACCGAGAGCCTCCACGCCATGCAGCCTCCGAGCAATGTGGACTTAAAAAAACTGCGTTATTATCTCCCGGTACACGCGGATGATCCCTGTAACATTAGCATAACTTAACCCGGCACCTCTGGCCCGCCTTTATGAATCACTACAGAGACAGGATAAAAACACACCCTTCTATGGGGCCATAACTTAGAGAAATATATGAATAAAGCATATAGAGAAAACATTAAATGAAATGTGATGGGTGTAATGTGTGCAGGCTAACCAGTCCATGAACACCAGTCATCCTCTAGCCACCCACACCAAATGCAACAGTTGACAAGATGCTTTTCCTTTTAAACACAGATCCAGGATGCAGAAAACTATAATGCAGGATTGTCCAGCAAAAAAAATGTTTAACCGTGCTCAACTTTTACCACAAATGATGCAACATTATCTGGCAATGCACTCCGTTGGCCAATTTCTTACATGTGTACAAACCCTTTGTAATAACATTGTTATTCCACTCTCCACCTCGTGACCATCGAGATGAAAGGCTCTCACCAGGTTCCCAGAGTTGTACAATCTGGACATCTGACAAGCTGTATGACATTACATTTTATCATACTATCCTATTTTTGGTCTGAACACCTGTTATAACTAGCAAATTACCAGCAGTGTTTAGCACTTCGGGGCTGTTTTGTTTAACCCTCCTGTTACCTTCAAATGTACTAATATCTTTCATCCTTTTTGACCACAGCAGTTATAACCTCCAGAAAATTATTATAATTAATATTGTTTCCCAAGTTTAAGTGTCAGGTACTTATTGTTTGTTTGTTGACAAGTTAAATAGCCCTATGAATAAATAAAAAAGTTGATATTTCTTATATGTTTTACACAGTGAAAAACAGCCTTGGGTCAAATTGACCCCAAAAAACAGCAATGCGTACAAGTTTTGTTAAATGAGAATTTGATGTTTTCCCAGTTGTCCCCAATAAATTAGGAAAAGTCATGAAATATGAAACAAAAAAGAATATGTCAATCATATTTTTAGAGACATTAAACATTAAATGGGGTCAAATTGATCCCAAAGTTAACAGGAGGGTTACAAATTTTACTTTTATTTCAATTATTTAGGTATTTATTCATTTAGATTTACAAGCTCCCCTTCTTTCTACTTTATATACCTTTAACTGCCAGATCGAAAACGCTCGCTCATTAGCGAGCAGGGGAACGATGCCACAATAAATATCACTGTACAGCTTCGATTTGATACGTTAGCAAGCGTGCTAATCACAAGTGCTTACAACAAGATGAATTATTGCACCTGAAAGCCCTCCGAACGCTTCACCGGATACTTTTTCTGCGACGCGGTGAAGGACGAGTGGGTGGGCAGATGGAAGGAAGGCGACGCGTCTCGCATCTTTCCTCCCGCTGTCACTTCCAGCATCCTCTCCTCTTTAGTCTCCTCTCCTCCTCTCCCCTTTCTTTCCGCTCATGGCGGGAGCGGTGCATGCGTGGGAGTCGCTCAGGAGACGTCATCATGAGCCACTTCACTCGAGTGCTGCCTTCAATCAGCCCTTGAATTAATATTAATCATTCCTCCATCCCCCCACAAAACAACCCTCTCGTCTCCAGACTGCCGCTGATAAATACTGATGTGAGGAGAAGCAGCCGAGAGGATTCGCAGATGTCAGCGACCGCACCTCGGCTTCTCTTTCTTTCCCTTTCTCTGTCCCGTGGTTCAAACTGCTGTTCGAGACTTAATTGTCCCTAATCACGACTGAAGGTCACGGCTACTCGGCAATACATCTCTGTTCCCCTGCCCTGTCCTTCTCGTCTTCCCCTCTTTTCTCTTTTCAACCGTCAACGTCGCCTTCAAGGAAGAAGATGCCGAGAGCGACCGTCCATTAGAGATCTTCAAGAGAAATAGTCCATGAGTGAAAGTGTAATTAGGACCTTTTATTCTCTGATTCACAAGAACGATTTATTCGACTTGGAAATATCTACTGCCCCGCTGATACGGCCATTCTGCCTTTCGAGAGAATGAGAGAGAGAGAACGAGAAAGAGAGAGAGAGAGAAGAGAGAAGAAAAAAAGAATGAGATGAGAAGAAAATATGAACCCTAAAATCAGAAGTGATCATCCAGAAGAATGTTTTTAAATGTGTGTGTGTGTGTGTGTGTGTGTGTGTGTGTGTGTGTGTGTGTGTGTGTGTGTGTGTGTGTGTGTGTGTGTGTGTGTGAGAGAGAGAGCGCTGAAGATGACTGAAGGTCAGGGAGACATTGAGGCAATCACTCTAATGAAAACAAACGAGGGGTACAGTCGGAGAGGAGAGAGGGGAAGAAGGGAAGGGACAGAGACAAAAAGAGAGAGAGGGAATGAATGTGTGTGTGTGTGTGTGTGTGTGTGTGTGTGTGTGTGTGGCGAGATAGTCTGCCTTGCCTCAGACTAATCAAACACAACGCAGTGCTATAAAAGGCTGGTGAGAATGTACAGAGACATGAGCACACTCTGCCATGTACTGTTCTTTTATTTACATGCCCTCCTAACCTTTAGTGAGACTTGAGGCACACTCAAATACACGTGCTGTACTGTACATAAGCACACACACACACACACACACACACACACACACACACACACACACACACACATAGAGAAGGCAGTGGCAATATGTGAAGGTTATTCCTGCAGAGGGATGACAGTGTTTATTCAGGGCTAGCAGGCAGACTCTGTGACATTCAGCTAGGAGAAAATGATTAATGCTACAATATACATAGGCACGGGGAAAAAGAAGAGGAGGAAGAAGAAGAAGAAGTGTTGCTCTGGTCCTTTGCAGAGAGCAGAGGCCTTTGTAGCCACACTGTCTCTCTTTCTCTCACATGTGCTTCATTTGTGCGTCTGAGAGAATGGGTTTACAGTAAATTACAGTGATCATGACTCTTGATATCTGACGCTTTGTCAGTTTTCGTATCAAAACCCCCTAATTTGTTCTAACAGGTTCAAATATAAAGAAACAATGAGAGAGAGAGAGAGAGAGAGAGAGAATACAAAAGTTTGGGTCTAAAGAGCAGCGAGGGCGGGCGGAAAAAAGAAGAGCGGTACATGAGCTGTAAGTGAATAAAACCGCCATTACCAGGCTGAATGTAAAGGAAGTGGGTTTTTAATTAACAGCGCTGCTAATTAACGGGTGGTTATAGATCAAAAAGAGATACAGAGGCGCGGGGAAGACGTACAGTACGCACACACTCGTCTGCACACACCTGCACAAATTGCCTGAAGTACACACACACACAATCGCGGCATAATCGCTCTGTGCACATAATCACACGCTATCCGCACCAATCAGGAAGCGGGCAGACCCAGCGGCTTCGGACCAATAGCGTGCGGGGGAGATCATTGAGACATTACGAGGGATCAATAATACACACCTTTCCCAGAAGGGAGGAACCGCCTCGGGCGGAGAGGAGGGCGAGCTGTGTACGAGCGTTCGCTGAAAAACAATGCGGGAAAAAAAAGAAAATCAAGAGGGGGAAGAAGATCTACAGCGTGGGATTCGAGTGCAAAGATAAGCATTTTTAGTGATGATTTTCGGATTAAATGGTTGATTCACAATGTGAATAACTGCTCATTAACCACCCACTGTTCTGCCCGCGGGACGCTAACGTTATGTACAACTTTCACAGCCTGCTAGGACTATCAAACGTTACATTAATAATTAACATGTAATATATGTATAAATAGGTTAGATTCTAAAAAAGGTGGGAGGTGAATGAGGTTACCAGCTTGAGGGGGGGGGGGATTTTTGTATTGAAGGTGGAATAAATTACATTACATGTCATTTAGTACAGTAAGTGCATTCAACCTAGAGTACAAACTAAGAACAACAAGAATACAGAAAGTAACAAATAAATGGAGTTGAAAGGATCAAAACGGGGGGTCAAGAGTTTGTCGAGCAGTAATTGTAAAAATTATGATTATTACAAAACTTTTGTTAGTCAGCTGGACTAAAGAAACATCTATTCTTATATCTGTGCCTTGTTCCACGGAGAAAGAGCTGTTTCAATGTCTCGCCAACACCAAACACATGACTCCATTACTCCATCAGTCGCTCCAATCCAGGAAAGTTGTGAAGCAAGTTTAACTGGAAGAGGACAACGGACATTGTTCCATGTTGAGGCCCCACGTGAATCATTAGGTGAGTGATGAATGCGAAACTTACTTGGCTGATTGACCCCGTCAACAAACCAAGCCGTCAGTCAGTCAGGCGGCCGCCCGATGACCCGAGAAAGCGGAACAAGCTGACTCAGCAGCTCTCAGACAGCCTCCTGGCGCAGCTGAGCTGCTCCGCGCCGGCCTATTCCACTTCAGAGGAAGCCCTCTAGTTTATTTTTCATTGGAAAGGGGATTTAGCTGCTATCAAGAGGTAGCAGCCCAGTATCAAACGCATGTCTAGCTTGTAAACAGGCAGCTGGCAGCTCTCCAAGCTCCCCACAGCGCGCGGCGCGGCCGAGCTGAGCGGAGCCGAGTCGTGACACTGATCCCACCCCTATCGCTCCCCGACAGCCTGCGCTAATAGACCCTTCAAACACTTTCACCTCTATCTATATTTTATTTGAGACATGCCAAGTCTGTTGTGTGTACACGTGTTTGTGTTTGTGTGTGTGTGTGTGTTTGCGTGATACGGCTCTGGATGTGCATCACGTTGTGTGTGTGCATGTCTCTCTGGATGAGGCATCTTCTTTATTGCTTGTTGTTGACATGGATCCCTTTAGCCCTTAACAGGAGTCAGCAGGAGGGCTAAGCTGCTAACCAGCCACTCTGACACACACACACACACACACACACACACACACACACACACACACACACACACACACACACACACACACACACACACACACACACACACAAACTCACACTGCTTCACCAGTCCAAAAGCATTATTCAGCAGGTCAACAGCCACTCTCACAGCTGGGAAGTGTGTGTGTGTGTGTGTGTGTGTGTGTGTGTGTGTGCCTGTGTATACAGTTTGTGTCTGCTGGATATGTGTGTGTGTGTGTGTGTGTGTGTTTGTGTGTGTGTGCTTGCGCTCTGCGCTTCAGGCTAAGGCACTCAGAGTGAAATTATGTTCTCAGACTGGCTCCATGTTGCCCTCTTTATCCTGACAGGCGAGGAAACAGCCACAAATAAATAAGCAGAGAGAGAGCTCCCCCCAGACGTGACCGCCATGGCATACGAGCACCGCGCAAGGCGGCGTGAAGAAAACAGGATTGTATTTTATCGTAGGGGTGGCAGGGGACTGTGACTCGATAAGCATGGTGTATTTGTTGTATTTGTGCCACTTAAAGTAAAGCAGCTTCTGTGGGGATGGATGTTAGGGGGGCGCGTGAGGACACAGCAGCCATGGAGAAATCTGCTTCGCGGCCAAAGGCCCATCCACACAACACACGCAGTATTATTATTATTATTATTATTATTATTATTATTATTATTATTATTATTATTATTATTATTATTATTATTATATATGCAATAAAACTGACTAAATAATATAACTGTTTGAATATTAAATATGAGTTTTTAATAATTAATTTTAATATAATAATTTAATAATATATTTTTTTAAATAGTCAGGAATAATATTAAAGCTTTTTACAGATCTTATTTCCAGCTAAAATCAATAATCATTTTGTAATATATTGCTCTCCATGAATAATTGTGGTGTGTCATATAGCAATAAAGCACATTAAATGTAGCTATATTGTCTATTTTATATCTATATATCTTTGATAAGCTGAACTCGTGTAAGATACTCTGGTCATCTCCAAATCTCACACAGTCTTCATTAAAACATCTTGACGGTACATGAGTAATGGAAATACCTGAATGCCTTTATTTAAAATTATATATCTTCGGAATTTGATTCCAATCAGTCGTCAGAAGCGTGTTTTAATGTTTCCCATCATGGAGCTCCATAACCCAAATCCAGCCTCTCGGATCTCATAATAAAATGCAACCTCCATCCTCACCTGTGCATGTGATTGCTGACCTGTTGGAGGAAACCCACCAGCAGCAGCAGGTCCAACAGTTTCCTAATAAACAGCCATTTTGTTTTTGCTTATAGCCAGAGGGAATCTAATCGATTTCTTTGTGTTGACAGCGGCGTGATTTAAATATCCACAGCTATAGACAAAAAAAAAGGGAAAAAGGGGGAATGTTCAAATGGTGGCTGATGATAATGAAAAGAAAACCCCTCCCCAGATGGCCTATAAAAGACTCGCAGAGAGACATCTTTGAAGGTTCTCCTTCAAAGCCCCGGCTCGCCTCCACAGCCGCATCAGGGGATTTCTGTTATTAATTGAAGTTAATTTTCTGGGATATCAGTTTGCTGGGCACGTGGGAAAGATTGATAGCCCCCGCGAGTCTCCCGAGTGTTGGGATGTGGAGGGGGGGACGGGCGCGAGAGGACAGAGAAATGACACTGTTCCCTCAGCATCCCACAACCCGGCTTTCACTTTTATCATCTCCGAATCAAATTACAAACATCGGAGGCCAACCTTGGCTGGAGGAGATTTCCATAAGATTAATTAGGCCGGCCAGCCTGAGACAAGAGTGGGCAGAGGGAGAAAAAATATATAAAATAATAAATATGGGAGGGGGTGGGGGGCGCTCGTGATGGGGATGGGGGGGGTCGGTCGAGGGATATAAGGGATGAAGTGCGTGTGTCTGTGTGAGAATGGGCAAGTCAAACGGACAATGGGTAATTAGTGCGAGCGGCAGATTCTCAAAGGCACGGGGAGGACAGCCGAGCGGGTGGGGGTGTGGGGGGTGGGGGGGGGGGCTCTCCGTTGGCCCCGTGATGTGGAGGGGCCGTACGGCGGGGCCCACATTTAATTAGCGCCACTTTGATACCCACAGGAGTGCCAGGGGCCCGGGGGCAACCTAAACAGTGACTGACAACCCCACACCTCCACGGACGCTCCCTGCTCTCCAATTATAGATGCACCAAGCTGAGAGGGCCCAGTGTTAACCCTTACACACACACACACACAGAAGAGCGACACACACACACACACACACCTTTGTACCGTATGTGCACAAAATGCCCAAACAAGCCCGCCAACCAGGCAGCCGGCTGCAGCCTCTTCCTATTTGTGCGCTACAAATTGGCATTTGGATTAAATGGAGCTTGAGATGCCCCGAAGGCGGGAAGAGGAGGAGACAATCTCTCACCTGGCCTGATCTGCGAGCGGAGCAGACGTTTAAAATGAGGATTAATTTTGGGAGGCGAGAGAGGAGGAAAAGAGGAAAGAAGCATCAGAGAAATCCTCCGCCTCTGTTTTCTGAGACAAGGCGCATTAGCAAACAGGGGGTAAAAAACAGACACACACATACACACACAGATACAGAGCCTCGGTGTTCCAGTGTACAATCTGCAATATTAATGTGTGGAAGCGGGTATGAATAAGTGACTGTAAAGCAGGAGCTTTGGCTGTGTTGCGCTAGTCTATTTTTAATGTGCGGGGATGTGCCTGACACCACAACATTTTACAGCGCTTGAGTTACGTGAACCAACAATACCACGGCATCCATGAATTATGCAACCGCCGTGTTTTCATCCGACTCCAAAACACGTGTTTAGTAAACAAACTGCTTACTCTTCGGCTAACAAGATGTTTGTGTGAATAATATATATTCAAATGTGTTCTCCCGACAGAGGAGGAAAGTTTCCGTGTGATTTATTGTATTATTTAACACGTTTTCTTTTCCCCTCGCTCTGCGACTCCCCCGTTTAATAATACTCGGCGCCTCTCACATGAATGAAAACATCAACAGCAACACGGTTGTTGTTCTTTTCCAACATGCCCCGTGAAAACACTTTTTCTTCTTCTTATTCTTCTTCTTCTTCTTCTTCTTCTTCTTCTTCTTCTTCCACTCCCTGCGGTAACAACCGAACCGCCGCCTGTCATAAATGAATTACCAGACTTTGAAATATTAATCCACGCGGCACACTTCCCTCACACAGAGAGGGGAAACGTGAAGATGTTGTCGTTGACAAGGCGTCGCCGACTGCTTGGATTTGTCATCAAAAGAAATCAATAGGATAAATGTTGTGCGGGGAAGACGGCGGCGCTAACAATATGGCGTCTAATCACGAGCCCTTTGCTCACGCTGTCAAAGATAATTCCCCCTCGCGTCTCTTACGGGGGAAACCGCGGCGGGGCTCTGGTGATGTAATGCGGAGACGACCCGGATCGGTGCGAACAGCGTACGCAACGTGGTGTTTATCCAGGGAGCGGGAGGTGGTGTTGTTTCATCAATAAAGCTTGTTTGATTGGGGATTGCCTTTAATCGATGGAGGAAATCAAACAAACAGAGACGGCTAATGGCTGGATAATCTGTGACAAGAGATGTGAAATCCACTAAAAGCCCGGGGGTTTGATCCACACCACACCCCTGGGCAAGGGGAAGGGGGCATGGGAAAGATTAGTGTTTCTATTGCACATGCACACACAACTGATGAACAGATGTTCTGCTCGAACGTAAAAAAAGAAAAACAATTGAAATCAACAGATTGAGGAGGAGAAGAAGCGATGATACTCGATCCTCATGGGTCTCTTTGCATCTGCTTCACGAACAAAACATCTGCAACTAGAATGGGCACTCGGTAGAGCGCATACCTTCGCATATCACAAGATTGGGCATTGAATTATGAACATTTTGTCATTAGTTGCATGCCAATTGGATAAAGATGTACTGCGCTATAGTAAAAAGAAGATCAATCCCAAAATATAATCAATTGGTCTCAGGATAATACCCAATCATCCCACCAAATTCCATGCGATTCAAGAAGATGTGGACCTTTTTCATGACCTTGACCTTTGACCCGATCGATCCCAAAATCTAATCAATTGGTCCCCGGATAATAACCAATCATGCTACCAAATTTCATGAGATTCGGTTTAATACTTTTTTACTTATGTGAATAACACGCACACACACGCACGCACGCATACAAATACGCAGAGATCAAAACATTACCTTCCGCATTTTCAATGCGAAGGTAACAAACTGAGCCACCGAAGTGTCTCCCCCCCTGTATGGACTTTCATGTGTTGACCGTTTGCTTGTTTGTATTGGAAGAAAATTAATAATTTTAAATCGATATATGTCGTAAACAACAGCGTCTCTACAGAACACACACTTCCTGCAGACGGAGAGTCGTCCTGCATGTTGTCAGCTGAGACGAGGCTAGCCAAGGTTGGTTCATGGTAGTGAACATCAGGTAATATAATGCACTGAGATATGCACATGTCACACGTTATTGTTGTTATTGTTGTAGGAAGAATAATTCACATTTGTTGTCATCGGACAATCGTTATACCATTCGTCAGGAATCATTTCCACAGCGTGAGAAAGACTCACCCGGAGCTCTCGAGTCTGGATGCTACTTTGTCACATGACAGGGACGGAGCATCGGATGGGATTGGGCTGCTCTAAGTGCCAAAATAAAAAACTCAACAGCAATGTCTATTTCCAGAGAAGCATGTGAGCGGCCTCGCATCTCTACGTGAAACTGCTCATGACAAGGTCCGGATCATCCTGAGTAACCGGGTTATGATTCCTGGAATGTGGCATTCAATTAAATTGACACTTTTTGTTTTTGGCACTTTGAGTGTTGGCGACATTTTTGCGGACGATGTCGCCAACACTTGGCAACTCACTAGATAACAATCTGGAGTGATGCATAGCACTATGGGTAAGATGGAAAATATGTCTCTTTAATTTTGGGGTGAACGGTCCCTTTAAACCTTACGCTTCATTAAACCATCATTGTTATAATTGATACAAATCCAAAATGTGTCTAATTTATATAGTGATTAAATAAGCACCGTAAAAAAGGCAGTTCCACCTTCAGTGGAAAAAAAACAAACATATATGGCCATCCACCATCTAACTTGCCTCCGGTAGACTGGTCTCCTAAAAATAATATTTCCATGTTCGGGAAAGATATTTCTTCCACTTCAGTACCAACATATATTATTTGCCTCCTCATGTCTCACCACTTCAAGGCTGCACACACACACACACACACACACACATGCATACGTAGAGCTCACTAAACCCATCCTACAGGGCTGATGTCATGCCCACCCGTCTCCACCCCGACCGCATTAGCCCATTGGTCACACTCCAGGCCCCCCGGAGGTGGTCCATAAAGTCGACCCTCTTGACCCAGACACTCTCTCACCCAACTGCCTAAAGAGCCGGGAGGGGGGGGTGTCCCTTCTGTAACCACCAACACCTCTCCATCCAACCTCACATACGACCACTCCCCCCCTTCTCCTTCCTTCTCCTTCACCAACCTCTCCTCTCTGTCGACACACGCCGCCTGGGGCACCCGGAGCAGTGCCAGATGGGGCCTCTAGTTGCCACAACAGGCGCTCGTGCATCTGTTGCAGAGCAGCCATCCCGCTCTCCTTTGCCCTCTCGGCCCTCTCCGTCCGCCTTTATGCATATTGATGTACAGAAACTTGGCGTGACGCGTGGACGTTGGTTCAATTCGTGTCGACCCCCCCCCCCCCCCCCGACAGCTGACAGACATTACACCCAATCAGCGTGGTCTCTAACCAGTCATTGGGCAACAAGCCCAGACTGCCGAGCACCAACAGCCTTTTTTATTGGAGACGACAAATTGGACCCTCTCGAAAAACTCGGCCATTTGCTCCGTATTGCAATTTGTCACCGCTTCGCCGGCGCTCTTTGGTGGTCACCGACTCTGTATCACCTTTCACCTTTCCCAGAGGAACTCCACCTATTGCATGAAAGGATACGTCCCCATTTCCCATTTCCACCTTCCCCAGAAAGCTCTTTCTATACACTGTCTATATTTTATTTTATTTTAGACTGCTGTATTTACATATATGTTGTGTGTATATATATATATATATATATATATATATATATATATATATATATATATATATATATATATACACACATATATTTTATTTTTTATTTTATATTTCACTTTGTATAGTTTATGCACAGTCACTGTTTCTTTCTTTCTTTCGTTCTTATATTTATATTTTATTCTTGTGTGTTTAGTTTATTGGTGCTACTGTGTCAAACAATTTCCCCTTAGGGATTAATAAATAAATTTGTATATTTCTATTCTATTCTATTCTATTCTATTATTCCCTGTCACAGGGATCGCTCTCTATCAAAGCGCCTCTCTCAGCCAGTGATTGACGGAGGAAGTTGCCAACATCTGCTATTTATCCCTCTTTACCATCCAGATGTGTTTCCTTCTTCGAGGTGACCGCGGATGAGACGGAGCTGTCACATCGCGACGAACATCTGACGCTATTCGTTGTGACTTGTTGTTAACATCGAGATCTGTAAGCACATCAATCAGCGATCATCAGGTTGCCAGCTGTTGTCGTCTCGCGAATGTGTCGGCAAGTCGTCTCAGAAATGCTCAATTATTGTTGTGATGTGATTCGGTCACACCCCGGGAGGCATAATCAAGGCTCCGGGCTTTTCAAAATCAATCTCTCTATGCATTGGATATGCGAGATCAAATCACGGAGACAGTAGGAAACAAGCTAAACTGAATCATGTGCTGTTGTGATACTGAGCTTTGCCTTTGGGGTAGCAAAACTGAATAATTTCCTTTTTCCACACTCTTTTCCCAGATATTGTTTACTTCACTTATCATCAATTTCAGCACCGTCGCGGGACCGCTCAGACTTTACGGTTCCTGATTGCTGGGCTTCGTTGAGCTCCCTTCACACTCACCACTGTACTCACGTTCTCGTTGCACATTTTAAATCCCCCCCACTCCACCCCCCCCGCCCGCAATCCATCCGCCAGTCTACACAAACGGCATCGAATAAAGAAGTAATAAACTTTGCGTTTGCGCGGCTCATGTTGAAGCCATCAAGCCAAAACGACCGACACCGAGCCTCATCCGTCCCGCAGCTGCGATCCATTATCATTTGTTATAGATTCTGTGTATCAACAAGGAAAACATTACATAAAGGGTTCCATATGGTCAAGAAACGCCATTTTGTGCGTTAGACACTAAACGGTTTGGAGTAATTTAACATGATCCCTTCGGAGAAGGAATCTTGCCCCCTTCCAGCGAAATCTCCGACACAAGACACAAGACATGTGGTGTTGATGCATGCGAGTGCAATAACATTTACCCTGCAAATCACTACCACATTGGGCTGTGTTGTATCAGGTAAGCTGCCTGAACAATAACCGCTCATACAGTCAAACGTACTTTATGTTTCCACTAATGGAGGAACGTCGATAAACGTATCAGCAATTTGCGAAGCAATTAATAGGAAAAGGACCGCAGACATTTTCAGTTTGAGCACATCTAGTCAATAATAAATCTATTTCAATTTGACATTTAAAGAGTCACATTTCACAATATGCACAATATGCATGCGGCAATCCAGACGGAGGAAGCATATTGAGTGGATTTGTCTGTGTGTGTTTGTGTGTTGGCAGCCCTGTGTGTGTCTCAGGCCTGTTGCATGCTGGCTGCCAGTGTTGGCTGAGACCCAGAACTCCCAGTTAAGGCTGAATGCCAACAACACGCTGGCTGCTGCATCCTTGTGTCTGCCAGGCATAATGGGAGTCTCCGCTCTGTGCTACATTAAGCTTTTAATGGCACATCGGTTTGTCACATAACTGCTGTAAACACCCCCGTCGGTGAACTGTGAGCAGTGCACGGCAATCTGTTGGTAAATTAATGAGGGGAGGGGGCTTTCCCGCCCCAACGCTGGCAGCTTGCCAGAAAACACGACCGTAGAGGCAACAGGCTGGTGTACGACTGGAAGGATGGAGGGACCATTGGGCACAGTGTGGGAAGGAAAAGGCAAAACAGACTTGTGTGAGAGAAATTGGAGCGGCTTCATACCACACTTGTTCTTGTTTGGTGTAAATCCGGAGCTTTAGTCCTGCTGCCTTATCTTTTTTAATGTATTTTATTTGTGTTATGTGTTTTCTGTTGTGTCTTGTGACTGTTGCAATTGTTCTATGCTGCTGTCTTGGCCAGGCTTCCCTTGAAAAAGAGGTCATTGTATCTCAATGGGACCGACCTGGTTAAATAAAGGCTAATAAAAAATTAAAAAAACAGGAAAGAAGAGAAAAAACCCTGTGGGAAGTAGAATGTGGAAGAAGGCGAACGCGTGAAAAAAAGAAGTGAGAAGACGTAAATGGAAGCAAGAATTCCTCTTCGCGAAATAACTTCTCGTCAACAGCTTCCAAACATTTGGACTTGTAATTCCCCCCCCCCCCCCCCCCCCGCTCAAAATAGAAACCCGAGCCGAAGAGCTAAAGGGCCACGCGGCTGTGTGAGGGCGGTTCAGATTTCACACTGAACAGGGTTCCACCGGCGGCGCTTCGGCTGAGCTAATTCACTAAATAGTCTGTGTGAACAACCCCTGGCCCCACTCCACCCTCGCTCCTCACTTCAAAGTAACTTTATTAGGGGAGAGATTAGACTGCACTTAACCTCTAATGATGCCATCTGAGAGGGCTGAATAAAGAGGTTTCTGCACGACGCTGTTTTATGTGATAGTTTCAATATGAAGGAAGAAAGCGAGGCGGGCGGCGGGGGTGAGAGAGGCAACGACAGCGCCGTATCGGAAAAGCGACGCTCCGCCGCCGGCCGCGCCGAGCCCACGCTCTCTGACGATGTGCAGCTGCTCCCCAGCCCTCCTTCTTCCCTTCCCTTTCCACCCTTTCCATCCTCTCTAACCTCCCACAATCCCTTTCTTTCTCCTTTACTCGAACTGCCTCCTCCTCCTTCTGGCTTTTTCCCCCTCACGAAAAAAAAAAAAGAAGGAAAAAAAAATAGGCCAATGTAACTTGCCAGCAGCCCCCCCACCCCCCTCCCCGGGGGTTTGTGTGATATTTAACTACGGCTACAGTGGCATTTACTAATTTTATATGTGCAGAATTTATGTCAGATTCTTATTCAGCGAGAACAGGGGAGAGGAGCAAAGGTGGCCGGCTCCGTGTCCACTGTGTATACACTGGTATTATGTGAACTATTCACAACACGTCCGCTGACACCGCCATCGCTATTTTGTCCATAACGCCGCTGCTTTCCAACCCAGGTGCCACAATTAAAGCCTAACCTTAGCATTTGGGGAGGGAGACACGGACGAGCCAATTTGTTGTCCGCCACGCGCCTCGACTCCGATACCGAGCGGCCGATAGAGGTGTTCCTTTCTTTTCTTTTTTTTTTCAGAGGGAGCTCACAGCCCAGGGCCACATCTTGTTGACAGGAGTGGGAGGTCGATCCGATACGACCGATACGACGACACAGACAGAGACACGCAGGCACACAGAGGCATGCACACACACACACACACACACATATTCACGCTCACACACACATTATAGTCAGACTAAAATCATTTCATGACTTTCCAAAAATAGTAACTCTTTCCCTCACTGAACAAATCCTCAATGATTAAATGTGCACATATGGAAATACTACAAACGCTTTCTTAAATGCGTCTGGGCACATACTATTGAGGTCAGACATACTTTCGTCTTTGAGAAAGAAATTGCATAGTAGGCATTTACACAGTCTTAGACTTGGGTATACACAGGATAAGAACACTGCCTTACTATACAACACAACTCCTTTCAACTTTACCGTAAACAAGGCATTTATTATTTCTGCATTTCGAATGAATAACACTGATTTGTAGGATTTAAAACTCAAGCCAACTAATAAATTGCAAATGACGGGTAGTGACAACAAATTCTTCAGTAATCAGAGTAAGATGCTCTGGAAAAAAAGGGAAAGCAAAGTAAATATGACATTCCCAGTCCATATTTTCCATTGAATCACAAACCTCCAAAGGATAGGACAAAATCACAGTCACAGTTTAGCACGGAGCGAAAGTGAGCGATGGAGAAAGTGAGTGAGAGAACGCAGAAGAGAATGAAAGTGTGCGAGAGTGATTGAGACTCAGAATAAGAGAGAGAGCAAAAGAGTCGAGATGTGGGAAAAAAGAAATGATAAAAGGAAGTGCCTGAAAAGGGAGTTCAGGAGATTGACCTGTGGGGCTTAAAATCAAATTGCAACGGTATTGTATTCCCTCCCATTTCCAGTACGGAGAGTAAGCTCCTTATTGATAGAGGAGAGATGAGACCACCCATACCTGGGGCTCATCCTGCTGTCACCGTGCAGGACGGGTACCAGGAGGAGGGAGGAATCACACAACACATGTGGGGCCTTTTCTATTTTGCAGCCAAAGCCAAAGCCAAATCCCCGGGGTGGGATCCCGCCTCGTCCCCCCTACTCAATAAAATAATTAGCTTTTGGACGGCCCGGCCGTTAATCAAGCTGCTCTAACATATGCAAAGGCGAAAAGAGTAGAGGAGAAGAAGAAAAAAGAAAAAGATATTCCTTTTTTTTTTATCCGCCTTTTCACTTGGCAAACCGTGGCACTTTTATCTGTAAAAGTCGCTGATGTGAGTTTTTTTTTGTGATTTCTATAAAACATATGGCACAGTCAGATTGCTTTTTAATTTTATGTTTAGTCTACAGGAAGCCAGATTATTGCTCCCCGGACTGAGGGGGTTGAGAAGTAAATGAGAGAATCAGCACAAACTGTTTCATTTCAAATAAATCTGCTAGGTGCTGGAGAGAGGCCACGTCATGTGAAGATTTTGTTTAAATAAACCCTTTTTTTTCTTCTTTCTCCCTCTCCCCGAGATTCCTCTGTGTGTAATTGTTAGTCGTAAATGAAACATCTGTTTGGCTGCGGCGGTGAAGTCAAAAAAATGCCCCAACAATTACAGCAGGCCTCAGACAAATAAGCAACCGTGAATGGGACGCATAAAAAAAAACCTTGAAACAGATTTTATAGTAGCACATTTACAAAAGCCTTGTAAATAATCTAATTACTACACAAACACTGACATTAACTTGATATTTTAATAGCAATTGGACTCAATTCATTGGCAATTCTATAAAAAAAAGATGCTACCTCAAAACAAAAGAAACATACAAGTTGTGTGTGTGTGTGTGTGTGTGTGGGGGGGGTGTCTGAACTATATGGCTCTCACAGAAACAGAATCTTATGCAAATGCAGGAAACGCGATGCAGAGGTGAAAGGAGGCTGTCTGACAACAAGTGAGATGCCTCTTGTCTGTGGAGGCCTCTGCAATGCGATACTGTTGGAAATGGCTCTAAAATATGGAGCGCTAATTTAAGGCATGACACATTTCACCGTCTCATTTTTTTTTTACTATTGCTTCAAATTACAATCAGGAAGGTTGCAGATATGTGTTTTACACACACCGCTTTGGGGGATTCTGTATTTTCGCACCTGCTGCATATGAAGGGCAATTGGGCTTAACCGTACATATGCAAATAGTTATTTTCTATACATGCTATGCTGGAGAATGTATTTCAGTTGAAAGCAAAAGGTCACAAAGATGATTAATAATGTCAGTATGGAACCAATATAGCCCTGCTAATTTCTCTCTCTATTTTTTGACAGTTTCTCCTCCTGTTGGACTCAAAAGTAATGACAAGATCACACAACAGTCGAGAAAAAAGAGGTGTAGTCAAACTAACTGTCAGCATTAAGAGTGCGAAGTACTTGACTAGCAGGAATACTTTGACAAAAACAATATCATACAGTTGGTAGAAGGCACCAAGTCAGTGGAATAGCGCTCGTAGAGACCCATGAGAGAGAATCTGAGCTATCATGGATTTTCCCTCTGCAGCGAGCGTGAACTCATACAGAAATGCTAAATAACAAGGACTTCTATACGGTCCACCAAAACAGAGAGAAACACACGGCGGGCCCCCTCATCTTTTATTTTTGATTTCCATCCTCCTCTGGCCCCCGTCCAAAGCTCACATCTCTAATGCATGAACCCATCGCCAGGCATTGTGCAGGAGTCCAGCCTCAACCAACAAAGTGTTCAATAAAATATGGAGGCATGGCGTTCAAAGCCATGCTAAACGCACCTGACATGGGCGAGAGAGAGAGAGAGAGAGAGTGAGAGAGCAGGGCGTGCAGCTATTGTCAGATCGGAGGGAAGAGAGCGAGGAGCACACTGTTGGGAGGAATATTGTAACTTTCAGATCACAACACTTCCACTGTGGCTTGGGAGCAGTGATGGTCGACTGCTGGCTTACACTGATCTTGCTTGTGTGTGGCGTGTGTGTGGGTGGGGGGGGGTGTTTGTGTCAGTGTGTGTTCAAGTTGTTAATTTGTGGGATGGCGTGTGGTGTGATTTAATGAGCCAGTTAAATTTCATACTGATTATTTTCAGCCTCAATAAACTGTGATACAGTTTAGTTTAGAGACAGAGTTTAGTTTGTCTGTTCTGGGCTACCGTAGGAACATGGCGGGGACACTACAGCGGACTCCAGGAAAAGGATCCACTCTGGAGGTATAAACGGCTCATTCTATGCTTACCAAATACACAATGGTTCCTATTTTCAGCTCATCTATACACAAAAGAAAGCTAGACTTATATTTTGTAACTATATTCCTGCCCAAAGATGCTATACACTGGCACCTAAAATGAGATGAGAAACTTAAGAATTGTTTGTGTATTTTATTCAGTCAATCAAATCAAATAAAATACAATATTATCCTGTATAATATACAAAAGAGAAAGACTGAAAAGTTACAGGTAGAAGCAAAAAATGCTTATAAATTCCTATCCAAAATAAATCAGAAAATTAAGATCATATCATATCATTCTAATAACTAGTTACAACTCTGTGTAACTATTATTTGAAGAATACGTTCGACATATTAATAACTTTTTTTGCCAAAAATTTGATTCGGATTAAGATTATGACAATTCACCATTCACGGGTTATGATTTCTGGCAAAGACATATTCTGGCATTCGTTGTACGAGAGCGAACAAGCAACACATTGCATAATGCATATAATGTGAATTAGTGAGCTTTAAAAGTGGTGGGTGGATGTTCCACTCTTTATGCTAAGCTAAGCTAAACTGCTGCCGGCTCCAGCGACATATTTACCAAGCCGACATGAGAGTGGTATCAATCTACTCATCCAACTCTCAGCAAGAACGCAAATAAGCTTATTTCCCCAAATGTTGAACCATATAACCGGGTGATTAAGAAAGCAATTGGTTGGCGGAAGGACAGGCTGCAGGGAAATATAAATTACAGATGTTTTCCATATTTTCCATTGCTGAATTATGACGCCTCGCCGCTTCTTCGCGCCGCTAGTCGGTATGGAAGCGCACATCCACCTCGCTGTGTGAATGCGAGCGGCTTACCGAGGTAGAGAGAGAACAAGAGAGACAGCTCGAGCGAGGGGAGATTGAGCACAGCGGACTGTGTGGCCAATGATGTCTGCAGATCATCATGTATCATAATTACCCGCCGCAGAAATTAGAGTAGGGATGTTGAAATTTCCATCATGTCTGTTTTCTTTGGGCCCGGCGCACCTAATCACCTCCAACGGAACGCGGCTGTCAATCATCGCATGACTCCTGTCCTCAATCCATAATTCTGGGGTCCCTCGAGTGGCGCTGCCTGCTGGACCAAGCTGCCTCGCACGTATAGACACGCACACACACACACACACACACCTACGCGAATGCATGCACAATTTTCTAGTATTTACACACACAAACACACCTGTACACTACACACACTCAGCATGATTACTTAAGAACAAGGGGATGAACGCAAGCAGCCAAATGAAATAAATAAATAAATAGATAAATAAATAAAATACAAGCTGCATGGCGTTCTCATACATTTTAGATGACAGGCTTATATTGATTGGGGTGTGTTTGAAAAACAAGTTATATCCATGGCCCAGAGCACTGAACATGCACTCTGTAATAATTATTTATGATATATTTGGAGAAGGGGCCCAGTGATGTTCTGGCATAATAAACTGGAGCAGACTACACAGTGTAATCACCTGGGCTATCTTCCACTACAAGGCCTGGAGAGAAAGCTTCGTGAGCCACACACACTTCTTTTTCTTCTCCTGGGCGCTGATAGAAATAATCCAAATTGAGTAGTTTGGGTGTCACATCAAATTATTTTCACAAGACGAGATATCACATTACAAATAATAGCGTGTATTCGCTTGATTTAAATGACGTACATTTTAATCCATACATGAGATCTTGATAGTGCTTTTCCTCGCCGACGGTACACCTGTGGCCAGACGCCGTGCGTACGTCACAGCGCTGCATGGAAATGAAAATGAAAGTGCCACTTTGTGTATCTGAGGGCCTCCGAAGAAAAAAAAAACGACAGGCGGCCGATCGCCCTGCCTCGTCAGTTTTGTGACCCCCCCCCACCTCCCCCCAGCCCATCTTTGCAAAACCCTGTCCGGTTTGCAAAATGGCCACATTCCATCCCGGGTGTATGTGTGCATGTTTTCCTGTGCTGATAAGCCCCATGAAGATGAGACGGGGACCTGCGGGTGACAGGTGATGCAATTCACATTTAACAAGCTTACACTCCAGTGTGTCCGTACATACAAACAGCTCGTAAGTAGCTTGGAAATCAATGGGTCCCGGTGGGGGTGGGGGGAATAGCAGCGCCCCCCCCCCTCCCCCCTCCCCAATACACATCTGCACTCCTTCATGTCTGGTCAAGAGCGTCAGGAGAGCTTAGACATTGCTAATCCATGTTTAATATCAAGGAACTGTGGCCTACGCTGAGGAAATAGGGGGTGGAGGTGGGTGTGTGTGTGTGTGGGGGGGGGGGTTTGGAACAAATAAAAAATTGAACAGTAATGTAAGACTAATCAGGAGCTGTTGTTTACATTGCTGTGATCCCTGACTCTGTGTGTGATGATGTTTTCCCGCGGGGCTTTGCTAGGTGTGGATGTTTGTTTGCATATGTGTGTGTGTGTGTGGGTGTGTGTGTGTGTGTAGATTGCACAGGGCGTTTTTTTTCCTCCGGTTTGTTGACCGGTTCCCTCCGTCCAAACACACAGTGACCACAGATCACTCTCACGTGTTTCCCATCACTTGTCTGACTACTGAAGAGACGTCTCATCACCCGTTTTTAAAAAAATTTTGCAGGCCTTGTAATTTCCCGGGTCATCCGCATGATGTGAGATGTCCTAATTACTTTGAACGACTTTCGGATTACTCTGCAGCAGAAATCACAACAGGCGATGTTTTCCACATGTGGAAAGGCTTATTAGCCTGATCATCCTTAACATCTGAAAATGTGATCAGTCATTACTCTAAGCCTCAAAACATGTGTGTGCTTCCCTCTGAGTAACCCCCAAATTAGTATATAGACAGATATTCTGGAGATAAGGCCGGCGAATCAAACCTGTTATTCAACGCATTCTTACTTTAATTATATGTCAATCTTTAAAAACCTGTAATAGATATTTATTCGTATAATAACATTTGCGCAGAGATTTTAACAGAAGGTGGTACCTTCTGTTAAAATCAGGTGGTACCTTCTGTTAAAAACAGGATTAAATAGTTCATTTGTTGCGGCCTATATTTAACGGTGGATTTGGTGTGTGGTTACAGCAGCAGAACGGTTTATGTGGGAATAACTCAAAGATAAACTACAGCCCCCATGCTTTTAATGAAGAAACGGTGCGGTTCACTTTTTTATTATTACCAGATTTAAAATAGTTAACGTCATTAATTTTAATGTGATCTTTGTAACTTGTTCATTTGGACTCACCTGTACCAACACACATGCCAAAAATTCCACAAACCCGTTGTGCTAGGCCACACACACACACACACACACACACACACACACACACACACACACACACACACACACACACACACACACATACGCACACTCAAACCCCACTAGAGAGTTGGGGGGAGGTTCCTGCAGAGGTCAGTATAGCAACACCAATGATCAAAGACTTCTTTGACTTCACAGGTGTGCATGTGTGTGCGTGTGTGTGTGTGTGTGTCTGCCTGTGTGTGATCCCTGTTTGTGTGTATGTGAGGTGGTGGACAAGACTTCTGTGTTGCTCGCTGTGGTAAAACTCAAGAAGTTGAGTACGGACCGTTCTTTTCTCAAGTGAAAATTCTCACTTTTTATCGTGTGATTATTTTTGTTATTGTGTTTTGTCACACTCCGCCATCGTCGGAGCAGAAAATAGAAAACTGAAATGATCTTCCTCGACAAAGCGGTGGTGAGATTTCCTTTGTTAATTAATTCCATGCTTGCCATTCTCGTAAACTCTGGATTTCTAACACGTACCGCGTACATGTGTATCGCATGTATGAGAGAAAAAAAAAGGTTGTGTTGGAGATAGGAGAGCGGTGGCTGCTGGATGAGGAGGAGGAGGAGGAGGAGGAGGAGGAGGAGGAGGAGGAGGAGGAAGGAGGAGGAGTGGGAGTAAAGTATAAGAGTATTCTTTTCCTCCGCCTCTCCTCTGGTTTTAATTGCAAGGTGCAAAAGTGAAATGGCTGTGCTACATGATAGTGTTAGAGGAAACAGGGGTGTCAATGGGTGAGGGAGTCGGCGGAGGGGATGATGGGCAGACGGCAGAGTGGTAGAGCGGTGCTGAGGAGAGGGGTGGTGGGGGTGGACCTGGGGTGTGTGCACGAGTGTGCGTGTCCGTGTGTGTGTGTGTGTGTGTGTGTGGAGGTGACAGACAGGAGAGCAAGTCCCCAAGGTGCTCTCCGAGGAGCAATAGATAAAGGTTCTCTGGGGAAATTTCTCTCATTAGTCCTCAGACACAGTTCAGTAATTCAGCCGTGTCAGGTTACCCGTTTGTCATGAGACCCCCAAAAAATAAGAAAAAAAAGGTAAATAAATCAGTATAAGAAATACTATGTGCTTTCTTTTCTTGTTTTTATGCGTCACCTCGATGCTCCGTTTCGCCAAGCGAAGGCCGTGGCAAAATGCGCGAGATACCCATCGTCCCACGTCCGCGATAAGTCGAGCTTTTAATGATTAAATGAGGTTGCTCTCTCGCTGGGGAGTGTTTCAAAAAACCTGATGGCTCCAAAGTAGGCCGTGGCAAGATAAATATGCTATCCGCTGGCACACTGCGCTGTTTACCGGTCCGGTAGAATGAGTGCAATCAAGGGGGCTGAATTCAAAGTGAGAGGACACAAAGGAAGAGCCATGATGTTGACACCAGAGATATAGCCAACACTGGTCTACATATTAATCACGCCACCAACACAGCCTGCAGTTATCTCCTCCGTACAAGAGCTTCTCCCCGGGAACAAAGGAAGCTCTTCCTCAAACGGCGCTGCAAGTTTTGGACATTTTTATTACACTGTTAGCGGCATCAATTTTGAGCAACAAAAGGAAGCCCCCGCTTGTGTGTCACCTCCGAGACAAAGCCAAACCAAGACAAATTAATTCCACCGGGCATGTGATTGTTTAAAACGTGGGGGAGAGAGAGGGGATCTATTCTTTTTTTTCTTCTTTTTTCGCACATCTTCTTGACACAACAGCTCGGATACAACGAATGTGCCCTTTCGGAGACAAGAGACACCCGGGCGAGACAGACACGCGGTTGTGACAGTCGCAGTAGGGCGGCGGGGGGGTGGGGGGGGGGGGGGGCACCGAATGTACGAGGAAAAAAGTCAAACCCTCATTTCTGCTTCATTATATTTCCAGAAATGCGATCAATAACTACACAGACGCCCGCCCGCCTCATTCTCTTTCTATCTGGGAATTAATGAATAATAGAAACACGCGATTCATTTTTTTTTTCGGAGATCATAACTGAAACCAAAAAACCTGTGAGGACCATTAGTGTGAAAATAGATACCGCTTGCCGCTGGCCTTTGTCCCCCCTCTCCTGCTTCCTGTAACTCATTGTCCGCCTGCACGCCTCGCCAAGGAGGCCAGGCCCTTTTCTACTCCGCAGTCGAATGGAAATGGAGGTCTGTCTCCGTCTGTAATTGCTCCTCTGTGTCTGCATCATCTTAACCAAAGAAGGAAAAAAAAAAGCAAAGAGGTGCGAGAGCATGAGCGGCCTGCTTGCCCTCTGCTTCGCACTCAGCCGCGGCAGTCTATTATACCTGACGCTCCTCATCTCACTCATTATCCTCCCGGGTTAAAGGTCAGACGGTACCCATCCCAAGTGGTCATTTAACTCTTCTTAACACAACAAAGAATGCAGATGACATCGCTGTTGCATAAAAAAAGGTTATAGGAGCAGCGCGGCGGCGGAACGGTCTCCGCCGGCTCGCTCGTTGAATATTTAACACACGGAAAAAAAAAAGAAGTAGAAGAAACAGAAATAAGTCGCTTCAGTCGTGATCCCCCCCCCCATCCCCATCCCCCGCCTGTTGAAATGACCGGTAGTTAGCCTCTCACCGTGCTCAGGGAGAATAACAGTTCAGCCTTGTGGCGACCTTGGATATATCATGGGCCGGTTTCTGTTTTAATACAAGCACAGCTCCCACTTTATGAATGCTTTTGTATTATTAATACTGTGAGAAATGAGAGGCGAGAGGTGAGGGACTGCGGGGACCGCGGGCCGGCTTTATGGATACACCGCGGCGCCCGGCAGCTCGGTCCGGCCACGGGAGGAGAAGACGGCCGAGTATAGTGAAATTATTCTGAAAGCCACATAAACTTTACCGTTAGTGAATACTGAACGACCAGAGGGGCGTTTCTGGGCTCGGGGCCACGCACCAACAACATTACAATTAACAAGGGTTCTCTTTTTAATACATTTCATCGCTCTTTTGGGATTAACACACTGCTAATATATCACATCCTTCCTTTCCGAAGGCCTGTGCCAGGATCGGGTGTAATGAAACTGGAGTTGCCTATAAATGTAATTTCTCGGTCAGGCGAAATAAGATGTTTTTCGAGCATTGTGCAGAAACTCCGGGCTCCAAAACAACCCCACAAAATAGAATTACTACACCCCGAGAAGTCTGCCTCTGTCTGCGATGGCACATTGAAGAAGCTCATAAGAAGAAGCTTTTCATCTGAGTGTGGATGTGTGATCTCATGAACAAGCAAAGCGCTTGAATCTGGGACAACTTCCTGCCAAATGTAGGACACAACAACTCCATTCAGGACCGCACAGTCAGCACAAAGTCGTCCGCGCTAAACGATATTGGTCTGGCAAGCGAACGACAACTTAATATCTTCCCGTTGGCTAGCATGCGCGCGGCATTCATCCAAAAATGGGAGATTTTGATACGCATAACAAACCCGATACAAAATATACAAAGACTGGTTATAGTGGGGCTTTGCTGTGTGTGGAAATACACAGAAGAGAGCTATGAGGGGGAGACAAAGACACAACATTGTGAGAGATTATGACGTTTCCCTTTATTTGAATCGGCGCTCAAGTTGAATAACGCTATTTATAGAAGTGGCTATGGAGCAGCTCTGAGAATTATGTAAATTCAAATAACATATTCTTTATATCAGAGAAAATAATGAAGGCCCTACAATGTGTTTCTTGTAACAATGAACGGGTTTGAGGACATGTTCCTCAGACCCTGATCTTGCAGAACAATGCCGTGTTCACGGACAATTAAAACAAAGAGCAATGGGGTTCTGCCGGGACACGGCAATGAGCAGAATTGTCCTTTATGGCGCGTGCAAATTGTCCCATTTTTTTACTTTTTTTTTATTACAACGTTTGAGCAGGGTCGACCTTAAGGGAGAAAAATCACACACGCGGGCCCCACTTCATCTCTTTTATTCCTCTTGTCTTTTCATGTACAGTATCTGTCTCTCTTTGGGTCTTCTCTCACTCACTCGATCCATCTTTCCCTCCAACTTTTTACTCACATATTTCCAATCTTACCTTTTTTCAAGGGTACACGATAGATGATGGAAGAAGAAGAAAAAACACCATCTCAAGCTTTCATCTTCGGCCTTCTTCTGTGTTTCACTTTGCGCTTCTATCTCAGGCTTTACTGGCTTGTAACGAGCCACGATTCATAACTCAGTTATTTTAGATGCTATCAGGTGAATCAACGGGGAAATCGCAGATGAAATCTTTGTCGCCTTTTCAGAATTTGCAAGAGGAACAGATAATATTAATCGGGCATCTTTCCTTTTAGCTTCAGTGTCACCTTCAGTGTAGATGCCCACCACGATTACAGTTACATCCACTAAATGAAATGACTGTTTTAATATTCTGTCAGTTCGGGCTCTTGTCATGAGGATGCCAAAACTGAAGTTTCAACTCCGCCCATGAGAACGGCATTATACAGTTTGTCCTGTTTATTGACGTTTTATTTGTATTTGTATGATTTCATTATTCAGAACAGGGAAGATAATATTTCCAGGACTTTGGTTTCTAAACGAATGTCCAAATAGACAAAAGCAACAGGTGGGAAAAAAACATACTTTCAAATGTCAATTACATTTAGTTTTTATAGCCCCAAATTACAACTTTTTCTCAGTTGTTTTTATTGTCTGTACACATAAACCCTCTAATAATAATACACCACTCTACTATCCCTTTGAATTGGACGAGGAAAAAACAGCAAAAGTCTCATTTCAGATGTACAGTAGGTGTCTAATTAAAGAATACAGGTGATAAATAGAATGCCAAAATGAAATATATAATGCATTTGATTAAAATAAGTACATTTATGGTCTAGAATATGAGGTCAGATGTGTTTGCAGTGAAGGCGATCTCTGGTTTACTGCACTGTGCTGCACACATCATCACTCTGTGGAACTCATGATGCACAGCCCCAACGGACATCCCTTTCTTACAGTTTCCTCTGGAGACACAAAAGGCCTCAAGGCATAGGACCCCTCCTCCTCCTCCTCTCCAAAACAAACGGACCCGGTCAATACGACCAATGAAAACTCTGAATGAAGCCGTTTTAAGTCAGTGTTGCTCTGGTCGGCAGACTCAGAGCGCTTGCTCAGCTTGTTTTCTCTCTTCGCTCCATCCAGACATCAGATGACTGAAATCCTTCATCTGATGAATACGAACAGTTTAAAAAAAAATACATCTACATGGGGTGTCATCAAAATATGTCTTGAAACTAGAAGTTGATTCATGACAGCTTCTGTCAAGACAACCAAAACACTTGTGTTCAAAATAGATGTTGACGGGAAACTAAATAAAACAGGACATTTCCTTTATTAAATGACAGAATTATGTCGGTTTGAAAAACGTATGAACCATTTGGGATAATCTAAGTAGACAACTTTAAAAGATATAACATACATCTTTTTGTGGAAGAGGTATGTTTTACCTTTTGACAAAAGCATCCTAACTCTTGCTTTTCATTACATGTGAAGGAGCTTCGGTAGTCGTGTGCATCTCCAGGGTCTGATGAGTCATCCTCTCTTTGACTAGATCTGTACCTCTTCATACATCCGTTTATTTCTCAGTTGCTTTTTGTGCCCATAAGTTCATAAATAAAGCTTAGAAAATTGCTAAAATCTAATAATTTATTTGATACATCCCTGTGCCCACAGATAGAAAAATCCAGAGACAGCTGTGGCATTTCTTCCTGAACTGAACAAAACCAGAACAATGTATGCACTGCACTAATTTCGAAACTCTGTTGAAAACTGAAACAAAATAAGACATGGCTCTTCTTTACGCTTCCATGATATGTCCGCTGACCACATTTACAGTTTAGTATAATAAACAATAGCCACTTATTATAAATGCTGTAATTAGAACCCATTTGGACATTTAAGTTAAGGCGAATAGTACGACGGCAGGATGTGTGCCCCGAGTTCTTCTTTAATGAGTGTTTACTCTGTGCATGCCTGGCGAAATGTATGTTTGCATCTTTGTATTTAGAGAAGATATGAAAGGGTTAATACAGATGCACAGGCTGGGATGACAACGCCAGAGGCTCGGTGCATGTCGGAGTGGTGGGAAAAAAAACAAGGAGCCCTGAGACTCCTTCCTCACCTCCTGTCGTACATATCTCTATCTGCCCCCCCGCCCCAACCCCCACACCCATTTTAAACATCACATCCTCCCCCCCCACCCGAAACCATGTGACCTCCGAAGACCCTTGCAGTCATCCTTCCCCCTCGAATGCCGGTTAATTAACGGCCGCACAGCTTCGGCATTCCCGCTAAATAGCTCGACACTGTAATCAAACCCCGCGATCTGACAGGACGCGATACAAGCTGCTAAGCAAAGGAAAACACTTGCTCACTCACAACTGAAAAATAATTACGTTCACCCGGGCCGATCCAGTGTGTGAACGTGCACGTGGTGTGTGTGATAAAAAGGAGGGCCGCGCAAGAGACACACTATTAGGGTCAACTCGTTCACAGTTTGGTATATATATATATATATATGTATATATACATATATATATATATATATATATATATGTATATATATATGTATATATATATATATATATATAAACAATATGTATATAATATATATATATATTATTATTATAATATATATATATATATATATATATATATATTATTATAACATATATATAACCTATATATATATATATATTATATATGTTATAATAATAATATATTATATATAATAACAATAATAATAATGTGTATATATATATATATATATATAATATACATATATATCATATACATATATATAGATATATATATATATATTTATATATACATAATATACATATATGTCGTATACAATATATATGTATATATATATGTATATATATATTGTATATATATATGTATATACATATATATATATATATATATATATATATATGTATATACATATTAGAAAGAGAGAGAGAGAGAGAGAGAGTCAAAGTGACCAAGAGGCAAAGACACCATGTGACCTTTCCCTCTGACCCCTCCCCAGACATCAAAGTGTTCCTATTGACAATCAACACCCTGAAAAGGTTACGAGAGGCATTCACAATCATTCCTTCACAAGCTTCAAAGCTCAACGCTTCTCCTTTTCCTTTTTCACCCCAATTTTACATTACTCACCAGGAAGAATGAAAAAGGTAAAGGAGTGGCGAAAAATATAATATGGCAATTTGGCTAAGTAATTACAGCATTTTACTCTCAACTACCGACCATCTACCCGCGGCTCTGTTGGCTAGGAAAGCTAATAATTCAATTTCTCTGTGACAGTAATTGTCAGTCGATGTACCTAAAGGTCATATCAGTCACCCAAGAGAAAGGGAAGGGAGAGCCCGATGACACAATCACACGAGAGCAATTTAACATCGGAGCTAATGGGAGGAGAGCAGCGGTGATGGACAGGGAGAAAGGTAGAGAGGCGAAGAGCAGAGCAGCTTGATCTCATGACGGAGCGCTCACGTGATGTTTTGACGGTCAGGAGACCAAAAAAACATCCACGTCTGAAATGTTTTTATCATTCCAGTGAAACTTTTATTTTTGTATTGTTATGTTGTATTGCTTGTCAGATCATTTAGAAGCTTTTACAATCACATTTACGTCCCAGACCATAAACTCAATGCCAAATGCAACTTATTATGTTTTGCATTCGTATTCTCCTGGAAAGAAACATATTGACAACTTTTGCTTTTATGGTTATCAATATTTTAGTTCATCTTGCAGAATTTCAATCCAGAATACCCTGTGTCGCCTGGACACTGTATTGGTTTTGTCTGATGGGTGTCACGTCTTTTGGGCTTGTGTACTTGGGATTCTGGTCCAGCTGCCAGGGATCAGCGAGGTGTTAAGAGACTACTATAGAAACTTTATTTTGATTGTGTTATTCAATATCTTTGAAGATACAAAAAATGCATTCGGTGACATCATTTGCCATGTCTAATCAAGTAATAGGATGTATAGTGTGGCGAATTACCAAGATTATGAACACCCCTTCTTAAAAAGATTTTCTTAGACATTCAAAATTCTTGTCAGACAACTAACGCGTCGACGGGCTAAAATAAAGTATTTTACTGGTCACATTATAGAGTAATGCCTTAACTTTAGTCCCTTGAAACACATTCTCAGCGTTTTTCCCCTCCCTCGCAGAGATATGTCCTGTATAGATGAAGACAAATCAATAATAGATACAATAAAAAGTCGATGCTTCAGAAGCCACGAAGTCAGGACTGTGGGAGAGGTAACGAGAGGGCAGCCCAGCCTTTGAAGTAATTGACTAATACAGTAGCGGGTATTAAAGTCATTGAGTGCCAAAAGGGAGCAGGCAGCCGCTTGACCCTGAGCCACTTTGGACTAATCTAGCATTCAATCCAGCGTGTAATGACTGCTAGAGCTGTCAATCCTCTGGGCTCTCTTTCTGTCTCACACACTCGCATGAGCACTCCCACTCTTTAGCGCACACGCACACCAAAGTGCACACACCCTCACATGCATATATAGAAGCAAAACCCCTCATTCTCCCTTTGCCCTGAACAATGTAGGATGAGCCCGCTGGACAGCTTGGTTTCAGTGGATAAAGCCGGGGATCAGAAGCTATCCAGGCCATCTAGATACGTCACACCACGGGGACATAGTGGGGCTTTTTTTAGAGGGCCGGAGGAGGCTCGTCTTCTGCTCCTGTGACGGAGTGTTTAATGCAAATGTCTACGGGAAGCACGAGAGGGAAGTTTCTTTGAGGATGTGGGAGTTGTTATAAAGTGGCGGTGGATATGCAGTCAGCAATTTGCCTAACCTCTCCACCCGGCCACGTGAAGGTGATCAATAGGTTTAATCCACAATGAAATGTCCACGAGGACCGGAGGAGCAGACACGATGGGAGAAAGTGAGGATGGGAAAGGAGAGGGCTTCAAAATGAAAGTCATTCATTACTCCTCTTACCTCATTTTCTTTATTGTGTTACATTGATTCCTGCATCCTGACACCTTCTTTGTCTGATGAAGGAAGTGTATTTTTGTCGTGTTCTGTTCAACAATTATCATATTTCAGTTTATTTCTTGTGAATTTTGGCTCAAATAGGTTGAAAAAAGTATAAAATAAATAACATATTCTCTTATTTTGGAAATAAATTGAATAAACTACTCTTCCTTAAGTGCTATAGCTAAGTCTAATTTGGAATTCACTTTTTTTCTATTCTATGCTACTTACAATGCTATTTCAGGGATTAATATTGTACTTTCTACTACCTTAATCGGGCAATATATGTACAAGCGACTTTTCAAAAGAAGATCAATTGGTTGACATTAGTAACACTTTGACCTTCCACATCACTGAACTACTGCTCACACATTAACACATCAATGTCAACTCTATAGGATAATATAGCACACATTATAACACTGAAAGGTTCATTATGCATCACATGTACTTTCACTTTTGATACTTTCAATAGTGTCAGGTTGGCTGTTGTAGTCAGAGAGAGGAGCAGAACGCCAACAACGTTCCACAGAAAATGTAATCTTTTGCTCAAAACAGGTCAACCACACACAACATACACAGTAGAAACTCACATTGAGGAATGAGACACACCGGGTTCAACCCTCCTGTTACTTTTGGGGTAAATTTGCCCCCATTCAATGTTTAACATCTCTAAAAAAAGTATTTACATAAAAAAAATTGCTTCGTATTTCTTGACTTTTCCTTATTTATTGGGGACAACTGGGAAAAACATAAATATACATGATGATATGTGTTCACTGTCCTGTACACAACTTGTACTCAAGAAATATCAACTTTCTTATTTATTTAAAGGGTTATTTAGGTACTCATCAAACAAACAAAAAGTACCTGACACTTGGGACTTGAGAAAAAATATTAATTCTAATAATGTTCTGGTGGTTTTAACTGCTGTGGTTAAAAAGGGTCAAAGATGTTAGTAAATTTGAAGGTAACAGGTTAAATACTCAGGGAAGGTGCAGGTGGTTGGACACCGGGGAACGAGACACAGGTGGACACAATGAGGGCGGGGCTAGCAATCACACAGGTGGAAACAATCAGGAACAGGGCTGACAATCACAGGGACAGGAAGTGCAGGGAAACAGATGATACCAAAGACAGGGACTTCAAAATAAGACACAAAACAAGTCACAAAAACTCTGCATCATGACAAATAGTACTACAAGTCAATTTGACACTACACATGTTCTTCTACGACTGTTTTTTATGTTCAAATTGTTCCAAAAAATCAATACAGTCCTGGATTAATGCTCTTTTTACAGCTTGACTCTAAAACTGCCAACTTGTGTCTGGTTCCACAGATGTGGTTATTTCAATGCACTATGCTAACTAAAGTTATTTTTATGATGCATCGTGTTGCTAATTTCTGCCACATGACATATTTTAAACAGAATGGATGAACACACAATACAAACAAGTCCTCCGGCATGTGGTCTGGTGCACATCAGTGAAGCAGCATGCGATGAGACGTTTAATGAACACCGCTGCTCCACTACGGGCCCCCGTAAGGAGGCCGTCATCCATCCACTGATTCTCTGCAGTGTCTGCATCCCGATCACCACACAAAACGACACCTGTCACACTGCCTGAGCAGCGGCTTTAAAAAGAAAAAAGAAAAAGAGGGAGAGCGAAAAGAAAGCCAGAGAAACAGAGGCACTTCACAACACTGTCATTGCCATTCATAATACGCATTGGCGTATAAAGAGGGCCATTAGGGGCCCCAACCTGGGAGCCATTAAATCATTTTAAATCGTTGTAACATCCCATTAGTGTCAGTGGTGGGACCACATAATAGTCTGTATTAGAGGGATAACCACAAGACGCTCCATTTGGACTGAGTCACACGGGTAATCTGCTCTCCTGTCCTCGTCCCCAGATCCTCACCTCCATCCTGAGGAAGTGAAGGGTCACTAGTGGCTGGAAGTGCCAGCCCAGACTTAGGGGACCCCAGTGGGGGCTTGTCCCCTGTCGCCTGCTGCTGCCGCTGCTTTGAATCACTCGGACGAGGAGGCTGCTGAATAAGGAAAACGTGCACAACCACCCCGATGAATTAGGCATGATGCAGGTAGCCTGCGATGGGCCCATTATGGCACCTTGGGCGGTGTCAATAGGAAACAGGACGATTACAGTTTGAGTTGTTTTGTCCGTGGGAAGGAAGTCTGTGCCTGTTCTTCTCTCTGTGTGAACTATTATATGATTTTATAACAAACGTAACGGTTCAGGAAATCGAGTCCAACACATAGCTGGCAAAACGGTTCACAACGAGACATCTCAAATATAATATATATTGAGACAAAAACTGCTAATCTGTCTTTTAGGAATGGTTTGAAGATTCAGGATTTTCGCTTTCTTGACGAGGGTTACATTAAAATATGTTATGACTGCATGCTAAATATTAAGCAAGGACCAGGTTAGCTTAGCATCACAATTAGTCCAGTACTTAGCCCCCTCATAGAACAACAACGTGTCGCATTAGAGGTGCCGGTGGGCACATTTATATACTTTTGGACAGTAAGACTGTCTTTTTTCCTCTGATGCAGTTGTTATGCTAAACTAAGCTAATCTGCTGCATCATTTGATCACTCTCTTTTTTTTAACTATTTTAAGGAAAGGGATAAGGCCTATTCTATAAGCCGATATAATGATGATCGGGCCCAAACACAGCAGTGCTTCTCCTCTAATATGTGTTGTGTGTGTATCACCATGAGGAAGGGTATTCATTAGAATATAATCAAACTGGCAACGTTTCATTGCTGTTCAACACAATTGCTGTCCATATAAATCACACAGGTGACAAGGACCAACAATACAAGCCAAACCTGAAAATATGTCAAGCTATTGTAAGTTTTTTAGAAAAACTGTAAAATATGCATCTCATCACCTCTTTCTCTATTTTCCTCCGCCGGATGATAAATAGCTCGTTCGGCAGACCCTTGGTGTGCCCTCAGAGTTCTTAAAGGAACAAAGCCATGATGAATGGATCAATGCCAGCGGTCCAGGAAAACAGCTCTTCCGGCCGATAAAAAAGATTTGCCAATGACAATTGGGGGACAGCGGTGACCTGGAGAGTGAGTCTTTGGGGTACGGCCCCCCCAGAGGGGCCCCGGTGATGGAGCTAGGATCACCATTAGGGGGAAGATTAAGTGGCCCCGGCTTCCTCTCTCACTTAATTATACATGCAAGCCCCCTCTGTACCGCCCGCTGCAGCACCTCAGAAAAAAGGCAGAGTGCTCCTTTGTCTCAGCCACTGGCCGGCGCTTTGATTGCTTATTGGCCGTCTCTCCTGACAACCGCCGGGCACAGAAACAACTCCCATTGGCCAAGGTGTCAAAAAAAAAGCAGAGAAAGAAGGATAAAAAAGGAGAGAGAGGGGGCGTATAAAGGAGAGAAAGAGAGAGTTGGATAAGAGACAGACAGGCAAGGGAAGATGTGCGTATTTAGTTTTCATTACACTGGGAGCTTGAAGAGGATGGGGGAGGAAAGAAATGTCCTTGTCAGAATGGGAGTCTCTGGAGGTGCTCGGAGGCGTGCTGGTGCCATCCACTGACACTCAGCTGACAAATATGGAACCCCTCAAAATAGAGCAGTTCATGCTTGAAAACAATGGCTTATGAATAAACAACAGCACCAAAGATTCCTGCTAATAAACAATATGATACCACTGGAGAGGCAGGGAATGAGGAGCGGCTGTTATACGCTCACCCCATGCAGCCGCGTGACATGATGATGTGACCACTGCCCTCGCGGTCCAGCTGGACTAGACTATGAGTTCACCGTTCAATTCTTCCTGGCAACAAAAAATAAATAAAAAAGAATAGCGGGCATTTTTAAGGGCTAATTTCTTTGACAGATTGTTGCGCACACTTTAAAGACGCTGATCAGAGGCGAGGCCAGGCGGCAACGTGAGTGTTAAAACGACTAAGTGAATCGCAATGATGATGACTTCCATACATTGCTTTCTGCGGTTCAATTCCCGATCCATACCACATGCATCCGAGCCAAAGCGTTTCAACATGTTGACGAGAGAGACGAAGAAAAAAACGTACACAGAAAATATATTTTAGTGGAAGAGGACAGTCAAAAAAATAGAACAGTGCGCCCACTCTTAAGATCGGGTTGCGCAAAGGACAGTGTCAATAATTAATCATGCAGGCAACTCAGCTTCAGTGTACCCATCATGTTTGGAGAACATAACAGGCGATGCTGTTAATACGTAATGCGGCTGCAGAGATGCTTCCCACCCTCGAGTTTTCACGGAAACATTTAAATCAAAGTTTATGTCCTGAGGCAACCTCGAATCAAACGCAGGCCGACGCCCCCAAATCGGGGGAACATTTCAAATGGATTATTTGGTGTTAGTGGGTTAATAGCTAATCAATACATGTTTTAGTGAAGTCCCAATGGTCTCATCCGCCTCATCATATACAGTACAAGACTGCTGAAGAAATGGAGATTTTAAAAGACAGACTCCTCAGTAAAGGTGTACAATAATCTATATATTGGGTAAAGCTTTTTATTAGGTTCATATGCATTTACCCATTTTTGCCAGCAAATTCAATTAAAAAAAGGATTTTGGTTAAAGTGTGCTTCGGATATAAATATTTATTTAAAAACTGATCAAACCAATAAGTTTTTCTTAGCATATTATTTTTTGACTCTGGGTAAAATCTTAACTTTTTGTGTGATCTAAATATTTGAAAGTTGTTAAATAGTTGCAGAGAGTATGTCTGTGACAGGTCTCAGGACACAAGTGAACATGATATCAAATGAACCACATAATACGTTTTGATGTGGAGAACCTACCCTTCACTTGTCCTTGTATGCCACGTATCATCAAATGGACTCGGAACTAATGCTGACGTGTCATCTCAACCACATTAGCAAAAATAGCTTTTAACAGAAAAAAATCAATAATCAAAGCAACTGTTTACTATTCAAGCAGCAGAATTATGGGACTATTTGGTTGAGACTAAGAGGAAAGTTTGCAGAGAAAGTTATGAGCCCGCCTTCACTTATAAGGATATTTTGGCATTTGCATGGAAGTGGAGGAGCTCTCTAAATATTGAGAGGTGTAACTAAGGCATGTCATTTGCAGAACATAAAATTCTATGCAATTCTGCATTAACATTTATGCCCAAAAGCTATCTATTATTAAATATAATTTGAGAATGATGAGCTGAAAGTGACATTAATGGCAGTGACAAGATTGATATACTTGGACTGAAACTTCAGACACTAGCGGGCACATGACGTGCACGTGCACACGTACGTGCACAAGTATGTGCCCGTGCATGAGCACAGGTACGAGCATCCTCTCCCATCCACACAGCAATGGAAGAGTTTGATCCGTACCTGTATAGTCAGTGCTACAATGTAAAGCGGGACATTTCTGCATTATGATTTAAAATTAAAAGGGAAGGACAAAGACTGACATTTAAATAATTACTTTAAAATGATTTAGGAAATGTGATTTATGAGCATAATTGTTTACATAATTCATAAGATGATTATCACATTATGGTGCATAAATTACACCGCTTTCATGATAATTCAAAGCCAGCGCTGTTGTCTGCGGTTTATTTAATATGCATTATAATCATAAATCAAAGTAAGCAACGCTAATTTTGACACGCGGTAAAACTAATCACTGTCTGGATTCTATCATCAAATACAAATACATGTTCCCATCTTAACCAGAGCCGCAGAGGCACAAGTGAAATCAATAGGAGAAAATCAATTAGAATGTGTTTGCATGTATAGATTGACACCTTGAATCATCAGTCCTATTGATCCTCTCACTGTGATCTTCATGATGCCCATTTGTTCCATCTAAAGTTTGCTCATGCAGCCGATACGTTGTTCTTTCTCCTCCCCCTCTGGTTTGCATACACAACGGTAGAAGCGTCGTAAAGAAAACATCATTGGACTTCAGGAAACCTACATTCACGTCCTTCTAAAATGCATTTTCCGTCGAGGAAAAATGAAACGACGAATGAAAAGAAAAAGGACATTTTCGGGAGAAGAAATTGACAAATTGTTGACAAATTGGTACCAACGTCTGCGGAGTGAAGCGTGTAGCAGTTAGACAAATTGAGTGATGATCCAGTTCTAAGCTGCGAACCATCCCACCCTAAAACAAAAAGCCCTGATGAACATCCTTGTGACTGAACTGATTTCAGTTAATTATAAATTATGCAGTCATTGTGGGCCCACAAAAGAAGACATCCCCACTCTGCAGTCAGATGTAATTACCAAAGTCAGGCGCACTTCACTGTGTGTGATCCATCCGACAGCTAACGCTGACTGATGACCTTGCCCGGTAAAGACTCCCTCGGTTGGGTCGATGAACACCCCCCCTAGCCCGCCCCCTCTCCTTCCTCCTAAACTTCCTCCCTCCAAAAGGTCTTAAGCATCTCTACATTGGCTCAGACAACCCATGTGAACCCCCCCCCCTCCCCCCCAGTGTTCAGGTACAAAGCTATTGACAATCTGGATCATCGCGCCGTCATGGCTGCTCTCGCTTATCATTCACAATCAAGGGTTTATCGCTCGGCGTTGCCGTGTAGGGCAAAAAGAAATATGACTCCCCGTCAGCGGGTGGCAGGAAGGGTTGGGCTTTGGGAGTCGTGTAGAAGGGGGGAGGTGAGGGGCTAATTTGACACAGCTCGCTTGGCTTGCCATAATTGCTCCGTCACTGTCAGTCCTTGAGAGGCCTTTTCTCGCCGCACAATTTGGACACAATTACCGGCCGTTTACCAGTGGCCGTTATGCCCCCCCCATCCCCCCATCCCACGCTAGAACCCCCGCCTGTTCTCCCAGTTTGGCCGGTGGCTATAGTAGGATGTGCCACGCCTCATCAAACGCGGATGCGGCCCATTAATGAACACTGTTAGCATTTCTCTTAAACTTCTCCTGCCTCTAATAAACATGCAGTGTTCCATGAAGGAGCATTGCCATCCTCGTGACATGATATTTATTGTCGGTGCCTGGCGGGAGGGAGCGAGGATGGGAGGACAGAGGTGAAGGGAGGGGGGGTGGTCGGAATGGGAAGAGAGATATATCAGCGATGAGTAGGGGAATGAGGGAGGGGAGGTGAACAAAGACAGATGAAGAGGAAGGGAAACAGACTGGAACGTCTCTTTTTGCCGTCAAATATACATATGAACTCACCTCAGGGCTGTATCGTAATTTCGCAACCCGAATTTCCACAATGGCCACATCACACGCAGGCCTGCAGTGCACTTGATGAAATCCTTACGTGCAATGTTTGAAGATTGATCCTGAAAAAAGATCCTTTTTTTAATCAACATTAGATATCAAAGGCGAAAGCAAACATTTGCAGTTCACTGTATAAAAAGGAGAGACACATTGGTTACATTGAAACAGTTGTAAGAAAGCGGCTCGAAATAGATTAAACATTTTCTTCTTTTTCTTGGAACACTCACACAGAGACACACAAAGACACACACACGTGCTCTCACAACAAAAGTCCCACTCAGCAGGAACATGATCTCATTCCTCTGCACCTTGACACCTGTTTTGTCACCACTGCCGAGCAGAGGGAGGGAAAAAGAGATTGCGGAAAGAAAGAAAAGAGAGTGAGCGGCTGAGAGGAGGAGGGATAAACAGCGGGCTTGGACACCTGTGGTGACCTAATGACATCTGTGTCCTCTAAGGAGCCCCTCGCGGCCCCCTCGGGCCCTGTGTGTCACAGCGAGAGCTGTCGTTACTGACACACACAGGATGAAGCCTCACAGTGCCTCAAGAAGATGTGTAATATAATAAAGGAGATAAAGTGTTTTGGTGCACATAAAGAAAAGCACAAAGAAAGACGAAAAAGCGATGATCAAGTATCAGACGATTGTGTTGTGTCTCCGGAGACAGTGGCCTCCACAATATGCCACACTCCCTCGCTCCTCACCTCCGAGACCTGTAGAAATTAATGAAGCCCCAGTGCAACTGCAGTCAAAGGCACAAAATGGCCGCTCATTAATTGCCTGCTGTCAGAGGGGCCATTATGACACAGCTATATATTAGAAATCTGGGCTGCATTGTTCCCGGAGCCACTGGTGCTAAACAATGATTGAGGAAAAATAAGAGAATTTGCAGGGTCAATTTGAGAGGAAATGCAGGAACATATTTAATGGATGAAAGTGTCTCTTTGTAGAGCAGTTCTAGCTTCTATTTGCATAGCTTTTTAAAAACTGCACAATGGCTTTTCTGCGCGGCTGTCTCATGCAAAAGACTGTAAAAAAAAGCACAAATAACAAAGGGACGCTCAGTCAGACGGACTCCCGACACACAACGGCACAAACAACCCAGTAGAAACAAAGTGGAAGCCGTTTCATGTGTGTGGAGATAGAGGCGTGCATCGTGCGAGGTGTTTGGTCGCTCACCGAATAAACTCATTAATTTGCTTAATTATGAAACTCCCTATCAATTCCCCCTCCGTGGGAAATGTTCAGTGGGTGCGACAACAAAAACACATTTAGAGAGGCTATGTTCTTACTATCACATAATAAACAAACAGAAAAATACACCAGGGCCTGATTAAAGGCCTTTTACACTACAGAAGAGGAGAGAGAGAGAGAGAGAGAGAGAGAGAGAAAAGAGAGAGAGAGAGAGAGAGAGAGAGAGAAAGAGAGAGAGAGAGAGGAGACGCTGTTTGTTTCTCTCCTCGCAGATGAAATTGTTTCAGCTTGGTTTTTTTTGACAGCTACAGACGAGCTGGCTATTATTGTGGGGTGGTGGTTGGGGGGGGGGGGGGGTTGTAATAATTAAAGCACACCACTAACCTGAATAAATTAATCCTTTTTATGCATTAGTGTTTGTTTGTGTGTGTGTGTGTGTGTGTGTGTGTGTGTGTGTGTGTGTCTGTGTGGGCAACCGCACGTTGAGACAGGCTTTGTTCGTCCTGATTAATTTTTTTCTTTTTTCTCGTACTGTTTGTATGCTCGTGCGTGTGTGCACGTTGTGTCCGTGCGAGTGTGTGTGTGAACATTCGAGCGTTTGATAAAAAGTGATGCACGCTTGTACTGTGATGAGGGGGGGGGGGGGCTGTTTGCTTCGTTCTCGTCGCTCACAATTCTTATCTCGTGAATACAAATGAAAAGTTTTAAGCCTTTTGCTTCTCTTTTGTATTTTTACCCACAGAACTGTGACTTATATAAATAATATATGCATCTCAGGCATTTCAACGCACGCACAATAAGCATATATTCCAAACGCACATCTGTAGCTCAAATGTTCAACTGGATCTTTTTTTCCCTTTGAAGCCATTTACTCCCCAGTCCATCCGGAACAAGCACACCCCTTTAACCCACGGCGGTGGAGCAGCGGTGCATTTAGCCTCGACGTCGACGATGACAGCTCGATAGCGATAAAAGCATATCAATAACACACATTCATACACACGCATGTGCTGTATACGCATGCATGGACATACCCACACGCACTGCAGTGGTAGTTAGATGAATGTATGATACATTCACCTGCACACAGACACACACACACACACAAAGGAGGGTGGGGGGCTCTCGTCAGAAAGGGTAAATCCCATTATTTGGCCCTCATCCCAGAGAGTGAATTGAGAGTCAAGTAGGATGCATGTGGTAACCACAATGAAATTACAGCTGCTGTGAGGCCGAGCACTGCTAATGCACCCCCATTGTGTCCTCGAGTGCATCTAAATAAGCAGGGGTAAAAGGCAGCCTGTGCTAGGGCTGCCAGGGTTACATACATGGTGTGTGCGTGTGTTTCTAGAGGTAAATGGAGGCCTGCCCGTGATAGAGGGCTGTATTTAGGCTTGATGATGGGTAACCTGCAGGGACCACCTGATGCAGCTTTGTTGTACGTGGGTTTATGAGTGTAAGTGCAGGTGTTTGTGTGTGTGTGTGTGTAGGCGCAGGATATTTTCTCTGTTCCACTTTAAAAAAGGAATGATTAACTGTGATCATCTACCTGTAACTCAGATCCTGGAAAGGCTGCAGCGTGAAAGTGAAACCAGACGAATGGAGAGAAAGCCCCTTGTGATGTTTTACCTGTAATAAACTCCTTCTAAGTTCCTTATACAGAAGTACAGAAGTAAGGCTTTCCATCACGGGCCTTTTCGACAGAGGCAAATTCCTCCGGATTAAAAAACAGCCATCGTCTACCCCAGCACAGTAACTAGGACATCAGCTCAGGCGAAAAAAAGAGGAGGAAAAGAAGAAGAAGAAAAAAAGAAAACACTAAAACTGTCAGTTGAAGATGCAAAACAGATATCCGGATCTATCCATTATGAATGAGATATATTTGAAAGGTGGCGGCTGAATATGAACAGTGAGGAGGAGGAGGAGGAGGAGGAGGAAACTCACTTGCCCCCTCCATACCCGGTAACGCTTAACCCTCTCACAACCCCAACCCCCCCCCCCCCCTCCTCCCCCAGCGACCCCTCCTTTTACCCCTCAGTGCAAGCTCTCCAGTTCATCAACAAAAGCCTTTGTAGAGTCAACAGTGCTGTTTTTATTCATGTTACATTTATCTTCAGAGCTGTCCGTCAGGCGCGGCGGGGACGGCTGATCTAAAACAGAGCCTCCGCCTCGTGACAGGAGGATAGAGCCGTAACTCTGGAATGCTAACCTCCGCTGTTATTTGGCCCGCAGAGAGAGAGAGAGAGAGAGAGAGCCGGCGGAAAAGGGAGATGGAGGCAAAAGAGAAAGACACACAGCCTAATGACGGCTACAAACACAGGCGCGCCTTTGTTCCGGCGCCATAAAACAGAGCGCACTTCAGTGGGATTGCTTTTTTTGCTAATCAAACTTGTGTTATTTAGACTTCAAACATGGCCTCCGAAAGAGAGACGGGGAAGCGAGCTAGGTGTGCGTCTCTTGCTAATAGCTGCTAGCATGGTTCGGGTTAAGCTGCTTATTTTCCCGACATAAATAATGCATCCGGGCAGATGCGCTTGACTTTAGTTGAATATGAAATCGCTGGCGTGATTGACACCGGGGCTTGTTGAGCGCCGAGTTGATTCTACAGTCTCACCTTTGGAAAATAGGCCTGTCTCATTTAATATCCCCGATGTTAACATAATTATGACAACCAGCACGGATTCATGTATGTGTCTGTGTAATATCCATGACAAAATTAGGCTACTATTTTTTGAGGGGGGTGGAGGGGGGAGCAGGCTGGAGAGATTTTAGCAGAGTATCAAAGGCAACTAGCTTGTCTCCCTGTTTAACGGCTAAGCCACATGAAATGAGAAGTAAGAGGACTATCTTCAGTTTAATTCTGGATACCTTCACAAGACACCCTGCTTCCCCACCCACAAGCCCCGCCCCCTCTTAGCGCCCACAGTCATCGATTCCAATCAATCAGCACTAATTAAGCGGGCACCTATACACATATATGTCACGTGCTAATAGGGTAATGATATGGGCCTTTAGTTGGCGCTTTAATCGTATGCTACTTGCAGCTAACACGTAATGACACTCTCTACCCAGCCATGGGAATATTTATAAGAGACTGCTGAGAGCATGTGGACAGACCCACACACACACAGACCCACACACACACACACAAAGTTCCACGCGCAGATTGGTACTTCACACTGGCTCAGTGTATTAAACCTTATTTACAAGCTAACAGCTATAACCATTACAGATACGGTGGCGGAGAAACCACATAAGGTTCAATGGGCCAACAGCATGTAATCCAAAACAATAAAATGTAAATTTGAGTCAGTCTCAGGCACAAAGAAAATCACCCACAGCTCATCTGCAAACAGATGAACATCTCTGTGATACAAGAGGTCCCCCCCCCCCCCCCACACACACACACACACACACACACACACACATTCAGTCTCTTTTAAGACCTTGGCGAATCAAGGAGGGAATGTTTCTCATTTCTTTTTTTTAATCCCCCCTCAGTGTTAAGGTGCTGTGGATAAATACACGGCCCTCCCCATCCTGAGCACACAGGCCAGAGGACAAGTTGCTGAAAGTTAGCGCTGGAGACACCGTGCATAAATAAATATCCGTAACTGGCCAACACTCTTCATGTTATCAGTGTATTTCACATGCCCCATGAGTTACTTTCATATACAGTACATTCGACCATTTTTCCTATGCATCTGGCAGAAAAAAACTCAATGACAATCCAGAGTTTTGTACTGGAGGCCTCTACACACCATTGGGCAAAAATACACTGACACATTTTCCATCCTAGCTTATGTACGTTATCGCAAACGGACGTTTTTTTATTTATTTTTTTACGGCAGCTTTCGTCGCATTTTAATTTTTCGGTGCCGACAGTCAAAAGTCACGAGCTGCATTCAAACGCGTGACGTCACGCGGACGCGGCGCGCTCGCTCTCCTGCTGAGCCAGCAGGATGCCTCGGGCGGGTGGACTTTTTTTTCCATGACAATCCTGTGGAGAGGTTCAGGTAGGAAGGCAGCCTGAATCTGTTCCAGCAGGAAGCACTTCACTGACTTTGCTGAGTTGTTATGACTGACTGGGGCCGGGTATGGAAGACAATTTGGAGTACAAGAGTTCAGATTTACTCCAATTGCAATGAAACGTTCGATTCGAATATTCACTGTGATGACATGCCGCGTTCAAAACAGTCGAGAAAGCTCCACTTTCTTATCACAACTAAAGCATGCATTACCATTTGTTCTTTCAGGACTACAGCCAGCATTGTTTCATCCAAGGGAACCTTTTCCTTCCATATCGGACACACTTTGAACCCAGCAGCAGGTTTTTATTAATAAAAAAATTGTGTCTTTTATTTTATCGTCCCATTTGTTTTATGCCCTTATTTGTAGAGGCTTTTAACAATACTATAAATTTAAAACGTAGAAGTCCAGGAGTCCAGATGCTATTCTTTCCCTGCGTATTCTGAATGATAGTCAAGGTGAAAGAGGAGCAAATGCAAATCGTCTATTCCACATATCATAATCAACACAGACGTGCAGAAAAAGAAGTTTCCTGAGTTCACAAACATGAAACTAATCACAGGCTTTGTCCTTGCGAGCCCTTACGCAGGTCTTTGTTGCTGCCGGCAACCAGCAGCACTCTGTTGTGTGATATGCAGAAAGAATCTGAGGTAAACTCTGTGGTGTTTGTTAGGGAGTTCTCTCTCCTGCTCCCGAGTGATCATTATTTGATCTTGTTTGGTTCATTATTCATCTTGAGGGAGCTTGCTTGTGACTTGTGGATAAATGCCATATGAAAGGTATTGTGTGCCCAGGATGCATCCCTTACTTTTATCCTGGCTCCCAAAACAGATCAATTAGTAAAACTAAACAGTAAATTATTAATCACATTGCTTTGTGTCCCTGTTCCATCACTGGAAGAAAACAGTTCATTAGAGAGACAGAGAGAGAGGCAGAGGGCGGGGGGGGGGGGGGTGGTGGGGGGGGATGCGGAGTGATTGAGAGGGGCTTTAAACCGAGCTGATGCTGTGTGAACATTTGAAAAAAAAGAGAGGGAGAATTATCAAGCACGTCCATCATTCCAGGTAACTTCCAAACCACCCCTAGCATACCCATCCCCCCCCCCCTCCCCGAAAAAATGACGTGCGCCCATAAAATGGGGTCAAGCAGTGAAGGAGTTCAATGTCACAGACATCATATACCTTGCCCGTTGGGCTGCGTGTGATTAAAATAACACACAGGGATGTTTCATGTCATGGGGAGCAATCAGACCATATTTGCAAAAAATATTCAGATCAGATGAATTTTAATGAGGTGTACACTCGAGGGGGATACCGCCGCCAGACCCGTCCCCTTATTTGCCAGGAGACAGCAAGGTACATAAACTTTTTTTCGCTATTTCTCTCTCTCTCTCTCTCTCTCTGTCTCTCTCCCTCTCCCTCTCACTCTACCCTTAGATTAAAAAAAGAGAGACCGATCCAAATGCAGGGGTCTATTCAGTGTTCAGATTGCTCTGCTGTTCTGAGTTGGGCAATTTGAATAAATTATTCCAAATGAGAAAAAAAAAAAAAAGAAGAAAAAAATCGCTCAGCGGGGTTCATTTTGTTAGAAATTATATTTTCGCAGGAAAGGTTAATTTTTGAAGGGAGCTTGAATGACTGAGATCTGGGGGGGTTGCAGAGGGACTGAAGGTAAGGGAGAGAGCGAGAGAGAGAGGAGAGGGAGAAAGAAAGAAAGAGAAATAGAAGGGGGGGGGGACTGTACTGCACAAAGAGCATTGGGTGTCAAGGAGGAGAAGGGGGCGAGAGAGGGAAGGAGGGAGGGAGCAAGGGAGGGAGGCAGTTATTAAAAGCGATTGCATTGCCTCCCGGATGTCTCAGGAGAGCAGAATCAGTGGAGATGTTAAACCTTGCTTGACACCCCAGTTGGATAATTGTGGGTGTGGGAGCTAATCAGCGGAAGATGTCTCCTCAATTTAAATCTTGTCAGTTAGTGAAGATTAGGCCCTCCTGTCCCGGCCACCATTAGCTTTGTTGCATGTCAATGCGCCGGTGAGGGTGTCCGCCTGGTCCGGCTGCAAGGGTAAAAAGGGGCGCGTGATGGAAACCCAAGATTTATTCCTGCTTAAACCAGTATGGCATTTTCAAGAAAAACCCATATGAGGGAAAAAGGGAATTTATGCAGCCTTTTTGAAAATGCATTTGTTACTACTGACCTAACAGGGAGACCCTGTGGAATAAAAAAATATAGTGTGGGGATGTGCTCCAGATTTTTCTGCAAGAAAAACATCAGCAGGGTAGTTAAATATGATGTCGTACACAAACTAGGGGCCAGGGATGCAAATGAGTGTGTATTTGCTGATAATATATACAAATTAAAGGGGGACTTTAATTTTGGCAATGCACAAAACAACTAAAGTCATTAAACATAAAATCAGCCTGTCCCTGTACGCACGCTGTAAGCTCCGTTAACATGCTAAGTTATGGGATGAATTCATCGGATCCTGATGTTAAGGCTAATAACCTGTGACAGCGGGATCTCATTAACAAAAATGTGGGGAATAGTTTTAACCCAGGTTAAAAGGAATGATGGGTGGAGGTGGCTAATTCAAAAATGCAATGTAGTGGATTTTACTACTCGAGTCTGGCTGGCTGCGGGCCATGACTTTGCATTCCCCCCTTATGGTAAACATGGTAACAGATTTTTTCCAGCGGGACAATGGCTCCTTTCACGAAAGCAGGTCCCGTAACCTCGGAGTGAACGCGAGGTCAGGGCGAATAAACAAGGCGGCCGTGCCAAGCTGAGCGGCTCCACTGATTCCTGGGCCGGGCCTGCTGCATACCGGGCCCTCTGCTCTCTCCTACTCGCCACCGGAGTCTGAGTGCTGACAGATGTTTCGGGCTAAAAGGGAACTTTGAAGGGGAAAAAAACAAAAAAACGAGGGCAGCTTTTCTCTCTCTCTCTCTCTCTCACTCGCTCGCCTTTTCCTCCACATTTCCACATCTTTTTTCCACGATCCGAGCGTGTGTTCCCGACGCAGCCTCGGACACCTTTTCCTGACACCGACAACACAAATCATGCAAAAGGCAAATAAGGAAATCACCCTGAACTACTGCCTCTGAATGGAACCAGTATGATCCACCGCCAGCATGTGTGTAACCTGTGAACCGGGTTATAATTAGCAGCTGCACAGCCCTGCAGTCTGGCAAGAGTGTGTGTTAAAAATGTGTCGGAGCAAGAGAGAGAAAAGAGAAAGCGACACTATGCCATAATATGTCTCGAGATATTTGTGTGGGGGGCTATAAATGCACACAAGCTAGAATTCCTGATGTTTCAATAGCACCGGCTCCCAAACCCCCAGACCACTTCTGTTCCGTCGAAGCGGTTAATGCTACTCTCAGAGAGAGAGAGAGAGAGAGAGAGAGAGAGAGAGAGAGAGAGAGAGAGAGAGAGAGAGAGAGAGCTACCGCGAGGTGTAACGAGTTCAAGGCCCGTTCAGGCCTGAGGCGGCAGACGGTAAACAGTTGTTGCCGGCTGTTTTCCGCGCGGGCCAGACAAAGCCTCTCTGTGTGAGAGACAACAGCTACAGCTGGGCTGAGCGGAGTGAGACATCGATCCAGAAGCTCGCTCCTTTACACCCCTCTGAGCAGGAGGAGCAGGAGGAGCAGGAGCAGGAGCCGGAGCAGGAGCAGCGTTGCATGCCAGAGCTCGGCAAAAAAATATCCCACTTAACCAGATGTTTAATCTGTTTAAATATATATATATATATATATATATATATATATATATATATATATATATATATATATACATTTTGAAACAAACATAATATATATAATATTATATATATATATATATATATATATATATATATATATATATACATTAATATACATTATTATAATATTATATATATATATATAAATATATACACAGTTTATCACCAGTCAATAACATATAGGATTTGACAATTCTATTCTAATGTCCCATTATCTATTTAAAGAGACACAAACTGAATACAAATATTATACACTGGTCATCTTTTTTTAAACAGATATTTGACTAATACATATTATCTCTAAAAATCTATGTATACGTTGAGCATTCTCTTGAACTCACATTGGCCATGAAGGGCCCAGTTAAAAGTATCAAAGAGGCCAGACAAGAGACTGGCGTTTAATCTAATCTACGTTCTAATAGTTGGGGAGACATTAATTATTGATAAGGCCGGCAATTGATTGGTTAATAAGATAATGTAATTGAGAAATGAAAATCATCAGAGTTGAGTGTGTGTGTCGGCTACAATCTCAACCGCACGGGGGGGTGGGGGCTTGTGAGTGTGTGTGTGTGTGTGTGTGTGGGGGGGGGGGGTCTTAGGGGATTGCCCCTACATAGGCTTCCATCATTACTGCCACACTATAAAAGCAGAGTGGTGATTAAAAGGACTTGATTGATTTGACTCTCATTGGGATAAGCTGTCCTCGTTCCGTCACTGGGGCTCCGCCTGCAAGAGGAAGAAAAAAAAAGTGTGTGCACGTGTGCGAATATATAAATGTTTTCAGTGTGTGTTAATGCATAAAATAAAAATGTAATAATTAAGAAAATGCGTCTGTGGATTTGAGTGTATTTATAAATCTTGTAAATTTCTATCCGAAAAAAATAAATGTGCACAAGAAAGTAAATATCTGTAAATCTTTATGTTTCATGTTTAATTTAAAGTATATAATATACTTGCTTTTGCGTAAAGGCATGTGTATTTAACATAAGAATGTAGATGTGTGTGTGTGTGTGTGTCTGGACTTGCAGCCTACAGGAGTTGGAGAGGATGTGTGTGTGCGACTGTGTATCCATGTCGTCAAGAGGTGGCCCCACTCCCCCAGTTTTCACTCGCCTTTTGTCTGCACTCTGTACTGTACTCTGCTGCTCACACACACACACACACACACACACACACACACACACACACACACACACACACACACACACACACACACACGCAGTCGGCTCCAACCCGCCCTGAGAGACGGAGGCAGACCCTGCCGCCTGACACAAAAGCTATTGATTTTACTATCTGCTGCAATAAATGATCTTCCTCAGCCAATTTCTGAATTTAGAAATGAGTTCAATACTAATAATGATAGTGGAAGGATTCTTTAAACTGTTGGAGTTGAGAAGGTGTGGGGGGGGGGGGGAGGAACAAGAAGAAGAGAGCGAGAGAAGAAGAGGGAGGAACTGAAGATTTGTGTGTGTTTGGCTTTTGGAGAAAAAAAAGAGCGGGTATGATTTCTCGCCATGGGTGAGATTAAATAAAGATGACACCAATGGTTTTAAGAGTCTAAATTACTACATTCTACGCTCAAATACAATTACTCTTATTTGGCTTTCCTCAATGGGTTGATAATGGAATAAGTGAGAGCTGGGATTTTTCTTTTTTTTATATATACTTTTAACAACTTCCAACTTTTATATGAACAGTTTTCCTCCACCTATTTTCACGCGTCGCTCTTCTGCTTTTTACGATGCAATTTTCAATATACAGCATTCTTGCGAGCTTGCCCCTAAATCCATTCGTGTATTTCATGCGCCATAAAGACGCAACTAGTCCAGTTTCTTCCTTTTTTTGCATCACACAAATCTTCCATAAAATAAAAAAAAAAAAAAAAAACAGGCACATAAATATTTATCATTGCCTCTGTTTGGATGGAGGGGGGGGGGACTATTTATGTCGAATTACACAACAGACATGTCGAGGTGCTCGACGGCAGAGCAGAACTCAACCCACCGGAACATTTATTTCCAATATGTCATTTCTGGGTGCACATTATTTTCCTGGTTATTCAGAAAAACGCCGTAAAAACACGTGAAACGTGGTAAACCTGTCATGTGATCATGCTATAAAAAGTGTGTGTGTGTGTGTGTGTGTGTGTGTGTGTCTAAGTCTGTGTGTGTGCTCCAGAAATACAGACAAAGTTGTGTGTACATATGCAAACAAACTGCAGTTTATAAATGTGACCTTAATAGCATTTGTGTGTGTGACTGTTTACATATCCGAGCATCATCTTTTTCACTCCTGGTATTTAAAAAATATATATATTTGGGCAGGCAGGCAGCGGCTTGGCGGGGCGACGTGTGTTAATCAGAAGCCCCGCGCCCCGCCGAGGTGTTAATTCAACCCGCCTGTAACCGAGAGGTGTAGATTAATAGATAAGGGAGGTCTACGTCGGGGTCAGCGCAGTGCGGCCCTGACCGTGTTCGCCCCTCTTGTCAGACACCTGCCTGGATTAAGCCGCCGGCTCCTCTCTCCGTCGTGCACAGGTGAAAGGTCGAGCGTTTACCCCCCCGTTCATTGGTCTCTCGTTCACTTTTTTTCGAGGTGGGGTGGATCTGCATAAAGGCTCTGGCATCTGTATGCTTCGCAGGGTCGGTCCGCGCGGGGGGTCCGAGGTGGAGGAGCGGACAGGCGACGCCGGGAATCTGCCGCAGAGGATTATCGTAAATATACTTTGAGACTCGGGAGGAGAGATGAAGAGCGGTCTGGCTGTACGCGACTGGAAAAAGCGGTGGATTTCTTTTTTCCTTTCTTCCTTTTTGTCGTTCTTTCTTCTTCTCTCATTTAATCTATTTCTTGTTTAAAATCTGATTCCAGCACAAACCGTCACACGGGAGAGTGTTTTCTTCTTGGATTTTTTTTATCGGAGTGAGGACAAGGAGATCCTCTGCAGACAGAAAGGAAATAGAAAAGGGGGGGGGGGAGAAAAAGGGATAAAGGAGAAAAACGCATGAAACATGAAACTCTGCAAATTTGACTTATAACAAGCAAAATTACACCCTGCTGTCATTTAAATTATGGCTGCCCTCTATAAAGGTGTCTTTTAGGTGCATTAATTGAATTTGGCACTATTTCCCAATAATAATCTGTAAAGTTCAGCCGTCCATCCTTCACGAGATCCCCGCCGCGTACCGGAGGAGTATCTATTTCAGTGGCTTAATTTATTTTCATGATTCGCCGATAATGACGGCCATGCAGGCTGTACATCAGAATTAACCTTCATTTCACTGAGGTATATTACGATGACAGTCCCCGACGCATTTCACCTACACAAAGGGCATTCTCTCCCCCTCTCTCTCTATTTCCCTCTCTCTCTCTCTCTCCCTCGTTCTCCCCCTGCCTCCTCTGTGGCTGCTGCCCATGCTGTATAATCATCCTTGGCAGACCACGATTGTTTGATAGCCGATTAATTTTCATAGGAAATCAAGTGGCCAGCTCTTTCTCTCTATCGCTCTTTCTTTCTTTCGCCCTCTTACGCCCCCCCCACCCCCCTACACCCCCCACACACACACACACACACTCCAAACACATACACGTCGCTCTCCAACAATGGTGAACTGTGACTTTTTCCCATCAATTAGGTGTTTTATTTAATCTCATCTAACTTTTTTTTCCCTCTCTCTCTCTAATAAATTGCATCCCCCCCCCCTCCCCTCCCCCTCTCCCGCCACACTTCCGATATCTCCGGCGTGGTTAATTTATTTTGGCCGATGCCGACGTAACAAAAGTCCTGCAAATTAATCAGGGGACATCAAGCGAAAGAGGGGTCCGCCGCTCGCTCTCTGTCTCTAATTTCTATGCAAACCATTAAGTGTCAGATATAGATTCCACCATTTGCCATGGTCTCAGTCAAAAGATTTCATTAGGGACCTGACGTCACATTTTTCGAAGGCAGCGGCGGATCATTTCTGTCCTATTTTCTCCCTCATGAGCTCTTTGTTCTTCGCCCCTCTGTAGGATCCTGCCACTAAAAAGGCCCCTATGCAAATGACAATAATAGATTCCGCTAAGCACCGCCGCAACAGCATGATAGCCTATTTAGAGAGAAACCAAAGAAACATTCAATTTGTGGCATTAACCACGGCACATGCAAAGGTTGCCAAAAAAGTGATTAAGAAATTATAGAATTGCTCCTCTCTGCTTGAAGTTCTCTTTCTCCTCTTTCTTTTTTTCCCCTCTTTCTTTCTCCCTCTCTCATTGACATGACATCTGTAATGAGGAGGGCTGGTAATTATAATATTCTGGAGAGGTGAACCCTGCTGGAGCTGGCAGCCGGAAGACTGATCTCTCTCTCTCTCTCTCTCTCTCTCTCTCTCTCTCTTTTCTCTATTATTTCTTTCCTCTGCCACGAGGACGTGGACGCAGAACAGAGAAACAGCTGTCTGATGACCACACTCTCTACGGATGTCTCTCACTCTTCTTTGTGTTTGAGAGAGAGAGAGTGTGTGTGTGTGTGTGTGTGTGTGTGTGTGTGTGTGTGTGTGTGTGTGTGTGTCTCACACAGATGAGCTGTTTGGAGCCCCTCTGCCAGCAAATAAATATAATCAATCCCCCATTTACATACAAATAGGCTTCTCCCCTTCATCCTAATAATCTGCCCAGCATCCTCAGAGATGGAAAATAATATTCACTCCACCCGGCAATTTCATATTTATCATTACGATGGCTTTATTGATTGTTTTTTTTCTTCTTCTTCTTCTTTTTTTCCCCCCTCGGATAAAATGTATTTTCCACTTCACTTTATTAGAGGATATTGAAGGCATGTAGGGCTGACACAGCACATACGCTTCATTATCTCCTGCCCAGGGATGATTATGGTTATTGACACTGTCACGTCTCCCCCCCCCCCCCTCATCATCAGTTATCAGTGCTTACCGTAGCGACATCCAGGAAGCCGCAATACATGGAGGGTGGGTATGGGGGGGGCCACAGGCGCTGAGAACATTATCATGGACGTTTAATGGTGTAAACTGCGGGGGCGCCGCCGCCGCGCGTGAGGCTGCGTGTCGCTAATGTGGCTCGTTCCACTTCGTGTCATGTCGATGATAGGGGGGGGGGGGGGGTGACCGGCGGGGGCCTTGACTGAGTGTCAATCCCACTTTGGACAAACAGCCCCCTCTGTCAAGCGCCATCGCGAGCGCCAGGGGCCTCCGGCACATCCGGCATACGTACAAGAGAGCGGAAGAAAAGCAAAAGGAGGGACGGCGGGAAAAACTTATCGCACGCTGATAACTTATCGCGGACAAATAACAACGCACCCGAGTGGAGATCCAGATAGAAATAGACACGGGTATGACCTCATAAGTCTTTCTATTTTAAGGGCACTTTTTTTTCCCCGAGTTGCCCCCCTCCCCCAACACAAGCGCCGTTCGGCGAACACGTCTCTGCGTTTGTTTCCCCGTGATTGACAGCCACTCGGATGTTTGTGAAAGTGAGGTGAGAAATGGCACAACGGAGGATCCTCGAGGCGTCGGCATGCAAATGAGGGCACGCGCTCGCTCTCCTGGCAATCAATAATAAATTGTTGCCATCTGTGGCGTTGTGACAACGGCGTCATATACTGTATAATAACACAACTGCTGTTAACATGCTGTGTAATGAGCAAATTAGCCGCCGCGGCTATTCCTGGGGACCGCTATCAATAACAACATCTGTTAGCCAAGTTGATCTTGCGAACACAACTTGTCACATAATTAACTTGTCTCTCGTTAGCGTGATTACTTTCCCCGAATAGGCCTCTTACACCCGGCTGGATGGTGCAATCTCGTATTTTTAGCAAGCATTAGAAGAAACGGTGGAGGTATTGCTCCGGTTACAGTCCCCTCCGTCTCCACTCGGCCATGTTAATTAGGTCTTAATGACCATTATTGACTCATTAACAGACATTCGGGGATCGTTTCGGGAGCCGCGCTGACCTCAAACAACTCAAATGCCATTTTTATCGGCGATGACTGTAACCTATTCAAATGAGGTTTAAAAACCTTTCTGAATAATCACCCAGCATGCTTTTAGATTAAAAGCACTCACTCAGCACTGCGACGCCGGCGTTTCTTCCAACATACCGTGAAGTTGAGTTTTTTTTTTTTTTTTTGGGCTGAACAAAGGTCCCGCCTTACGCCTCAAAGCACTCGCACAAGGTAGTGTGTTCAGGTCGGAAGCACGAGGAGATAAACAATTAAAACGTTTTTTTGGGGAGATATGCAAAACGACCCTTCAAGTCCTTTGTGGCGCTCTGAGAAACGGGCTCAGCTTCAAAACCCATCGTGTAATCACGGAGATGAAAAGCGGTTTGATCGGTATCTAAGTCGCTGCGGCCTGAAACAAAAGAGACGGTGGAGGCGAAGTAAAGCATCGTCGGCGTGCGCTGCCAAGGCGCCGCAATTAAGATGAATCGGGACCTGACAAAATGTTTGCGTGAGGTGTAAACACACAAGTCAACAGTACCGCGGCGGGAACGACGGCAACGGATCGCGGCGTTTAGCAGCTTGTCACGATCAAACGAGATCATTACGAATGGAAAGAAATGACGTGGGAAATTAGATTGTGAGGGGAAATTGGACATTTGTGATGTAGATGGAAGAAAAAGAGAAACGAGATGTTGATTCTACGATATGAGATGATGCAAAAGGCCGCGGGAATGTTGCGTACTTCAGGATGGAGGCCACCAGAAAAGAGCACACAATGAAGACAAAAAAGGGTATTCACGCGCCCGCATGAGTGTGTGTGTGTGTGTGTGTGTGTGTGATCTGATGATATACCTGCTCGTCACGAGCGACAACACCTCCTGCTATTTCCCCACCTGGCAGACATGTAAGCATCATAATGGGACGGCACGCTGCGAAACACGCGTGTTCTTTGAAGTCCTCATTTCAGCAAAATTATATATACACACTGTAAAAAAAAAGAAAGAACTTTATATCTAATTAAAATGATAACTGCATTCTCATTTTTCAAACTCTCATATCCTGAGGGCCAATTGGGATGAGTGCTCCCCCCCTTCTCATAGATATATCCCCTCTCTCTCTCTCTCTCTCTCTCTCTCTGTGTGTCTCTCTCTCCATCGCTCCCTCTCTCCGTCTTCCCCTCACTCCACTGTGGCTCAGTGAACTGCTCCTACAGCAATATCCCATCATTACCATCTCCCCAGCTGAGCTTCAGCCAGCCATTATCATGCAGCATTATTAATCTTCTTGTCTTATCAACTTGCAAATCACAAAGCATTCAGCCTGATAGCGCGGTTTGGGGGAGCGCCGTTATTTCTTTGTGCAGGTCTACCTGGCCACCGAGTCGCGCCTCACTCACACTCGCTTCCTCTCTCCTGGACATCTCTCTTCTTTCTTCCTTTCACCCGGACAGACACTGTCTCTGACACATATACTGTGTCTTTCTGCCTTGGACACACAAACACACACACACACACACTGGCCGATATGTATCAAAAACTACAAACAATTACCAAAAGTTGTAATTGAAGTGTGTGATCACTATTTCCAATCTAAATGAGTACATTGACGTTTCTGCCTGTATTATTTTACGATACTTTAGTTCAGTCACGTTTCAGATTTGAGTTTCTTTTGTTTATAAAAAAATTAGTTCAGAAAACAAAAACATGTTTGTTTGGAATCAGAGATCAGCATTAGTATTGAACAAATTCAACTCAGTATTTAAATGCATATTTTATTTTATAGTTACTATAACAATGAACAATTAACATTAAAAACATATTCAGTTCTACAAGAGTTATATAGTGAGTATGTGCTCCACCTTCACCAAATGTGATATTAAATCCATATTAATGCTTCAGTAATAACAAAAATCAAATGTCCAAGTATCCAATGTTATAATATTTATTAATACCACAAATTGTGCATAATTCTGCATGATTATGAATACTTTGCAGTGTATTCATAGCTGATAAGGGTTCTACATTTTTACTTCATGTTTTTTAATGCGGGAAGTGTATATACATTTGGTATTACTGTTTCTCCTCACGTACATATCTGAATACTTCTCTTGTTTGAATCCAGCCCGGTATTTTTCACATCTTCTTAAATCATTCTAAAATACCTTTTTATTAAAGTATACATTTAATACAGTTTGGCCACCGCAGCTGAAAGGAGGCGAAAGTTAGTGGGCTGGATTTTATTTCTGGGTGAGCGTATTAACATAGCCAGAGCTGACCTCTCCTCCTGACACACCGGTCCACGATGTTTCTGTCACTGCTCCCTCACTCGCTCCGCCTGCTGCTGTTATTAGTATTCGAGGGAGGAACACAGCGGAGTAGAGAGGCGAAGAGAGGGAAAGTTTCTTTAAAGACATACCATTGACCCCTGGTTCTTGCTCTTGCTAGAGTTTGCTTTTCTTCAGGGCTAAAATATTCACCCTGGATGAAAAAAAATATTCCATGTCTATGTGGCTTTGCTACTCGGGGAGAAATGTGTATAAGAACATTGCAAGGGATGTGTGTTCCTGTGAATGTGTGTATCTGGATTTGCATTTCCTTTGAAAACTTTGCATGATAAATCACCTTTTTCTCCCCCCACAGCTCATTAAGCAGCATACAACAGGTACTGAGCATGAAATATTTAGCAGAAGACAAAGTGTTTCATGTGCTCCTATGGACCCAGCTATTACCCAGGCCTTTCGCATAACATCCGCTAAAAACAGCCCACCCTTTGATCTTCATTAATATCGTTTGGTTAAATATTTCAAACATGCTTTCGTATGTTTGATTAACATCTTTCAGAATTATTCAGTAAAACAGAGTTTAGCTATGAACGTTCAACTGCTAATGATGAAATTGTGATTACCCCCCCCGTCACTATCAATCCAATGCCGTTCAGCGAGGAGGGCTAATATATTTCATTTGATCAGTAATATATGGCAATGCATACTGGACAGTTCATGGAACTTCATGGATCAACTTCCACCCTGCATTCAAATATGTGCTTATAAGCCCTGGGTATTAATATTCGCGTTGGGTGTATTTTAGAGCGCGTTTCAGAGCCCTGCGTGCTCGACATTGTAATTTCCAAGCTTATCTAATCAATTCTGCAAGCTCCATCGGCCCCGTATCAGGCCTGGTGAAAGAAATCAGCTTGGTAGCACCTTCAGAACACTTATAAATAATGAAAAACAGCTTTTAAAAAGAAAGAAGTGCTTAAGGAAAAAAAAAAGTGTTGATTAGAAAAGTGCCTTTTATCCGTGGCTTCAAATCTTTCACATTCTGAAGATGCGGAGGACTCCGGGCGAACCGCGACGAATAAAGCACCCCTATCTGACGGGAAAAAGAAAGAAAAAACATATACATTTTTTTAGATAAAAACTGCTAACAGAGCAGGATTTGCCAGGTGGAATTTGGATGGGAGATGAGAGCCCAGACGGAGACGTCCTTGAACAAGTCCTCTGACCTCTGCGCTGACCGGAGAGCACCGCGCCGCTCGCCTTTTAACTCGTGGATCTATTTTGTCGGTGAAAACTCTGACACGTCAAACGCAGAGTTAGACCCGGGTGGCGTGGGGTCGGTCCGTTTGCAGAGGACGTCTGCGTGGCACTATTGTCTGAGGGGGGGGCCAAGGTGGGGTGGGGGGGGGGGGGGGGGGGGGGGCAGGTGAAATGGAAAGAAAAGGATGAAAAAAAGAAAACTTTAACATGGTTAACAGCATGTGTCCTATTTTGTCATGCTGCTGCTACGCAGGGGTAGGCGGAAGATGGGCAGGGTGAGCGAAAATACTGAGATTTTATGCCCGTCTATAAATTAGGAGCTGTGGGTTGATGAGCAGTGAAGGAGAGTCGTGTCTCAGCTCGGAGGGAGAGAGAGAGAGAGAGAGAGAGAGAGAGAGAGAGAGAGAGAGATACTATAGCCGCCATATGATACAATACACACACACCCAATGGTACACTGAGGTCTTGATGGCAGTTATCCTGTTAGGCTGTTATAGAAAAGAGTGCTGGGCAACACACACACACACACACACACACACACACACACTGCTGGCAGGCTCTGAGGCCCTGGTGCATCTCCTCCGGTGAGGATTTGCATTCTGCTCCTGGCAGGTCGACCGACAAATTGCCCAGGCAGCCGCGGGAGACGGAGGCTCCGGCTGAGGGGAGGGCCGCCGCACGGAGAGCGCCTCATCCGTCTGATGCTCTCTGCGGAGCCGCTCCGGCGTCGCACCTCACGTCCACAAGGCGGGACCGACGGGGAGCGCGCAGGCGAGGGGCGGCCTTTTCGGAGGCCGGAAAGAAGGCCTGCCGGCCGTGGCCGAACCCAGCCCCCCCCCCCCCCCCCCCCTCCCCTCACCTCACCTCACCTGGGGCCAGGAGGGGCTCAGAGGCCAGTGTCCCCCCCCAAGCTCGCCTCAGGCCAGCAGCCCCGGGGCTATCGTTCACAAATCAGCCCCCGTTTTCCCAATCAAAGAAGCCAACTGGGGGAAACTGGCCCAAAGTGCTGCTTAGCGCTTTGAATAATTCACCGCCAGAACTGTAGGCGCACCGACGCAACGTCCGCCCGAAATTCGAGGAAAAAGAGATGCCGGCAGACCACCGCAACCCGCGTGCTGACCGCACTAATTTCAGAAACACCTATTTTAAAGTACATTTGAATCTTTAATCAAGTGAAACGGGTCAGGAGATGAGCAAATAGGAAGAATTGCCAGCCCTCCGTAACGCATCAGGATCAAAGTGATTTTTTCTCTCTTCCTGATCCGTAGATTTTTACATGATTAATGATCCAGGGCAGTTCTGCAGCCCTATTAACAAGCTCAAGTTAAATAAGGCTGATGTAAAAAGACTTGTGTTGAAACTGCTAGTAATGGACTAAACTCTGTTCTCAGATTCTTGCAGCGCTGCATTTAGTCGCTACTTTCCATCAAAGGATGAACTTGAGAAAAAGACGTGCTCTGCCCACAAAACAGGACTTGGACCAAAATTAAGATTAAAAAAATTATTAAAATCTTCATACTCAGCATTTAGATAAACTCGAGACTAGTGTATGTGCGCACAAATGGACACACGCACACATATACAAACACATCGACGCAAAGTCCCAGGCGCTGAGGCTGATTAGGTCGTCTAATTGTTGCCTATTCATCCCGGTCCGGGTACGGTGCTCCCTGTGTTCCGGGCCAAATTACCATTTGATGTCTTTCCCAGAACACCAAGTGTCAACAATTATCACGCCCAGGTGCCCATGGCCTAACACGCCTGCCTGCCAGACCGAGCCAACCCCCCCGGTCAGGGAGAAAGGAGTGGAGGCCGCAGGGGGTGAGGACGAAATGCAATGGATCCTGCAGAGAAAGTATCGTGTAGTGTAGGTAGCTGGGAAATATAGAGAGGGGGGTATGAGGAAGAGGAGATGGGGAGAGAGAAACAAGGGGACAAAGGAAAGGCGAAAAAATCGACAGGCACCCTCCAAAAGTGTCAATGTTACCTGCATAACTGCCCGTCTCTGAGGCGTGGCACGGGGGTTTAATACATGTGTGTGTGTGTGTGTGTGTGTGTGTGTGTTTGTGTTCATCAGGTACACTATGTACATTCCCGGCAGCCCCCTCGTGTGTTTGTTGCCACGCTGCCCTCTCCGCCTTTCCTTAATGAGGCTGGACGCGTGGCTGCCTCAGCACCTGCCGTGGGTGGCCACAGGGTTAATCCCGCCTGGCTTCCTCTCTCTCTCTCGCTCCGTCTTCCGTCTCTCTCTCTCTCTCTCTCTCTCTCTCTCTCTCTCTCTCTCTCCCCGCGCCATGCCTCTGGGCTGCTGACGGCAGCAGGCGTCGTGCGAGAGGGCGACGAGAGAGGGGGGGGGGGGGGGAGGTGACAGGAGGCGCACGATACCCCGGGGTTCCACACACACACACACACACATACACCCTCCAGCACAGCACAATGAGTTGTACCAGACGCCGCTGGATACCTGACAAGCGGACGCCTTCATAAATTACCAAATGAAGATTGATCGCGCGAACCCCTCACCTCTTTTTGGTGTCGCCGTACGGGCGGCGAGATGCGTTGTGATGCTTTGTGATGCACCTGTGCGTGCAGCCAAACAGACAGGATGGTGACACATGAAGACGAAAAACCCACCCACACACACACACACACACACACACACACACTCGACCAGGGAGTCGTCTGCGGCTGTTGTCAGGCTCCAGGTGAAAGTGATCTGGCTGCTTGCTGCTCTACACACACCAGGTAAAACCAGTCAGTCAAGTGGGCAGTGGGTTGGTCAGTCCGACTGGTGATGCGGACTCCATTACAGGTCCTGTCAGCGAGGCCGGAGGAGGCTGTTTTATTTATGGGAGGGCCTGAACATCTGAGAGGAGCTGCAGGAGGGCGGGGTGCAAGGTGTGCACTCGAATTGAGAAAGATGTGAGGAGGAAGCACACGTGGACACGCACACACACACACACACACACACAGCATGCACACACACAGCACACACACACACAGCATGCACACACACACAGCATTGGAGGATGTTAAAGCGTGTAGCCTCTGCACGACTAACCCTGACATGAGTGTGTGAAGAGCTGAGTGTTCACCGCTTCTTACCCCGCTGGATAGAGGGATGGATTTCAGTGGAAGGAGCGCGGGGGGGCTGGCTGGAGATTGATGCCTCTCCATCTGATGCGTAAAGATCATCTGCATCAACCTGCCGGTGTCCCGCGCGCCGTAAAAAACGCCGGTATCAGCAGAACATCCGCAACACACACACACACACACACACACACACACACACGTACGAGCATGCGCACGGCACTCACAGGCGTTAATCGACGTGTGAAATCACAATCAGAACATTGTCTCTCTCACACACACACACACACACACTCTCTTCCTTCTTCCCCTCACACATCTTTTTTTTCCCAGGGACAGTAACCTTGTCTCGCGAGTTGCTTACTCAACAGACCTTGTTACGGAGTGAGGCGCTTTACCACTCCCGCCTCCGCCTGAAAGGTCAGCGCTGTCGCAGCCGATCTCATTTCAATGGGCGCCTGCTCCGTTATGATCGGGCCATTATCATAAGCTGATTCACAAATTGGCGCGGTAAGGGATGATGGGATGAGGGGCCGCGAGGTGCTTTGGGGCGGGTGGATGCAAGATGGAGGGGGCAGCGAGGAGGAAAAAAAATGGTTATGCAGCTCGCACAGACAACAAACTAGCCGTGGTCAGAGGGGTGCGTCTCGCTCTCTCTCTCTCTCTCTCTCTCTCTCTCTCTCTCTCTCTCTCTCTGACACCGCCTGTCTCCCGTCTCCTTGTGATGAACTGTGCCGGTAAATTGGCAGCGCTCCAATGAGAGACAGCGAGAATGAGAGCGGGCGGAAAGAAGAAGAGTGTACCCTCCTAACTCCCTCCTTTAAGGAGCCTTTTACATGTGTAGACACACTAGAATGACTTGAGGGCCTGTCAGCAGGCGAGGGGGAAAGGAGCTGAGGAGTGGAGGAAGAGAGGAAAGAAAAGTCAAATAAATCTGACTGATACTCTCCTCCGCCGGTCGGCCAAAATGCCAGATGCAATGTAAATCATGATGCGCCGACTGTCCGTCCCGGCCGAGCTGACATTACCCCAGCAGCTGTCTCCGCTTTACGATTTGGCCAATCTTCTCATCAAGAGGCGCGGGGCGCAGAGATTGATGTTTATTCAGAACCGCTCGACATATTTCAGTTCCACAACCAGCGAAAGAGACACTTTAGCATTAGTCAAGGCCCTGTAACTGAACCCGGGATAATTTAATATGCCATATAGGGGACACGAGGAGACCGAAAAACGTTTCCAGTAGAGCCATTTATCTCTATCCTCTCTCAAACAGTGGCCAGGGAAGTTGAGAGAGGGTCAAGTTTCTAGTTCCTAATGGTTTGACATGGATTATTATTCCTCTTAAATATTAATACAGTGCACGTTTGATTTCCACACACAGTTGCTGTAATGTGCCATAAAGGGCACCCATTCAGACCGTATGGGCTGCATGCGTGGGGTCCGACTCTTGAGGTGTGCATTAATGAGAGTTATGAAAATCTAACAAATGTGCCGGGTGAGTTTCTGGCTGAAAGTCAATACCGTCCAGATGGAACGGCATACTTGGTTCACAGAGCGTTGCCACCCATCAGAAGAAGAAGAAACTGCTAATCTGAGAGCAATGGCGGGAAATGGTGGAATGCATAATGTCAGGACCATAATAAGCAGTGTTATTACAACTATTAAACTGAAGTCATGAGTCAGGTTCAAATGTACAAAATGGGAGGGACAAGGCAGCCGAGGGAAATGGCGAAGAAGAAAAAAAAAATGGACAAATTCCTTTGGCTTTCTTCCCAAGCAGCCTGCATTAGCAACAGTGTCAGTACTGTTTTCTGCCCTGGCTTTGACCCTGGGGAGTGCGCTGACTTCACCCAGCCGTCAAAACTACGCAGCCTCATGTATATTTCCACAGGTGAGCAGTTAAAAATGTTCACCCCTAAAAAAGAGCCAGGCACTGTCTGTAATGAATTACCAGCTGCTGTCATTTCCCCCAAAACATCCTCCATATCTACATAATCAAACCTCTGAGTAAAAATGAAAATAAAAAAAAGATATGTATAAATAAGCCCCACAAAGCCACAGTGTCTCCCTGCTCAACGCAGAAATAACGGCAAGTTTAAATAATTCTGGAGAGCGGCTGGCCAATAAATTTTCCGAGCAGAGGTTAATTTAGTGAGGGGAAACCTCGCCGCAATTACCTTGTTCGATGCCTCCCCTCCGAATGCCCTCAGGGCCCCGTCTGAAATGTCACCGAGGAGGAGGGATGGAGGGCTGGAGTTTTTTCTTTCCTTTTTGGCGAGATGGAGACTCACCTCAAGATGCAGCCATGAAAAACACGACAATCAGGAACAGGCTAAATGCTAACAACAATGGAGTCCTATTAGTGTCCATCACCGGAGTGGGCGGAAATTACTCTCCTTCAATAATCACCGTTGTAATTTTCTGCGGATTTTTCTATACAAATAAACTTCACGGAGCACGGAGACGCGGCGGTGGAGACGGAGGAAAGAAGAGCGGAGACGACGACGCCGTCGCAACCGATTGTAACGAAAACAGAGGCGAGAATTACTCATCGTGAGATCATAATCACATTAGTAATGCATCCACCGCTTTTTAATGTTCGTGGTTTATTGTGGTTCCGTGTCACGCGGTTAGCGTCTTATACCCTGGGTCCTGTTTCATGAGATTTTGTGTGGCTCAGTGACAGAGTGACTGCCTTCATCATCCGCCATGTTCGCCAGCCAATACACACGACTATCTTTATCACACTCCCACCAGCGCCGGGCCGGGCTGGCTATATCTACTGCGGAGATCTGGGATGCCTGTAATTACTGCACTATCCACTCAAATCAGCCCCGATCCAAATCTTTATTTCCCCGAGGCCCCGGCCAGGCTCCGAGCTTCTCGCCGGTACCTCCCAGGAAGACGTGTCCGACGCCTGCGCTTTTTTTTTTTAATCAGGCCTCGACTCAAGCTGTTCCAGCGGAGAGGAGAGAGAGAGAAAAAAAGACGGTCAAGCTGTGCCAGTGGCTTTTAGGAGGTGAAGTTTGTGCCCGAATATAAACACTGACAGGCAGTTCATTCAACGGGGGGGGGGGGGGGGGGCACGGCGTGTTAGTCAGGTGGGGGTAATACGTATCCTTTTATAAAATGCCTCATGACACACGGTCGTCTGACTTTTTAATATACAAACGACACATTCCAGATGGAAGTCATTAGCGAGCGGTGGCGTCCTGTAATGTTATGCAGTAGTAATGACACAACAAGGAATTACCAGAAGTAAGATTTAATTTAATTAAAGCACCTCAGCTTTATAGGGACACGTCTTCTCACTGGGCATACTGTGGCTTTGATGCTAATAATAGCTGAAATAAACATGTTTCCTCCGTCCCATGCTTCAATGTCAGTGCGTGATAAAAAAAAAAAACACATCATCAACAGAGGGGCGAAGAGGCTCATTTGCACTTCAGAGCTCTGCTTTGGGAATCTCTGCAGGCCTTTGCTTATTTGCCCGTCACTTCCCCCGCCCTTCTGCGTTAAATGCTAACAAACCGAAAGCTGCAGGAGTCCAAAGGCCCTCGCATTAGAATTCATAAACAGTTTAAAAAGAGACACAAGCAAAAAAAGCTACCCGCGCAAACAGCATCAATATTTCACAACTCATAACGTTTTCCCTTCGCATGTACGGGTTACGTCCTCATCGGGAAATAAACGGCGCTTTAGACCGACCCGGTTCGCTAATTGAGCTTGACTGTTTGTAAAAAAAAAAAGGGAGAAAACATCTCCGCTGAGGCCGCTAACGTTGTATGTACAAATAAAATCTGCCTATTTGATCAGCGCTCAGCGTTCAATGAATGTGCCAGGCTGAAGTCTTTTCACCGTCGGAGGAATTTACTCGTTAAAACTCAGAAAAGATGGGACTTAAGGTGGAAAGTGTAGCTCGTCTGGTTCTTTTTTTACGCAGAGTTAAAACGGGAGATTTCAAAAAGAAGGAGCGGGACAGAGTTCAGCTACAGGTTTAGAGAAAAAAAAACATGTCTTCATCTCGGAGAATCATCTGGTCCCTCCGCCTGGAAGACGCAGATATAAAAAACAAGGTAAAAAAAACAACACTGCCTCATTTATAAAAGTAACAGCCCGGCATGTATTCGACACAGAGGACACACGAGTGTATGTACCTCGGTGAATGCGTGCCAAAATAAATTAGACGAGCAGCTTGAGCAAACACAAGGGTCTAATTAGGTACACAAATTCAAAGGACATAATGTATGAGGAGGATGAGGGAAATGTTGGGTTAATGCCGCGCCAAGCAGGAACTCGCCCGCTGATTTGGGCCCAGAGTGTGCAGCATCCTGAAGGAGCTTTTGAAGTGAGTATTGTATTAGAGGCCCCGGCTACAAATCACCTCCTCGCTGCTCAGACTGAGCACCATCGCTCCACACACACACACACACACACACACACACACACACACACACACACACACACACACACACACACACTCAAGTACATGCATACTTGTACTCAGACTCACACACGCTCGCAGTAATATTAAGGAGGGAGAAGTGAAAATAACGAGAGGAGAGCATGGGGAGATGAGAGAGAATAATGGAAAGAGTGGGTACTCTCTCCTAGGTAGCAGCTATGGAGGACACCCATTTGTTTCTTTCTTTTTTTGGTTTTACTCGCCATGGAAAATGGTGAATAGAGAGTTGTGTGTGCCGTGAGGACGGTCTCCTGTGTGTGCGGGGTGCAATGTTGCCTCCTCTTGCTAATGCATCACTTATTTTCTGCGTCCGCGGCGTGATTGCGACGCTAATCAAAGCCCGAGAAAAACTTGCGCTTCCTCAGAGGGGACGACGCTTTACATCTCTTAAGACGCGGCACAGGTGGCAGCGCTAAAGAAAACATAAAGACCCGTGAAATCCTCCTCCTCCTCCTCCTCCTCCTGCTCCTCATTCCTCCTCTCCTCAGGTGGATCGCTCATTAAAAGATTGCCTTTGCAGCAGGTGTTCGGTCACAGGGCGCTGAAGGAGAGGGTGCTTGAAGTGGCAGAAATCACAAAGTGGATCGGAATGCCGCCGCAGCCGCACGTACAAAATGGGGGAACACAAAAAACACACACACACACGCACACTCACACAAATATGTGTTAGAGCAATACTGCACCTAAGTGCTCACAAATACACTCAGGGCGGGGGGGGGGGGGGGGGGGGGTTGTGAACATCTGCGTGGAGCAGCTCCCAGAAGATCCGGCTAACGGAGACCGAGTCCTCTCATGGCTCGGTGCGGCCTGCATGGGTGGGCTTACTTCTGCTGATTCTCACACTAACCCCCCCCACACACACACACACACACACACACACACACACACACTCCCCCTCCCACCCCCTTGTACGAAAATACAGGGAGGACAGAAGAGCGAAGTACGTGTGGAGACTTGAGGAAAGAGACAAAGTGAGGAGACAGAAAAGTCTCAGGCGAAGTCTTTCCGCCGAGCTCCCCCCCCCCCCATTATGATAATGCAATAAACCCGGTAGAAAGCCAGGTCGCAAAAGTTGTAATTTCCCCCTCGCCTGCTCAGGCTTCATGTAAATGCTGCCGTCTGGCTCCATAGGGGGGCCGGAGCGCCGCTCTGAGCTGCACCGACCAGATAATAGCAAATGTGTTTGCAGGGGATGCTATTTTTACGCCGGATGCCAGATCCCATTCCTTCGGTACAATTTTGTTCTCTCTCCTCTCGATTATTTCCTCTCCTCCCATCCCCATCCCGCCCGCCCGATTCAATTAATACTCAGCCAAAGTAAGTATGAAAGTACAAAAAATCAATTCATCATGCTTCAGAATCAGGTCCGCTGTTCCTTTGTGGCGGCGTAACGGCGGTTTACATCGCCGAGGCCCCGTCTCCCATTGTAGCCCAGCTTTTGTCTTCCTCCGGTCCCAGGGAGGATGTTGTCTTGGCTCTGACATCCCACGTGTGTGTGTGTGTGTGTGTGTAGGCATCCAACAAGTGTGTGTATATGTGTGTGTGTGCATGCTTGTATGTGGGGACCACTTGTTATTCCCAGGGTTGGAGCTCACTGAGGCCTGTGTCTCTGTGTGTTTACAGCTCCGGGGGCTTGTTGCCTCCTGACTACAAGAAAAGACTGATGAATAAATAACATCCAACTCTCGCTCGCTCTCTGCCACACTCTCCGCGGCCTTGAAGTTTGTGTGTGTTTGTGTGTGTGTCTCTGTGTGCGTGTGTGCAAGTGTGCCTGTACCTGTGCGCAGGATGTGTATGCGTTCAGGCATCTATGTTTGTGACCGCACGTGTGTGTGTGTGTGTGTGTGTGTGTGTGTGTGTGTGTCTTCGGCATCTCTCGGTGGACCAGGCTCTGCCTTCATCTCGCTTGATTCCTGGCCCCTCTTGGCAGGGAGCCGTCAGAGAGGGGATGCCAGGGACAAACACCCGTATGGAGGGGAAAACATCCTCTTTATCCCAGGCTTCAGTAGGAATATGCAGCGGTTTATGTGTGTGTGTGTGTGTGTGTGTGTGTGTGTGTGTGTGCACGTGCTCACGCCAGCGTGTGAGTGTGTGCGCGCCTGTTTCCGTGTTAGTCGAAGTGAAACACTCTGGGAGACTGAGAGGGTGGAGAGACATCTAGAGGAAAAGAGGAATGCATTAAACCCCGTGTGTGTGTGTGTGTGTGTGTGTGTGTGTGTGTGTGTGTGTGTGTGTGTGTGTGTGTGTGTGTGTATTCTCCTGAGCGACACTACCACCAGGTTGCGACCCGTCTCCCAGGACGGGCCTTCATCAACCCTTCGCCTGCTAATTTAACCGCAGCCCGCTAACTACATGGCATTTATTTATCCGGGGCTGGACGCCTGTTATTGCCTCGCTGGAGGAAATCACATGAAGGCAATTAGAGGTAATGTCTAACCAACAAATAAAGGCCCCGTTCCAAGTGATCTTTAAGTGATTTTTTCTCTCTCTCTCTCTCTCCTGCAACGGCTATAAAAGAGTCTCTTGTTAGCACTACAGCGGCTAGATATTCATTTGTCTCTTGCGGCTGCTTATGAAACGTGAGCGGGAGGGGGAAGTGGTTTTATTTACACGGCATTATGTTACATCAAGTGCTCAATTAGGGAAGCCATCACAATGGTTTTAAGTCTCTAATACAGTGTGCTGAAAGGGACCATGACTTACTAATAGGGTGTAATTCCTTTTGTATCGGTATCCATGTGCAGCGGTATAGGGGGGGGGGGGGGAGGAGGAGGAGGGGGGGGGGGCAAATCCGTATCATCAGTAAAAACAATGCATCAATTAAGCAATTAGCGAAGGAACAAACTGGGCAGCTTTCCAAACCCTCCCAATAAGGCACTGTGCCAAGGGGGCTTGTATAGCGTTCATTATACCCACATCACAGGGATGGAGAGAGGGAGAGAGAGAGAGGGAGAAACAGGCAGAGAGAGAGAGAGAGAATAAGGGAGGCTTGCCTTTCATTTGTAAAGTGGAGGCATTTGTCTGCCAGCATGGAGACGTTTTGTTCCGCCAGATGTGCTTTTTAGCGAGGCCACATGGTCGGTCAATGCTGGGGAGAAGGTGTGTGTGTGAGTGCCAGCGTGTGAGCATGTGTGTGTGTGTGTGTGTGTGTGTGAAGGGGGGTGTGGGGGGGGGGGCGACGACACCAAACGGCCTCTTCACTTCCATCTGATTAATTAAGACTTGAAAGGGGCCCAGTGGCAGCAGGGTTTTAATTGTGGTAATTGGGGTTAATAAGGTGCCATTACATGCGCTGATCACAAGTATTGTTTCATCCAGACGGGTAAATTGAGCGGGGTTAAACACTGATGGTAGAAAGGATGGGAGGAGAAGGTGGGGGGAGAGGTGGTGGTGGTGGGGGGGGGACTTGGCAGCCATACATGCCACTTGTTTCTGCATGTTAACACCGTGTAGCCGCTGTCAGGAGCTGAAAGGCTAATATACAGGAAACTAGCGGTGACGGTTTGCTAATCAGAAAATCTGTTGTTGGTTTTAATTTTGGGAATTACGGCTTCTGGGATTTGGAGTTCGAGCCAACAGTTTTACATCGGCAGTTTAAATACATCTCAGGGTGTTTGGACGAAGACGTCTGACTGCCAGCTGTACCACCGTCGGTAGCCTCCATTAGCTTACAAATAATATTCATTCAACTTGTATCCCTCGTTTATTTATTTGGAGAACAAATCATTTCACATTTTGTTTTTGTACACGTTTTGTAACTTTTTGAACCACAAAAATGTGCAAGATTTTTTACTCATAGTGTTCTATACAATACTCATATTCTCTAACATCCGATCTGGACGTTGATTACCAAGCGGCAGCAGTCAAGCACCCGAGCTTCGGAGCGTGTGTGTCGGTCGTGCCGTAAAGACATCAAGAACTTGCAATAAAAGCACTCCCCCACATTAGGTGCAGTGGCTCCTCCATCCAGATTTATCTCTTTCAATCTTACACTCTGCAGCAATTAGAATCCCTGCAAGATTCTCCCATTAACTCGACTGCTCGACACATTTTGTCCCACGCAGTCGCCAGAGAGCACCTGAGTGGCGTTATGCGCCCTGGATGGAAATTACTTTTTTACTCTCCCTCCTTTTTCACAGTGTCCTGACGATGTATGGCTAATTAAGTGGTCCGAGGATGATTAATGCACACAACACTTTAGGAAGCGGGGAAAATCCATGCTATTCTTCTTTCAACAGGTGTGTACTTTTGCCTTTGATTTAAAGTATTAACAGCCTCGTTCTTTGAGACAGGAAGACATTTCTCTGCTCGCCATCAATCTACCCGAGACTTTTTTTCTTCTTCCAGTAAGTCCATTTAAAAGCTAACACTTCAGATATAACTGCAACGGTATCTGTAAGTCATTGTTAACACGGGGGGGGGGGACAAAGTTCAATTCTGACGGATGACAAAGTGCAAAAAAGTACACACCAATCCTGCAATATTTTATGTAAAGTAACATATTGTGTGTTTTACAGCTATAATTCAAAATACTAGGAATTCTAAGATTAAACATCCATTCATGATTCACATCTGTATAAAAGTTGTATACATCCGGACTCCTTATTTTTTTTTTTAAACAACGAACTGCGTCACAATGAACTGCGTCCCCCCGCCCACCCACACACACACACACACACGCACACACACACACTCACACACACACACACACACACACACACTGCAGACGTCGTTTTGGGTGCACCACCTGAGTGATTTGAGCTAACTTGGCAAAGCTCCGTAGAGTGTGTCTTCTTTACCTGCTGACAGCGAGCACGGAGAAAGAAAGAAAGAAAGAGAGAAAGAGAGAAAGAAAGAAAGAAAGAAAAGAAAAAGAAAGAGAGAAAGAAAGTCAGAGAGAAAGAAAGAAAGAAAGAAAGAAAGAGAGAAAGAGAGAAAGTGAAAGGACGGCTCATCCCTGGTGGGGTGGTGCTGTCCTGTGCTCTACCTTTCTGTCAGGTTGCCCAGTGGAGAGACAGAAGAACGCCAGGCCAATTAATCAAAGTCAGATGTGGCTGGATGCCTCGAGTCACTCATGATCCCTGTCTCGCCTCCCTCCCCCACCCCCCAACACACACACACACACACACACACACACAGACAAACACACTGCATATACCCTGTTCTCTCTTTACTCTCTAAAGCTATTTCTTTACCCGTCTCTGTGTCAGAACTGGAGAGCGTGACACACACACATACACATACACACACACACACGCACAACAACCCAACGACACATGCACACCCTCCTGCACACACACACACACAGACACACACACACACACACACACAACAACCCATAGACACATGCACACCCTCCTGCACACACACACACACACACACACAACAACCCATAGACACATGCACACCCTCCTGCACACACATACACACACATACACACACACACACACACAACAGCCCATAGACACATGCACACCCTCCTGCACACACACACACACACACAACAACCCATAGACACATGCATACCCTCCTGCACACACGCACACACACACACACACACGCACACACACACACACACACACACACACACACACAACAACCCATAGACACATGCACACCCTCCTGCACACGCACACACACACATACACACACAACAACCAATAGACACATGCACATCCTCCTGCACACACACACACACACACACACACACATATTGCACTCAGTGCTTTTGGGGACCTTCAGTGGCTGCACTCCTTATATTGACCATAAACTGGCGTTACCCTTCAAGCGGCCACGTGGAAGCCGTGAGGATCAGCACGCCGTCCTCCCTTTGAAGGATTTTGCTCGTCTTTACGCCGCGGCAGACATCAGGTCCCGGCAGATGAGACTCGAGTGTAATCTTTTCAACAGGATGTAAAACGGTGAGAAGCTCCCTCCCCTGTCGCCTCAGACGGCACAGATCATCTCCCTCGCTCCTCCTTGAATTTGTCAGAGTGGCATTTTTTTCTGAAGAAAAGGCAGTTTAAGAAACAGCAGCTTCAGAGGCACCTCATTGTCTCCTGGTCTCACTTTCAACACGGCGCTCACCTCCACACTTTAAGGGTTTTTTTGGAGCCCAATTTGACAAATTTACACTAGTACTGCAGAAAGACTGTGACTCTTAGCACGTTACGAAAAACACTTGTACCATCGAATAAAAAAGTTCCTTTTGTCGGATAAGACACATTTTATAATTGAATAATTACACTAAATACAGTGTTTTTTATATATATATATATATATATATATATATATATATATATATATATATATATATATATATACACAGAGCATACTATGCACTGCATCAGGGGAAATTATTGCTATCAACTGTCAATTGGACACTAAACTAATATTCATATACATTTTCTGTTCTTATGCCTTAGATATTTGGGCTGGGAACATCTGTTTGCTGTCCTGCCTGTTTTGTTGGATGTTTATTGAGTCAAATCATAAATTGCAAAACAAACAACATGTCTCTGGGAGATATTTGTGAATAAAATCATCCCAGATAGCATTTTAATCCCGGAATTATGACCAACAGCATGTTGTATGGGCTCACAGTGACCTTTGACCCCCGAATGCAGTTCCCCTGATGCCACATGTCACACATCGCACCTGTAATGTGATGTTACACTTTATTCAACCTGCCGGTAATGTTGCTTGTAATTTTACCAAAGTTCAACAATACTTTCACCCTGTAGGTAAGGCTTGATTTGAATGGCGGCCACTTTATCAGGACGTACGTACCCTGTTGAGCCAGGGCAGGGCAAACTGTTGATTATGGATATAAGGCTCACGGGTAACAGCTGTACACTGTCAATTCAGAAAGAAAACTAAGATTGGGGGATCTAATTCATATGCACACTGACATTCAATGCAATTATCTGGATGTACAGCGGGTTAAAAGTGACAGGCAGCCCAGGACTCTTCATTTCCTCCTTTTTGCCTTCCCTCTCTTCCCTTCGTTCTCTTCCTTCTCCTTCATTTTTTACTTTCCTCTTCATTCCTCCCCCCCCCCTTGACGTGGGAGCCAGATGAAGCTCTAATGGAGTCTACAGGGAGCCAGCATTTACCACATCTGAGGCGAACAGGCAGGTCTCTTCTGCTTTCAGGTCCCACCGAGGGCCCGTCTCTCTTTCCCTCTACGCTCCCCTCTATTACCGCCGTCTCCAACGGCTTCATCCGCGGGAGGAAAAAAAAAAAGGAAAAGAAAGAAGCCCTCAACGCTCCGCCGTCCGCCCCGGTGAGCCTCGCTCGCCGGCCTCAGTGTTCTCCTGCCTGTCTTTGATGCGCGCCGATGTTCAACAAGCTCCCCTTCTTTTGTCGAGGCACTTCCGGGACCCCTGATTTAGGCTGAGATAACAGCTCCTGCCACTCTGCTGGGGGGCTACATTGCTTGGTGGTTGTGTGTGTGTGTGTGTGTGTGTGTGTGTGGGGGGCGGGGGATTGAAGATGAAGAGAAAAAAGAACAAAAAATGGGCTGTGACAGCGTTCCACGATCCTCCACACGAGAGCCACTGGTGCTTTTTCCACAGCTTCTGTATAAACACCCTCAGCTCCTGTTGCGGACCCCGGGGGGGGGGGGGGGGGGGGGTAAAGCACACAACTTTTTTGTGGTCCCCCCCCCCCCATATCTACCCGCCCCAAGCCGAGCAAGCGGTGCAGAACAATAGTGAAGTGAATCTGACGGCGACCTACTCCAGATAGAGTGGGGCCGTGCAAAACAGACAATGACCTTTAAAAGACAATATGCTAATAAATAGCCGCGGCGAGGGCCTCGGCACGCCACACAAAGGGACCTTGGGAAACCGGCAGAGTTTTAATCAGGTGCGGCTCTTTTAAAAAGAGCCTGTGGCCACATAATTGATCCCAAAAGGTAGGTCCCCGCGCAGAACCTTCGGGATGCCGTTCCATTACTATAAAGAACTAATAGCGCTCTTTGTTTTGCTCTCCGGGAGGATGGGGCAATTTAAATCTACTGTATATTCTTGCGCTACAAAGGCCACAAATGGTAAGCATTTTAATGATGAAAATGTTTTGATGTCTTACACCTACTGAATATGGAAGAAGGACCAGTGTGTGTGTGTGTGTGTGTGTGTGCGTGTGTGTGTGTTTTGCCCCTCCAGTGACGATGCATAGGCAAACAGCGTGGCCGAGATAAAAAGGCAACGCGATGAAATAAAGTCACTGAATCAGAGTTATTACGGATTCGGTTGGAAAGTGTGTGTGTGTGTGTGTGTGTGTGTGTGTGTGTGTGTGTGTGTGTGTGTGTGTGTGCGTGTTTGGGGGCGGGGAGTGTGTTCACTTTCATTCACTGCAGCCATTTTGCCTGGAGATGTGAGAATAAGCCACTGTATTAGAACTCCATCTGTACTTCATGTCACCTCCAAAGCAGAGTAATAACAATGTCGTAACATCCGGACTGATGTTCCACAGGTTAAAGGCAAAAGCGAATGTAAATTGCCCTCTGCTACAACGCACATCAACATAAATTTGAAAGAAAGGCGCTGGGAAGGGAGACAAATGATCTCTACAACAATTAATCTCCTGCTTCCCCCTTTACGAGTGCCGCCATTGATTTTGCGATAAAGCCGAGATAAATGAGCGCGGAGCCTCGCTCGCGGTTTCGCCGGCTGCCAAGAACGCCGTTCCCGACGGCAGTTAGTCGAAGCTTTTGTCTGCCGCAGCAACGTAAACACACGTTGAACCCTTGGCAGGAGGAAACACATCGGAGCTAAACTGTGGTTTGCACTGATTACAGGCCTGCAGATGCAGCCGATTCTGTCAGAAGAAAACATCACATGAGGAGGGATCCCGCGACTTGCAGTTGTCAGGTGAAAAAACCGCGGCGGCTCGCTCCTGGCTCCGGTTACAGAGACTCTGGTGTAAAGAGAGCTTTAGGATGGCTTGTTTACGAAGTGCCACAGCTCCTACGCTCAGTTTAACGCTTTTTGAGATGAGACTCCAAACAAAAAAACGGTTCTCAAGTTTGCTATTTTTATTTTGTCGGCTTTGGTTAAAAAAAAAAGGAGAAAACGTCCTTGTCTCAGTTTTTGAACGAGGCTAAAAGAAGAAGAAAAAAGACGATGCGCTGGTTTTAAATGTCTGCCCTCTTCGTAACGGTGGGATTGATCTCTGGAAAAAAGGAATCAGGTAATTGCATTACGCTTTCCCAGTGCCGTACGGAGATCATCTTTCCCAGCTGGGTAAACGCATCACACGCAGAACAAACATCAACTTAAATGTGAAATATTACACCGATCAAAGCGCGATACCCCAATTTATTCCTCGCAAGTACAGCATAAACACCGAGAGTATAGCGAGATATCCAAAATATTTCTCTCTGGATCGCGAGACCGTAGCCAGGGCTGGAAGGAAGAATCAAAACACAACTTTTTAGATTTGCAATAACAGCTGAATCAAATCAAATTACCTCGTCCGAGAAAAAAAAGAAAAAGAAGCAAAGACCGAGACATGCTCGCGGCCTAATTCATCACACTTGAATACGGCTTAATAAATATCGCACACCAAACATTTTGTGCCGAGTCGACCACTAAATGTTTCCTTAATTGTCGCAGGATTAATGGACAATATAGTCGCTCTCACAATTTTCAAATTACTCGCGTTGCCTTTAATTGTCAGATTGAAAATCCAAGGACAGAGCCCCTTTGCGACGCCTCCATCGTGCTAACATAGCGCCTTGCCTCCAAACCATCCCATAAAATCCCATCGCTGCACTTAATTGTTCAATATGAAGCCAAAGCATCTGAGGTAATTCAAATGTCTTTCTCCGATGAATATGTGCAATTGTCCTCTTTCCCTATTCTAATTTAATGCCATCTGGGGAAGGTGATTGGCTCTGTGTTGCCATTGCTGCCAACCGGGGTCAGCCTAACCATCAAGCGCTGTAATTGAGTAGTTAGTGGCAATTTTCTCCCCTAATTTCCATCTGCGAAATCCGGGCCTGGCATGGCAAATAGCACATTACACAGGCGCGATTGTGGCAAAGTGTAATAACATCGTTTCCACAGTTTGAAAACTTCCCCACGAACAAATGAGAATCACTGCGGTACATGTCATTTCACAAACTCCTTCCTTCCCCCTGCGCTCATCCCCGATCGACACACACACACACACACACACACACACATGTAAGGAAACACACTCTGGGCTGAGCCGGCGTGCAGAATAAAGAATGTGGTGACGTGCCATTAACATATAGATAATTAGCTGCTCCAACCGCGGCCCTCCCTTCAACACCCTAATCCCCTGACAAAGCCTTTGACTAGCGCTATCACAAACACCATGTTGACGCCGACGCGGCTCTTAGGAGGCCATCTTGTTTGGCTTATTCCCCGTGACACGCTTCTATCAGAGGAAGATGAAGGAGGTGATGATTTACGAGGGTGTAATCCACAACCAATGCCATTCCTTGTGTGTTTTTCCGGGAGAAAAAGCCGGGGTGGAGTTGAGAACTAATGGACCGGCGGGGGTTTGAACACTGAGACTTGATAACTTTGGCTGCCCAGATTTATGGCGATCGTAAAGCCGAGTCAGGGACAAAGAGGAGAGGGAATATGAGTCGGACTACTAATGGCTGGGTTATCGCGGGCGGAGTTTGACTCAATGCCGAACACAAAGACACAAGGGGGGTGGGGGGGCACTTCCTGTTCATCACGTAGATGTACGTCAAACGCCGGCGGTCCGTCTTCAGAAACGTGAAAGGGAGGAATTCAAGGAAAACATTATTTGGAGTAATACATTAGGCACTGTCATTTTCTCCAGTAACATAAATTCATTTTTTTTTCTTTTTTTATAACTCGAGGAGGGAAAGAGTGCCTGCGTTTTCCACCTCGTCTCTTCCGCTCTCTTTAAAAAAAAAAAATTGTAATTACTTTGACGCACGACATCAAAAGCTAAGTAATAATAGTTGTAATTTAATCTGTTCACACAAGTAATTTTCATAAACTCCTTCTCCTCTCCCTGCTTAATGTGCGTTTCATTCATTATTGATCACACATTGATGATGTGGTAATGACAATGGCATTGTCTCCCCCCCACACACACACATCCCTCCCACACACACACCTCCTTTCTTTCTTTCTTTCTTCTCCCTCCCTCTTCCTTAAATGTAGACCTTGTGATTCAGGGTTTTCATTACGAGCCGCACACCGGGCCTCTGGATTATCAAGGGCAAACAAAAGATAATTAACACGAGGAGGAATGCGGAGCAGTCACCCCCGCCGAGCGCATCATCACCACCATCACCGCCGCCACCGCCTCCATCACCACCTCCACTTGACACCATCCCTTCGCGATCTGTTCTCGAAGGTTCCTCCCGGTTCTTTTCTCCGCGCCGTGGAGCTCTCCTTCAGTCAAACAGCGTCGTGGCTGACAACGCTTCACTCATTTTTTTTCTCTCCCTTCGTTCTATTTCTCCACCTCCTTCCTTCTCTCCGAAACACAACGCCACATTATCGGGTGTATTTGCGGAGAGCCCTCGATAAGGGGAGCAAGATGTTTCACAGAATGAGGAAGAAATGGAGAGGGCATTGTTGCTCTCTTCTTTCTCTCTCACACACCACTGGAAATGTTAAGCACCTTGACTTTGATGGTAATGGGGGGGGGGGGGTGAAAAGGTGATTTGAATGTCTGTATTCAGCCTATACTCTCCTATCAGGGACGGGCTGGCAACACGTCTTAGATATCCAGCTGGTGGAATTCATCTTCTCCTGTGAGTCACCGCTGCCATCCGTCCATTCTTCTGTCCGCCGGTTTGTCTCTCTATCTCTCTCTCTCTCCCTCCCTGTCTCCTCACCTCACTCGCCCCCCTCCCGCCAACACGACCAAAGACCACGGTACTGCCGTGAGTGACGACTCCCGAGCGAAAAAGCCACGGGATTTTATATTAAGGAGTATAGGGGACAGCATTCATTTTTTAAAACCTCCTCAATAAAATATCATACGGTCGCTCCACATTCCTCAGAATTATAATGACATGAATATTTAAATTTAAATGCATTCTGAGCACGCCGTTTTTTCTCTTCTTCACGACGGCATCAGATCTCATTTTCTACTTAAGCTCCTCCATCATGTTTATGCATATCCACATGCATGATACATATCTCCTCTTTTTTTTTTTTTTTTTAAAGCTCCTTAATGCAGTCCTGATAATTTTGCTTGACTCTAATGGGGAACGACTCCTCATTGGCAAGCTTTTCTCTTTAAGACTAAAATAAAAAAATATGATCAAATGCCCCTTTCATGTGGAACAGAGGCTGTTTTTGAAACTTCTTACTCCCTACTCTCCCTCTGTTGCCTCCGCTGCGAGTAAATAGATCAAAAAAAGAGGCGCAACTTTATATTCTACTTTTGAAGCATTCTGTAATTGGCCACATTTAATTGATATCCCTCAAGCCCATAATTACGATGTCAAAAGAAAGAAGGAAACACACTCCTCTATCATGGAAATGATACTACGCCTTTTTTTTAATGGATGAATACTTGATTAAAAATATGTCACAAAGGGAAGATAAATAAAGTTGATGACGCATTTTTAACTCAAAAATGACAAGTATTGATTGATGATTTCGCTGCGTGTCGTTCTGTTCGATAACGGCGTCCTTGAGGCTGGAATGGACCCTTGTGGGTTTCTCTCTCTGGGAACTCCCCCTCTCTGATCTCTCCCCCTCTCTGACAAGGAGCTATCACTTCCTTCCCTGACGGAGAGGGAATGGTGCGCAGATAAGACTTTGTCATCTGCAGTCTGTCGTTTCTGACACTCTGCAGATGACTCAGTTGGACTCCAAGAGATGGTTAATTGAAGGAGACATTAAAAACTCACTACTGTCAATCTGTATCTGTGGTTTCTACAGATAGGAATGATTCCTCGATCTTATGACGGGCGCCGGCGATGTACATATGCAATAAATGCCAGTATTTACATGGAGAGAAGCCTAATTAAACCCATTGAGAAGTCATTTAACATTTCATGTAAAAGGAAAGGTTTGTTTTTTATTACATGGAAGAACTGTTTTATATATGTATATACAGTATTTATATATATATATATATATATTATATATAAACTATATAATATATATATATATATATGTATATAATATTTTATATATATATATATATATAAAATATTATATACATATATATATATATCATATATATAATAAATATATGAAACTATCAAGTAAATTTTATTCTCGCGGAGGTACTTCAATCTGTGGTCAGTGGAATGAGTCATTATACTCAAAGCTAAATCAAGCAACTTAAAGATTTCAAATGATTTGTCTCCTCTCCACAACCTGTTGATCAAAAGAGTTCCCGGAGACAAAAGATCAGCTCCATATCCGAGCCATTCGATCTCACTCAAGTGCCAAAGCTGTGGCACTTGAGTGAGATGAGGAGAGATGGTGAGGCTAAAATGAAGCACATGGGACCCGGCCATCACACCTGTCACACATGTGCGGGAGCAAAAAATGACGTAAAGTGCCAATACGGGCGAATGTGCCGGGACTTAATTTACACGGTTCTCCTCAATGAAGACATATCTTTTTTTTTCCTCTCCATTTGCCCGCGAAAAAGCCAGGTCTGCGTAATGACAAGTGACCATGGTGGAATATTGAGGAGAGGACGAGTCGCCTCAGTAGTCACACCACTGTGCTCTTTATCTGTCAGTGTGTCATGAACAAAAGGGAGAAATCCTCCTCTGGGGAGACAGAAATGACACTTTTTCTTTTTTTTATTTCCTCCAATTCCTCTGCAGGTGCAAGCGGCATACCGGGTTTCTGTATGGAGCGAAGCGTGATGACAAGAGGCTAAAGAGAGGCTGCGCAGGACCAAAGAGACAAGATCAATTTCAGTCCTCTTGACCCCGCGACCCCCGGAGCCTAGAGAGAGTCTCTCAGGGAGTCCCGGCTGAGTGCGCCGAGGTTGGGCGACTTTGAAGTTGGGTCAAGGGAGGCTGGGAGGCTTTGGTACTGTGGATTGGCTGAGGACTGGAAAAAAATACTGCCGTCTGTGTGTGTGTGTGTGTCTCTCTGTGTGTGTGAGCCCCCCCGGTGTGTGTTTGTGCCTGTGGAGAGGAATGGGAGGGCTGGAGGTAAATGACAGTATAACGTGGTCACATCCTCGGATGAAATGGGAGACGGAGGCAGACGGGGGTACTTGGCATTTCCAGCGCCAACAAGAAGCGGCTTGTTTGTTGGCGCCTAATGAGCTCTCGGACTCCTTTAATGAGAGGACTGAATCCATTATCATCATCATTTCAAAAGGAGGCCCCGGCTCCAAACGGCTCCCTGCATTAGCGGGACTCACCCTAGTTGCACCATTTGATCAGCAGAGGCAGCGGGGGTTTCGACACACACACACACACACACACACACACACACACACACATACACACACACACTTCCTTGTTAACACCACACACCCTTTACGCAGCCTTGATGCGAACATGCACACGGATGCACATAAATTACCTGGTACGGAGGCTGCGAGCGAGGACATAAACGCACACTGTCACGCGACACATTCGATGGCGACAGATTTTCCGAGCAGAGGAATCGGGAACGACGTTGGAGAGGGAGGAAGAGGGAACTTTGAGGGCGGGGGGAGGGGGACAGGGGGCTAAGATGCAAACTAACAGCGGGATGACATGCTGGATAAAGAGGACAGCGAGAGAGAGAGAGGGAGGGATGGATGAACGGCGAAAATATGGGCACGCCGCAGAAGCACAGAGAGAGAGAGGTTGTGATTCATAAATATACACATGGTGTCATGGCGTAGCGGCAAAAGAGGGACAGATTCCATTTCTATTGCCTTCGCCACCTTTTCCGGCGACATCAAAAGACCAATTAAGGTCCCGGTGAAGCCGGCCGTCAGCGGAGGTCCTGTCAGCGTTAGCCTTACCCTCAGCGCCGCTGTCTCTGCCTCCACCTTGGCACGGCTGACACCGCTGACAAGGACCCCTTACTGAGCCCGTCCGCCCGCCCGCCTGTCTGCCTCCATTCCCGTTACCCGCATATGCATTTCCCACTCTCGGTAGTTTTGTTTCTCTTCCCCCGCCTGCCCTTCTCCCCTCGCCTTCTTGCTTTATTTTTTTTATTTTTTATATATGATTTATTTTAGAAATTACAAAACAAGACGTAGAGTACAATGTATACCTCACAAATAAGGATTGACAACATATCACAGTGAAATGTTGAGGGATACACATTATGTAAAGACTATAACTAAGGAAATAAAAAAATATATTAAAAAACACACCAACAACAACAAAAAACATATACATGAGAATAAGTAAAACAACAACAACATAAAAGGTATAAAAGGTGTAAAAAACATTTAAAAAAGTGCTGCATGCTGCGAATGTGTGCTACCAATAAAGCTAGTTAAATATCTTATATCTTGCTTTCTTTTTCCCCATCTGCACTCCTCTGGAGTTTTTCTCTCTCCATCTCTTTTTGGTATTTCTTCTTCTCCTCCGTATATCTGTGTGTATCCATACCCGTCCGTTTTAAAGGCGTTCGGCGTGCGCTGCCCCTCAATGGCGTACGGTACGGCAAACTAGCGCACGGCGTCCTCACAACTGATGTGAGAGAAGAAGAAACACGCTCTCTCTCTCTCTCTCTCTCTCTCTTAGTTTGATAACTTCTCCATTGCACCGTCCCCCCCCCCCCCCCCCCTCACCATGTCCTCCTCGAGTATCTTTGGAATTACTGAAATGTTAACGTGCCTTTGCTGCCTTTGATATTTAAGACAAAAGGGTACAGATGTGCACACAGACTCAGGGCCAACTGGAAATAGGAAGGGAGCTTTAATCTCGCTCGTTGTCACGCTCCAAAGAGTTCCTCCTCCCTGTGTACTTTCCCGAATCTCTTTGGTTCATCCGCCGCCTACCCCCTCTGCCCTTTTCCCGCTCGCGATTCCCGGCATTCGTAACGGCGCGGCGCGGCGCACCACCGAGGGGGTGGGCGACAATTAATGAGTGGCTGTTTTTTTTTTTTTTCTTCGATCCGCTGCTCACGTTGTGGCTTTTTTTGCTGCAATTGATTGCGTCTCTGAAACGAAAAACATAACAGGAGGCGTTGTATTTCCATGACGGGTCGAAAGGCGGAAGATTTGAAAACACTCGCAGATTAAACCGCTTGAGAGATTTCTTTTAGGATTGATGACCTCAGCGTTTTCTGATTCAATGTCAATCTAAAGAGCGATGCTTGTTGAAAGAAGCTTTTATTTCCTAAAGAGGCGCAAACGGACAAACTGCCGGGATGCTTTTCGCCACGCGGCCCCTGTAATAGCGCCGCGCCGCCGTACGTCTGACATCATCGTATCGTTGTCAAGTCGCCTGGCATCGTTCCACCCCCGAGGACAACAACGATACCGCGACACAAAGGCAGCCATGCTAGTCTCTCTCTCTCTTCCCTTCCTATATCTCTTCCAGCGATTCCCCCCTCCACCCCCCCAACCCCGCCTCCTCCTCCTCATCTCCCTCCCTCCCTCCCTTTGGTATCTTTCTAGTGCAGTGGCCTCCGTTTACCACCATAACCCAAATTAGCTGGGCAGGCGTTATCCTCTTCATCGCTCTGTGCCGTTAGGGGAGAGAGGGAATCCTTCTGCCTCTGTGACAGCGCTATCTGACAGCGTTTTACATCTCCCCTGCTCTCCCCTCACTACACTCCACTGTCAGACAAAGAAATTAATACCCCCAGTGACTGTGTTTTAATTAAGCAATTTCATGCAAATTACACATTTTAGATTGTCAAATAATATACTGCGCAAAATTGTAGGCAGGCTGATCTGATATGCATGGAGTGTTATTCTTCCAGGCACTGTGCATACATGGAAAATGAACAAAAATGCTAATTTCTAATCTATTATGCAAACAGTGGAGATACTTACATAGATTTGCACGCCTTTCTCGGATAAATACAGCTCTTGAATTCTATGTATAGAATAACTGGATTTCTTAAGCAGTCTTCGCCATTGTTATTCATCATATTTGGGTTTTTATTTTTAAATCATATCTTTTTTTTGCTTTCCAGGCATTCTATACTCATACTCCGGGTCCTTGCGAGCTGTTTTCCATGCAGCACTGCAGCGTAAATAAACAGATATGGAGAAAAAATCTGCAAAGTTTATCGTTAATCACTGTTTCGAGATCTCATTGACGATGAATAATCAGGGGAGGACTCATAGAACAACTTGACATAGACAAAAAGATCCTATTTGAATATTCTCTTTCCTAATACAGTCTAATGAAACGTAGAGCCCTAACTAATATTAGTAATCCACACTACTCTCTATCTTTTCCCATTAGCACACTGAACTTATTTAGAATTCATTATAATCCACAAGCCTTTTAGTACACTGGAATCAGTAATGATGACAAAATGAATATAACATTATACTTTATTATAGCCGGCTTGATTTAATCTGGAGTTGCCGCCATATGAGAGTCCTTAGAAATGTCCCTCTTGAAAAACCAAGGGTGTCAAAAGTCAATGTGCACAGGTACCGAGTCGAAAAGCAATCCGTATAACTGAAAGCTTGAGGAGGGGTCTTGCTGTTTCTTTGTGATTCAAATTAATTTAATCAAAGGTTTGTTTCTATATGCTGCCACTTAACAGTGTATATTACTGCATACAATGAGAAACCCATGAATTGCAATCAATCCAGTCCTTCCATTTCCCTCTAAAGGGTGAAAATAGCAGGATAAGAGCAGGGAAAGGAGCGACTAATGGTAGGTTGTGAGAGAGTTGTTGACGGGCTTCCTGCATATTCAGAACGGAGCACCTTTTAATGGCCGCGGATTCATACAATAACCAGGATCATTTTTTTTTGTTACCCCTGTGGTATAATAAAATCCTGATGAACAATAGGGCAACGTGTTCATCACACGGTCTAAAACGTTGTGGGGCAATTACAGGAGCTGTGAATATTCCTGCTCGACGTGACGCTGATCACGGGTCCCTGGGCTGAGCCCCCCCCCCCCCCGCGGTGAGGCCCTTTTTACATTGTGCCTCTCGTCTCACTGAAGTCAACTCTGGTTCCTGCAGGCCACCGGAAGACGACAGTCACCGAACAGCGTCCTGAAACACCTGCGAGCCTTAATCTAAGACTCAGTGTGGCGACTTGAGGCGAGAGGGGCATGGGGGAGGGGGGGAAGATGGAGAGGAAAGAGAATAGGAAAAGATGACCGTGATGACTAATAGAAGCCGCCTTCCCCTTTTTCTGCATTGAGGGGACGGCTCGCAATCCATATTGTGCCCATCAAGCTGAGCACATACTACCTCTCCTCTTTTCTTTGTTGGTCCGCTCTTATCTTCTCCTCGCCCTCCTCCCAAAGCATCCCCCTTTCTGTACTCACAGGCCACACTGAGGCGCTACCCTCCCATCCCGTGGTCATCCCTCTGCGACTCCTCGTAGAACGGAAGGAAATCCCCCCAACGGGGTTCGGCGAGGCAGCGAGGAGGCCGGACGGAGGCCGCGTCCTGCATTCGGGTCCCGTGGACGTCTACGAGAGAACGTGAGGAGCCGCTCACTCCCGAACCTCCTCGCTGGGTATGAGACGGTGACTAGAAGATTTGCCGTTCCGTCACATCAACAGCCTTTATTGATCCCGGCTGGGCAGAGGGTAAATGTTTAGAGAGTATCGCTCGGGTGAAAAAAGAAAAGCCCAAACACAGCAGTCAGACAGTGAAGCTCAGGCCTGGGGGGGGGGGGGGGGGGGGGGGGAGATTAAAGTTGAAATCCAAGTCAATGTGGCCGTGACAACAACCTGGCAACGGGATGGGAGTGATGTCATGGGATAAACAAAGGGTAATGGGAGTGTTGGTCGGCGTGGCGAGGCTCCGTCGTGACATTATATCCCCGCGGTGTAATTGCCGCGATGATATTTCGTAGATAAGGTGCCACGCGAGAGTCGTCCCGCTCAAATGCCAAAAAAGGTTTTTAAAGACGGCTTTACAAAGTGAGTAATGAGGTATGCTCATTGGAGTACAAGATTACTCGGAAGGTCATTAGTCACACGGATTGTTGGACAAAATATCACAGCAACGCTCTGTTGTCGTGCACAGAGAAAAGTGACAATTAAATGCCCTTAAATCATCTTTTGGTTACAGGACAATCTGTGCCTGGGTATTACTCCAAAAGTCAGGGGGCAGGAAACTGGAAATCATTGCACAGTGTCCTCTCTCTCTCTCTCTCTCTCTCTCTCTCTCCTCTTATTGAGGACTATGGAGCGAGAGGCAGCCGACAACAACGGGCCCCGGTGTTGTGCGCCGCTCATTAAGTCGGCCCGGAGGTAAGCCCATTGATCTGCAATTCATTCTCACGAGCGTTAAATCGATGCAGGGAGACGTGAAAACCTTTTTTTTTTTTTTTTTTACGACTTCAGTCAAAGATTCCTGAAACGCTTTGTATAACGGCAGATAATGGTAATCTGCCTTGTTTGTGAGTCGGGGGCCGAGCAATCGATACGGTAAAAAAAAAAAGAAGCAAAACGAAAAAGTCGTGCAGAGGAAGTTCATTTGAATGAAAACAGAGTGTTTTTTTTATTTTTTCTGTCTTTCTCGACGCCACGCTCTAAAATCAACCCGAACCGGGATGAATGATCACGAACCGTATCCACTTATGCGCCTCGCAAAAGTCGCCCTCTAATTACGGCGAAGGGACCTCCATCTCATATGCAAACACACAAACAGCACTCCATCGCTCCGAGTACAGTATGTGACACCTGAGCGATCCATTACAGCTCGTTCCATATTGATTGACAAAGTAGCAACATAAAGTAATTATAATTGATTCCAGATGAGACTTAGCCTGCCATACACAGATCCTCCTCCTCCTTCCTCCTCCTCCTTTCTCTCTCCCCATCTCACTTACTGCTCGGAATCTGAATAGGGAGCTCGGGTAATTAGGTCACGCTGTTAAATTTTTAATGATCTCTGAAATCATATTCATGCTCACAGTGTGTCAGGTACACGTACAGCCAGCCCGGAGTGATACATCACCATTCTGTGACATGAACAGAAGGCCTTAGCCATTTAATTGTGTGACCTTTTCGACCGAGCACCGGGTGAAGCCATCGGGAGAGAGAGGTATTTAGTGGGGAAATGAGTGATTGGGTATTGGTGAGATGTACAATGCACAAGCTCGTCATAATAAAACAGACTCAGACACTTTGTGTGTGTGTGTGTGTGTGTGTGTGTGTGTGTGTGTGTGTGTGTGTGTGTGTGTGTGTGTGTGTGTGTGTGTGCGCATTCAAAGGAGGAGTCTGCATTCAGGTGGTTTGATCATGGGTTTTTCATGCAGCATTTTTCTGAAGGTGGCGGCTCATCCGCGGTCAAGGTCAAGAGCAAAGGGTATAGAGGTCAGACACTGAGACAACATGGCTGCCAGGTATGCCATCATTCGTAATTACAGTTTATCGTCATCTTTCTGTTGGAACATGGTAAGAAAAGCAGGTTGGGGAGAAAAATATGCGAGAATATTTCCCTTTACTGTAGTGCTATTACATTTAGTACGAAAAACATTCAGGTTAGAAGTAGTAAATACACATTTTGGACTGGCTAAAGTATAATAACAACGATACTGGCTATGATGGTTGTCTCAGATTGTTGCACTAAACTCGACCTGAGCGAGCGCCCTCTCTACGCAGACCGCCCGTTCACATCTAAAGACCCTCTTGCAGCCGGCGGCCCACTCGAGGACAGTGGACACGGATTGCTTGTTGAAGGAGCAGGCGGTTCATAAAAATTCAACGGTGCTTAACGCCTCCCATCGCATCCATTTTGAGGCATATTCCAGCACTATGGACGGAGAGTGGAGGTCTAATAATCATTTGTTAATTGTTGAAACTTCACAAAAATGAAAGAAAAAAATTAATATCTACACATTTTTTTTATAGGTCACCGATGGGTGTTCAAAACCCTGCTTTACTTTAATAGAAGTACAAAAAAAATAGATATTAATTGTGCCGTAAAATGTTCCCTGTCAGTGTTTTTACAATTACATATGATGTTTCTGAATTAATATTAATGCTGCATTAATGTTTATGTTGCATTATACTGCTGCAGGCATGGAAGGTTGTGCCCATTGTAACTACTTTATATAGTGGTGGGTGGTTTAATCTACAGCAATATAATCATATTATATAAGATCATCATACATTCGTCCCGTGAGACCCGAGTATCTGTAAAAAGTCAAGTTGTACATTTGTATTTTTGGTTGTGCGACCATTATACATTAGCTAAACTAAGTGTACATTTATTACACATTTATTACACATGTATTACACAAAAGACACCAATTGCTCCAGCTTTCTGTATTGCCACTGTTGGTCAGGTGACTAACAGCCAAAGGTGAACAATGTCTGACCTGGCGCTTAAATTTGTTTTGGGGGCCGTTTTAAACCTGAATCTGAATAATTTAGCAGCGTGGACGCTCTCTTGACCTCTCTGCGCATCTCACAGGTAGTCAAAGCAGTCGGCGCGGAGACTCTCGCCAAGCTACTTGGAGCGCCGGAGAAGGACACGGGGAAGAAAACAGACAGAGCGCTCACGAGAGTTGCAAAGGAGTACCTTGTTCACCTCAAATATGTAAAATCCTTCATTAGTGAGTGATTGTCTCATCCCGCGCCAGCATCTGACAGTAACGTGGGCTTGATCCCCTATAATTACCCTTCCCGTGGAAATGATTGCATCTCGAGTTTCCAAACTGACAACTCTATTTGGACACAAGTAATCCTGCTTCCTCGGCTGCGGCTGATACCTGAGCATAATCTGCCCAGTGGAGCGGGAAGGGATGGCGGCGCGCTCTCGTGCGGCCGCCGCCGCGCCAAACACAAACGACGGAGCTTCTCTCACTCCGGTAATTTAGCCCGTCCTGGTTTGTGTGGGTTTTGTAGGATGTATCCCCCCCCCCACCACCACCACCCCAACCTCCCATTTGCTTCATCATCGTGGGGTGTTTCTTCGCATGGAAATGGAGATATAAAATGGGGGACAGGTTGCCGGTCCATGTAGAGTGTGATGTGATCTGCAGATTAGCTCGCTTTAGCTTTTGCGCAATACACAGACGGGATGAAGCCGTGCTCGTCCATTCCTGACTGGGTAGTAGACATTTCACATTACATTACATGTCATTGAGCAGACGCTTTTATCCAAAGCAACTTACAATAAGTGCATTTCAACCTAGAGTAGAAACTAAGAACAACAAGAATACAGAAAGTAACATTTCCTCAACATAGTCAAACTACAAAAGTACCATAGTAAGAGCCATTTAAGAACCACTGAAGTGCAAATCTGTGTTTAATCCAGATATAGTCGGAAAAGGTGCGCCGATACAGCTTCTCCAGTGTGCTTTCCTTTCTTATTGTTATCAATATGTCCTGTTTGTTTGTTTGTTTGTTTTGTCTGCTTTCCATCTTTGTTTTGTTCTGCTTGTCACTGTCTCTTGTAAAGCGTCTTTGTGTATTTAGAAAAGCACTATATAAGTTTGAATTATTATTATTATTATTATTATTATTATTATTATTATTACAACAAACCCCTCCATCGCTCATGAAAGCCGACATATTTCTATTTTTTCTCACACTCAAACAGCAAATTAAACCTCCGTCGTCTTTGATTCCAGCCTCTCTCACGGCCGACAGCGACTTGCGATGTGACATCGTACATGTTCGCAAACCGCCGTATCAAGTAGTGCGTCGGACGGATGCAGGTGAGATTATTTTTTGGGGTTGTTGACTTGAGACATCCTCCGGGATTCAGGATGTACAAGCCACAGCGAGACTCTCGTCTATTCCTAGCAAGTAATTTGACACAAATCGCAACACGTTCAGAGGCGTTAAAAGCTCAACGAGATTGTGGAAATAAATTGTGGATGTGATGTGTCTGTGAGGGAAAGACAAAGACCAGGAAGAAAGAGAAAAACCAACAGAGCCTAGCAAAGAGCAAATTAATAGGAATGGCACCTTAAAAGAGACTTAACAACTTGGTGCTTTCCATTCATTAGCGTGCCCTGCCGTTAATACATCATTGTGTGAGAGGCATGAAGGACAGGCAGCGGCGGGATTACACCCCCTTCTAATAGCACGTTGCCAAATTAAAATTCACGGGAAGACGATGCATCAGGGAAAAGTGAACGGAGGCAGTTGCGTGATGGAGTTGAGGAAAGCGAGCAGAGGATGTTGGGGCGGGGGGGATAAATAACAGAGGATGAAATGACTCCCATAAATAGAGCCGGAGTCTGGAAGGCCATTAGGCGCGACGCGGCCAACATGACAAGGCAATGATGCTGGGTAAATACTCGCTATTTATTCATTTAAATACCGCTCAGCTGGCTGAAATAATCATGACGAACCACCGCCGCGGCGGCAGAAGATTAAGGAGACAAATAACATGCGATGGGATAAAAAAAACAATTTTGTGTGGCTCATTTGCAGCAGGGAAAATATCATTTGACACGGACTATTGTGGCAGCGAAAGCATAACTGATTTCATTTCCAGCCGCCGATTCCTTCTAAATCAGAAGGGACTAACGCGATCAGCCTTTCACAGCCTGTTTATGTATTTATGTATTTATCTATTTACACTACCAAGGGAGTTGTGGTGAATGCGTGGTTGTCATGTTTGCGGAATCCCCGTCTGCTAATAGGGCTAAGCCTCTTCTCACGAGCCCGGAGCCTCGGAGCTATAAGCTCTCCCGCTCTCCGTTGAATATCCCGGCGTCGAAAAATAAATCAATCGACTAATAAGAGAGCGTGTCACGGTGTCCATTTTTTTCGGGCCTTTTGATTGGATGACGACAGGTTGTCACGGCAAGGTCACTGTGACACTTGAAAAAGTCCACAGAAAGTATGACGTGGATCAGAAGTGTGTGTGTGTGTGTGTGTGTGTGTGTGTGCAATGTGCCATCCGGTGACGTCGATCGGCAGTCGACCAATCAGGATGAAGGAGTTGAAAGGTGAGGGGAGGCGGGTCCGATACGTGGAATCCGTCTCTGCACGCGCTCAGAGGGAGGAACAATAAGAGGGTTCTATGGCTCTTTCAACTCGACTCTCAAAGGGACGAGTACCCAGAACTTTTGGTGCTGGAAAAAAATACACAAGCTCTTTTCCATATGCAGCTGTGGCTCTGTGTGTGTGTGTGTGTGTGTGTGAATGTGTGTGTGTGTGTCTTTTTTCTTTCTCTGCTCAACACACACACACAGAGACGACGTTCTGGAGGGAGTTGTGCGTTGTTACTTGATGTCTCTGGGTATCTAAGGTCACTAATAATGTGTTTATGCAGAGAGCAGCGAGTATATTTGACTTCATCTATCCTCCCTCTTCCTCCCCCCCCCCCCCCCATCTCTCTGTTTTTAATTATTTACAGTTTCTGAAGGAGGAGAAAAAAAAGGAGAGAAATAAGTAGTCAAGCTTTTGGACATTCCTGATGCTGTGCTGCACTTTCCCTCTGAAACTTCATGCATATTTAAAGTTAATAAAGCATATAACCTTACCTTTTATCCAGGGCTTTTTTTTATGTAAAGCGAAAGAAACATGTGAGTGAGTGAGTGTGTGTGTGTGTGTGTGTGTGTGTGTGTGTGTGTGTGTGTGTGTGTGTGTGTGTGTGTGTGTGTCCAATCAGTTATCTACTCCCCTGAATAAGCCAACTCAAGACAAATCAAAACACCGCCACAAATTACAGCCGATTCCTCGATGATTTTACGACTCTTGGACGTTTACGTATCGCAAAAGCTACAAATTGGAACAAACCTCTTGTTGAGGTGCTAGGGTACCTCGTCCTCGTGTCAACAGAAAATAAGTTCATGAACGGGGCAACGTCCGGATTAACTGTGTATTTCTGTCTGTTTCCTCTTTGGTTCATGTCATTGAACTACAGACGGGCCGAACACATGAACAACGCTGACGTCATATTTTCATCTGTAGGCTATTGATTTGATTGACGAGTAGGTTAGATTTAAGGGTGGACAAAGTCACCCTTAAATCTAAATATATATATGATTATAAGTAAATGACGTTCATCAAGATCATTTACACGCATGTAGAGCAGTAATACAAGTCGGAGTGTAAGACTCTCTGATACTTTATTGGCAGGCACTATTTAACCCTCCTGTTACCTTCAAATGTACTAAACATTTTTACCCTTGGGGCCAATTTGACCCCAGCAAATGAAACCTTTAGAAAATGATTATAATTAACATTGTTTCCCAAGTTAAAGTGTCAGGTACTTTATGTTTGTTTATTGACTACCTAAATAGCCCTTTAAATAAATAAAAAAGTTGATATTTCTTATATGTTTTACACAGTTGAAAAACAGCCCAGGGTCAAATTGACCCCAACGAAAACCGATGCGTACAAGTTGTGTTCAGGACATTGAAAACATATCAATGTTAATGTTACATTTACCCAGTTGTCCCCAATAAATTAGGAACAGTCATGAAATATGAATAAAAAAAAGAATTTAAATCATTTTGTTTGAGATGTTAAACATTGAATGGGGTCAAATTGACCCGAAAGATAATAGGAGGGTAAGACATGTAACACAGAAGCAAATAATTAAGGTTCTGCCAAACAGTATAGCGTCTATACTGTTGTATGTCTATACTATAGACATACGGACCCCATGACTCACAGTACAATATGCAAAGTAAAAGCATCAAGCACCCATTCCAGTCTAGCTTCAGCCAGATAGTTTCAAATAAGGACGAATACACAAACATCAGACCCCTCCCCAAACGAGTCGTTAATCAATTCAACTTTCTTATTCCAGCTGGTCACATTCCAGCCTTCGCCGATTTGAATTCACTGAGAACGTCTCTGAGTTTCTGACTTCTGGTAAGCAAACAAAACAATTTGAGTACGTTCAGAAACCGATCACAATTCCTCTTTAGTCAATAAATTGGAAACCCGTGCACTTCGAAAACGCTCCCTTAGTCGTGTTCTTTGTCGAGCGTGACTCGTTGTCATCAACACAAACTGATTTGTACTAATTGTTTTTAAGTAACCAAATAAAAAAAACGACACGTGTCCATCTCCCGTGTGTCGTGCATGAGCAGGTGTGCGTGTGATCGTCTGAGTGATCGTGTCAAACTGAGGTGTGTGGCGTGAGTGTGTGTGTGTGTGTGTGTGTGTGTGTGGGAGGGGGGGGGGTCTCTGCCGTGAACAAAAGGCTTCTGGATGAAAGATTCGGGGAGAAGTCTTGACTGGGGCTCCTCATAAATCACTGGCCGAGCTGCAGGATCTTGACAAGCCAGCGCGGCTTTATCTGCCGCCGCTGTTCGCTCTCGTGCCTCTGCTGCTCGCGCACAGCCGTTGGACATCCCACCTCTTCCCTTCTCCTCTCCACTCTTCAGCTAAGCCCTCCTCCCTTCGCCTCCTTTCCTACCTCCTCTGTCGTCTATACCTGCGCATGCGTGTAAGTACCTCTCTCCTCCCCGCTCCCCTCCAGTCGACCCGGTCTTCTCAAGGCCTGGCCGAGACCCTCCCGAAGACCCTCTTCTTCATCCTCTGCCCGCTTAATTGATTCTGCTGGGGCAAAGAAAGAAGAAGAAGAAGATATCAACCCTATGACTTATTTATGCCGCCCTTTGATATGTGTGATATTTAAGAAGCGTTCGTACGTATAGGGTTAATCCTTGAGGAGCGAGATGTGTGAAATGTTCACGAAGCGCTGACCAATAAGAGGACGCCAAATGAAATAAATTGAAAGTCAGAAGGTTCGGGCCTCTCGCTGTGGGATGTTGCTGCTTTCAAATACCAGAAAGCCGAATCAGGGAATGAAATCAACTTTTGAGGAATTTGTTTTTGATATAAATTCTTAATCCAACTTTCCACAGACCACCTGGGAGAGCTCGCAGTTAAGTCTGTTTTTTTTCTTCTTCTCATGCTGGAAAATAGAAAGTAAGGCGAACGGAGTGAAGTTTCCAGTTATGACGATTCCAAAAACCCAACGATGGATTTTGTGTGCGTACGCCATTTACCATCTGGTGCATGTGTAGGTGAACGCCCACGCACATGTATGTATAGTCTGTGGGTGCTGACAGAGGGAAGGGAGAGCATGCTCGGAGGCTGGTGCGTGGAGGCTTGTGGGGCTGCAGTCCCAGCATATTCATAAATCAGGCCTTTCAGGGAGCTGTCAGAGGCTCCATAATGAGGGTCATTACTCAGGCAGGGTGTCAAAGCTACTATCACAGGGACCCGTCCCTGGAAATCACACTCACTCTGGTCCTTGTTAAATAAACAGTGCAGTATACAAAATGGCAAACAAGCTGAGGGTCAATCGGATGCAGCGCGGGGCCAGGCGGGCCTCCAGAGTAATTTACCCTCGGGGAATACCTCTCGGCTGGGGAGACGGATTATGGAAGGCCCTCGAAGAAGATTAATGGAAATAAAAGCGCCAAAAAAAAGAGGAAACTGAGCAGAAGAAAAGCGGAAGGTATTGAGGGAGAGTGATAAGGAACTCGGGGGGTGATGGACGGACAGATGGAGGAAAGAAAATCCGGCGGTCGCTGTCAAGAAAATGGGTTCGCAAAACGTTCCCATCATCTGCCCCCGAACGCGTGTGATCCGGCGTGCATTGCTTCGCCTCTTCGCACAAAGCGGAAATATGACACATGATTCAAGTTTGGACCAAAAATCCAATATCGTCAGAGCCCGTTTTCACTAGAGATGAGGAAGTGGCACCTATCTCGTGGTCTGAGCTCACAGAGCCGATGTAATGACCTAGTAATAACAGTGTCTGGATGAAATATTCATCCTTTTATTGCCTTGCTAATATCTAACACACAGCTTTATTAATTTGGGGTGGTGCAGTGGTGTGGCTAAGGCGGGTATAATGGCAGATCAGAGAGTTGCGATAAAGAACACGGGCATCGGAATTGTCTCCGCAGTGTGAATGCGGATTCCCCTCCGGAGTACAACTACTTCCGTGTCTCCTACGAAGCCTCGTCTTTATTTTAAGTTAATTATTGTTAATTATTCACATTTTTCTCTTGATGTCATGTTGCCACACATCTTTTTGCCCAGAGTAACCATTAAGCAGTAATTTTACTTGTGTCAAAACACACTCCTCCGAACACGGCAGTGAAAAAAGCAATGAGCAGTTGTTCATATTTAAACCCTTAATATTATTTGAAATATACTACATAATATATCTGTGCGAGAGGGCACGCCCTGCACACACACACACACACACACACACACACACACACACACACACACACACACTTTGCAGTGCAATATTAAAGTTTTCTATATATTTCAACCTGCTGTTGAATAAATAACTATTTACACATGTCTTTTTCGCTAAAGATTTAAATTACCGATATTCCGCGCGACACGAAAACCGCGCGACCGTCACGTGTTCGAAGGACATCGTATCGAACACTTCCCACGGCGCGTGCGCCCTCCTCTCCGTTCTCCCCGCTAACCAAACAGCTCGGAGCGCTTCCGCTGTCTTTCTTTCTTTCCCTCCCTCTTTTTTTTTCTTCTTCCTTTTTTTAACCCACTGATTTTTTTAAGCTCACCTACCTGAAGGCAAAAAGATTAATCTTTTACATCTGTGAGTTTTAGACAGGCGCTCACGCTGTGCCAGACACCGCCAAAGCAGCCAGCCCTTACGCAATGCCAATTAATGATTTTGTCATTTCGGTGATGGGGGGGGGGGATGCCGCTGTGAGTTTGTCAGTGTACTTTTAAGGCGCCACTGCCATTGTAATTTGCGGCCATCTGTTTCAGTTCTGTAGTGGAGTGGGGGGGAAGAGAGAGAGAGAGAGAGAGAGAGCTAAGTGAAGCTGCGAGGGCGACAGTAGCCGTGTGATGATGCGATTTTGTGCGACTAGCCGGCGTGGAGCGCTCGCCGGCTGCCGTGTCTCGGGGACACGCGGGGAACATATGTTGTCTCGGAGCCCCAGGGCTGACATTGAAGATGAGCAAAGACAGGACTTCAAGGCAAATGTTTTCCCCGCAGCGAGGATGCCACGGCCGATCCGGCTCCGAGTATTGACGAGTCTCCCGTGGACCGCCAAATGTTGAGGTTTACACACACACACACACACACACGGTTGTAAATGGGCGACTCGCAAAAAAGAGCTCGCTATAGCAGCTGAGATTTCCCCAGACCGAACAGAGCGGGACATTATGCCTCCGCCCCCGCACCGCACACCATCCCTCCAAAAAGAAAAACGTGATCATTTCATCAGATTAGCCTGGAGGAGACGCATAATCATACGTGTTACTCCACGCGCACCTGCGGCGGCGCTCGTAGCTGTAAGTGTTCTCCCGGCTGAGGCGAGGCCGGGGAACGCTTAAGACTTCTCACATCCGTGCAAATAACGCCCCGCGATCGTCACGTCGAGGTCCTTTTTTGCTTTTGTAACAATTTGAGATAATGTCGGACAGAAAATATGCACTTCCGCCAAAAAAAGTACACAATTCCTTTTCCCAGCCTTCCACTTTCTCGTCACCGGTACGTGACTAAATCCGCCGGCCACATGGCTCTCTTTATGTTTAATAAAACTATTTTTCTTTACTTCCTGCTGTGCACTTTGAACACATTACACCTACGACACTTTCCTGTAAAAGCAAAGTTATTACGCTGGTATGTGGTCCGCTGATTAAGGTTAGAAAAATACAGCGCAATTTGACATCAATCTACCAAATATGCAGCTATAATCTGATGGGAATGGACAGCTAAGCAGAGGAAAAGTTCAGTGCTGACTTCTCAAAGCACTAGAGGAATGTATTCAAAGCAGTCGTGGTTAAGTTCTGTCTAATGCATATCCTATCCCTCACATGTCCGGCCCGCACCTTGATGGCTGGCTGAGAGCGACGTGATAATGGAGCAAGCTTAATATCGCTGAGGTGTTTGTGCGAGAGCAGAGCGGAGGGCCTTCATTAGCGCCTCGGTATAGCGGAGGGCCTGAGAGCCCCGCTTCTTCTCTCCGTCTCAGCTGCATCCAGGCCTCATGATGAATGGCTGCGGAGACGGACTGCTGCCGAGGGAGAGTTCCTGACGGGCCCGGGCGAAGCCTTGGATGATGAATAATGGCTCTGTAGCCGTTTCCCCACAGGAAGCCCTCCGACTCGGCTCCTCTATAAAGGAAACCCGGTTGACGAGCGCCCCTTAACCGAGGCCCGAACCCCGTCGCGGCACGGCGTGGGCTGGGGGATTGCATCACCTGCGTGAGACCGGGTTCATCATCTCATCAGAGCCGGTGCAGCATGGGGACCTACAGGCTTAGCCGACTGAAAGCTGTAAGAAGATGATGAGGAGGAGGGAGAAGAAGAAGAAGAAGAAGAAGAAGAAGAAGAAGAAGAAGAAGAAGAAGAAGAAGAAGAAGAACTCCTCACATGACTGTCTGTGAAGGCAGAGGAAGAATCAGGCGAAGAGGGAAAGGAGAACGAAATGAAATCAAACGACGTTTGACCGCTCAACGAGGAGCGCGCGTTGACGGGGACGGCGAGATGATCGGATTCACCGACACGGGGCCAAGGATGGGAGGAGAGCGAGCGGAGAGAGAGAGAGAGAGAGAGAGAGAGAGTGAGAGAGAGAGAGAGGCACGCCAGACGCAACAAATTCAATCATCTTTCCCATCACGAGGAAAGAAAAAAAAAAACTTTGCCTTTCCTCCGCAAAAGACCCCCCCGGCTTAAATCAATTGCAAACAAACCCGATCCTGCACCGAGACACAGGGGGAATAAACAGTAGCTTTCAATTTAATTCACCCCCCCATCCACGCCATGGGATTGACAAACTTTCATCCATCACTTCCGATGCGCCTCCTCGCCAGGCAGTCGTAACTCTGAGCACGCCGTGGTATCGGTGACAGCGGCGAGCGGTAAATAAGGCCCAACAAGCAGCTCCGCTGACACCGTCAACGTGTTTACAGCCACGCGCTCTTGACAGTCCATCTCTCCGCTTCTTTGTCGGGGGTGCGGCGGCGTACAGGTTTCAGGATTTACATCAACCCGGCTTTTTAAGTCCCTCGCATACGTGTGAATGAGCGCCGGGCCCCGTGTGTGTGTGTGTGTGTGTGTGTGTGTGTGTCACCGTCGGTTAGAGGACGCAGGTGTTCTCACCGCTGATGTTTACGGACGCTTCAAGGCAACAACAACGTCGGGAGCATAAACATTACAAGCAATAAGCGATAGAAGATGAGATAAGATTAATCCTTTATTAGTCGCTCCGTGGGGAAATTGAAGGATTACAGCAGCAGGTGCACAGGAGTGAGCGGTAACATGAATACAAAGAAAAAAGTAACAACATAGTAAGAACAATAGAAATATGAAATATACATGTGTGTGTGTACCGCCGTGGCTTTAACCCTCCTTTGACCTTTGGGGTCAATCTGATCCCATTCAATGTTTAACGTCTCTAAAAAAATATTGACATCATTTCTTTTTATTCATATTTCTTGACTTTTCCTAATTTATTGGGGACAACTGGGAAAAACATAAAATTCACATTATGATATATTTTTACTGTCCTGTACAATTTGACCGAAGGCTGTTTTTCACTGTGTAAAACATATAAGAAATATCAACTTTTTTACTTATTTAAAGGGCTATTTAGGTAGTCAACCAACAAACATAAAGTGACATTAAACTTGGGAAACAATATTAATTGACCCAACAATTCAAATTGACCCCAGGGGTAAAAGATGTTAGTAAAGTTGAAGATAACAGGAGGGTTAAGAAGCTAAACTATGAATTTGGGGGCAGTTAAAAATAAGTTGTGCCAGTTTATATCAGTGTGTCGTGTATCCATGACGCCAAGCAAGGCCGTCCTCTCGAGTCTTTTTCTTTACAACTTTAACATGTAATCTCTGCTGTCTTGAAGATATCTACAACTTTGAACCCTCGTTGTCTTCCATCCTTTTTTTTCCCGCCATTATTGAACACTAAAACAAAAATAAACGTTTTTTGATCGAATTGAGGAAACCCCGCGCTGGACACCCGGAAAACGTAGAAGTGGCGGGAACATTTTCTGTTATTACACGAGTCTCTCCACCTGCCCTGCTGTTGGTGAAATAAAACCTCAAATTATCGTGAGACGGCTGGAGCTGGAGAGGCAGAACCCTGTCTCCCTGCATCCAGTCTGATGGGGGGGGGGGGGGGGGGGGGCTCTGCAGTACCAGGCCTGCCTTGCATTAATCTGCCCTGACTGATGACGAGCATTAGCATGCGGCGCGTGGCCGCTGAGAGGCGTGTGCAAGTGGCATGTGTGTGTGTGTGTGTTTGTGTGTGTGTGTGTGTGAGGGGAAAAGCGAGTGTGTGTTTAAGTGCAATTTTGAACACGGGTGTGAACGTCGGCGCGGGGGCGAGCTGTGTCTGCGTGAGTACAACTTCTACCCCCCCCCCCCCCCCTCCCCTTACATGACTCACTCCGACCACTTCCCCTCCACTTCCTGTCATTAAGACACACACTCAGCCTTCCTCCTTCCTCCCTTCAAAAAATATTCTCAGCAAGTTTTTGTCAATCCAGTAATAATTCAATTTAGCAGGACCGGCCAGGTTGGGACCGCCATTAGTTTGGAGGAGGTGATTTAAGATTGATGACTTGTGTCCCCCGGGAGTCGATTCCCCCGTCTTTGGGCGAGGGGAGGGGGGGGTTGGAGAGAGAAGGGGGGGAGTGGGGGAGAGAGCCCGCCGGTGGCCGGGGCTCTTCGGCTGCACCGGGCGTGGGAGTCGTCGAGCGAATTAAGGTTCCCCGATTTGATTTCTTCCAAATTTGAGCTGACTAATGTGACAAGTGGCAGCTGTGAGCGCCTCAGCGCCGCGGCCGCGGCTGTCTCCTCCGGGCTCCTCACTGTGACACGGCGCCGATGCCGGCGACGGAGGGGAAGAGCTGCACCGCTGTTCATGCTGGTACACACACACACACACACACACACACACACACACACACATATGCACACACACACGCCATAGCAGGTTCACATGGCCACATCTCAGGATGGAGAGAGACAAAGACATGCAAAGGTTCCACGAAGATATGCGCACAAAGACACACACACACACACACACACACACACACACACACACACACACACACACGCACACACTTACAGCCGCCGCCACTCCGCCCCTGTGACACAGTGTTGTGCGGAGCTGCTCACCCATCAAACTCAAGTCAGTGACACAAATTACAGCCGAGGACTGGATGAGGGGAGCGTTGCTCGGCCCTGACACAGACACACACACACACACACACACACACACACACACACACACACACACACACACACACACACACACACACACACACACACACACACACACACACAGCTATACAGCACTGACAAGGAACAGGTCAACATGATGACACTAGTGAATAATTCAAGAGAAAACTGAGAGTGAAAGAGAGGGCGTAGTGAACAGAAAGAATTGAGAGAGATGGTTGATATATACAGTCAATAAAAAAAGAAGAGTGGAGGGAAGGCATCGCTCTGAATGCATACTGTACACACTGTATTCCTTTATAAATCATACACCTTGTCACAGATCTGAATGCCATCACGAGGATGTTTTATTCAGAGGGTTGCGACAGAAGGTAAAGACCTATTAATCCGTGACTGTAGTTACGTCTCTCCTGCATTAGGACAGCCTTTGTATTATAAATGTGTCGGGGATATTTACTCCAGGCAAACCGCATTTCTTTCCCCTGCAACTAACTAACAGGCAGCTGACGTATTTTTTTAAATATATACTGCTCTTCTAGAAGTCACCAGAGGTTTGCCCGAGACAGCGTGACAGGTCGTAGACGGCTTAGTGGAACAGTAAGCAAACAGGGTCTTTTCTTTTTTGTGTGTCTTTTTTTAAAGAAACAAATGTGCAGTCCTTGACGAGTCAACGATGGAATTGGTTTCACGCATGAATGCAGCCTTTAAGACAAAAGCACCTCAGGAGATAATTACAGTGTCAAGCGTACCCTGCCAAGTGCCTGACTATTGCCCAATATTTAGCTTTAATTAAATCAAAGCAGAAAGTAATTTCTCCCGACTGAACTGTGGAATCCCAGAAACACACAACATGGCTGACTAATGCGTTTCTTTTGTCCCCGTCACATTGGCCCGTCACGTCTTGTGGCTCCAAACCTTTTTCTTTTTATCCTGGAGGTGAAGAAACTCGCTGCTTTTGCAAAAAGAAAAAGGATGGGAGGGGGGTGGGCTTCCTGCCTTCTCGCCCGGTGTGTTTACATATGTAAGAGCCGCAAATTAGCCGTAAACTATTGGGAAAATTGCGTCCGCGAGCGTTTTTTTCAGCGCCGTTCTGAGGGCGCTGCATGCGTCTGTCGCCCGCATTTTCAACCGAAGTAATTTTGCTTTGTTCGAAGTCTCAAAGCTCCGAAAACCTGCTTTGTAAAGTGCGCTTTAACATATCTGACTAATTTTCCTTCAACTCTTTTAACAGGAGCTGCTTTGTCATATTTGGAGCTCGCATAATAAGCCTGCATGCTGAGATAGGAGCAATTAAGACCTAAGCACTAGTACATTAGACCCTTTTTTCATCAACATTTCAACATGAGCGCAAACACCGAGGCGCGTGTACTTACAGCACATGTTGGGCGAAGAGAGAACGAGTGAGGAATGAATACAGCACAGAGATGTACGCCCGTCCTAATGATCAATGTTGGCGGTAAAAGTTAAGTTGAGACTTTGAAGTACTGCCTCGCAGCGTGGGATATTTTTCATTAATGCTCGCGGACGTGTGCGTTCCTCTGCCCTCGACCGGCTTCCTGTCTGTTTGGACGACGGCAGGCGAAAGGTCATCGCGGAAGGCGAAAGGTCATCGCAAAAAAATGAATACGGGTATTAATATTCCGGATGAAGACTCGCGGCGCTCCGCGTGTCAAAGTTGAGCGAGGTCTGCACAAAGTTTAATAAGGCCTCGCCGTGTGAGTGATCCGGGCTCGGCACCTGGCAAAGTTCAGACGCGCGCCGGTGTGTGTGCGGATTTGCATACAAACAGTGGCGCGCGCACACACACATACTCTCTCACACACACACACACACACACAGCTGAATATTACGAACGTCTTTGAAGCTGCTGATCAGCACAGTGCCGCGGTAAAGGGGAGGCTGTGGGGTCTAATTGATTGTAAGACAGTTTAAAAAGTGCCTGAAGTGCAAAAAAAGACTGAAAGGTTGTGTCGCGTGCTAAAGGATGTAATTACTGTTATGACGTGAGGAGGGATTTGACTCTACAAATGTCTTTAAACTGTCGAACGCTGTATGTAAACACTGCGGCACACTGCTGCTGAAAATACCTGAAAGCAAAGAGAGGGAAATAGAGTAAAACTGTGGAAGACAATCATTTCTGTGGTTGGCATGAACAGGATATCACATGTTACGCCACGGGAGGCGGATAACCGCGGGATTTAATTCACGCAAATGAAATACCGAGAAAATGATATGGAACAATTCATAAGAAATAAAGAGAGAAAATGGGCTTTTTTTTTTTATGCCGCAGGCTTGACTATTCCCCATCTGTCGGCCTCTACTTTGCGTTATTTATGCGAGTCCTTGTTTAGGAATGCACAGCCGCACGCGTGCCTAATTAATCCAGCCGAGAATTAGATATTGTTTCAATTGCAGCTAAGCACAATTAGCACGTGGCGGTGTGCATATGCCGACGACGGCGCAGATTAGGCTAGAGATGCAGCCTCTTGTTCAAATCTCTTACCTCGGGCAACTTGTGCAGAACTCCTCCTAATGATCCTCTAAATGTTGTTGATGGAGAAATAATCCATTTTTCTTTTGTTGAACGGTGCCTTTGGAGTTTGGGAATCCGGTTAACTCCATAATAAACCACTTCATTAGCATGCCCTGATTACCTGCTGCACGTTGCCTGTGACGTAAGGAATGAAAAGAGACAATCGGTGTTTCTCAATTCAGTACACGACTACAGACTGCAGCTGACTTGATGACGTCACCACATCAGCTGTTCTTGCTCCTGAGTTTACTCTAATTATTCAGTGTAAATTATTTTTTACAGTTGAATAAACAAAACATCCTAAAATGACATTCCGTGACTCAACAACAGTAGTATTTATAAAAAGTCATCTGTTAGTGGTTTATTTTCTCCTCCGCTACTGTTCCCGGTTGCTGGTGAAATGCATGTGAAATGCATTCTGGGATATATGCTGGCCAGAGTACGCACAAGTCTCCTCTGATGCATCCTGGGTAAAGTGGGAGGATCAAGTCACATCCGGGCGTTTTGACCGTGCTTTGAGAGAAGAGGACTTTGAATGTGAACATGTACCCGGGCTGAGACTGATGACGTTTCACGAGTCCACGAGGACACAAGTAGAGGAAAGGACACAAGTAGAGGAAAGGACACAAGTAGAGGAAAGGACGCACAAGTACGCTGATTGAGAAACGCCAAATGCGTTTGGAGGAGGTTTAAATACGGATCTCCTCTGGAGGGAAGAAGAGTCGAGGCCAGACTTCGCTTTTTCACCTGCAACTTCAGCTCCCAAGTGTTGATCTTAAACAAAAGCGATACGTGTGAAGAGGTCTTTTCCAATACACACCGCACATGCCACCGACTCGTGGCATATACTACGGGGCGAAAAAAAGAAAGAAAATAAATCCCATTATTTTCCCCTCACCGAGAGGTTTCTACCACTGTGACACGTGTGGTAGAAACAGGCCTCGAGAAGAAAAAACAGAACAAGTGGAAGCAAGAGAGGAGAGCAGCTAAGCAGTGAAGCCTCGCGCCCTGATCAGCCTCGGCTGGACCGCGTGTTTCTTTTGCTTTCGCCACATGCGGTTGCCTGGGTGACGCTTCGCAGACCGCACTGACCTTCCACACATTTTTTTTTCTTTCTTTTCCGCAACCGTCAATCTAAATAGGAGACCCTTATCTCATCCTCTCTCCTGCTCACACCCCCCTTCTTTGTAGATGTGCACATCTTTTTATTCTAAATCCAGTCATTATTGTTCCTCTCCACTGGCCAGCGGGAAAAGCCCCACTGAAGTTGGAGAGTTAATTGAGCGTGTCTCTCTCTTCCTTTCGCTTGCCGGCTGGAGGCGACCGGGCTCCGCTGTCTGGCCGCTCGGCTTGCCGGCGAGCCTCTTTCTGCTCGATGTGTTTGCCTAGATTGCCGACGCGGGGGCCCGGCCGAGGATGTCTTGTCCACTGGACTTCACTTGAGCATTCATGTCTCGGCATCCGCTCATTACGGAGAGAGGAAAGTGTCAGGACCGGAGGAACCAGACGGCTAAGACTCCTCTAATGTAATCCGGACATCGAACTTTTTCCTCCTTAATGATATGATAGCCTGACTTTATTTGAAACCGGTGCCTTGTCAGGCCTTAACAGCTCGGAGTTACCGGACTACGGAGTTCCCGGCAGCAAGAAGCTTTTTCCGGCATCCGTAGAAAAGTCTTTTTTACTTTTATAAAATAAGTTGGGCATCATCTGAGCGCACGCCATCTCAGAACCGGTTACCTCCGCCCCAATTAAACGCACGTCAAACCCCACCAATACATCTCAAAAACATTTAAAGCCACATCTGAAATGTTTTGTTCCCCCGCCGCTCCTTTGGGGAACTAAAGGTGAAGTCGCTTATCTGCCGTTATTTGGTTTAAAACATTCCCAGCAGTATCCAACATCTCCGCCTATTTGATTCACTTTGAGCATGTCTCTCTCCTGGATGCATTCATCCTCCCTAAACTCCTGAGTTGGAGTGGTTCGCCTCAGGCAGAGGAAGCAATAATGTGAACCCTGGAGAGCTATTCAGAGTGAAGAGGAGAGTGGAGAGGAGCCTCCTCCACTGTTCTCCTCCAGCGGGCCGTTTGGGAGGCTAAACGGCGCCGATATCCCTTATTAAACCATCTGGCTGATGCTAATTAGATTATCAGAGATAAAGAGAAGGAGTTTTCTTTGTACATTTTAATGAGATAATGTGTCAGGCAATTGCGAGGAGAAGCATTATTTTTCCGAGTGCAAAGACTTTTTAGGTGAAAGTGTAGAAGAATGAACAGATGTCGGGGAATGATTAATAGTACTTATCTGGAAACATCTTGCCTACATGAGAGTAAAAGAGCTCTTTTAGTGCCTCCCTCGGCTCCGGAGACAATTTGGGGGCCGATGACAAAACTTATCCTCAAATGCCCTCCTCCTCATTGGGGGTGACCCGAATACAATGTGAAGCGGCACATCGCGGATTCTATGTCAAGGAGGGCAAAATACTAACATTGCGCTCGTTTATTTCGGTACACGTGGCAGTAGAAATGTGCTTCTGCTGGGTTTTTTTTTTTTACGGATTATCTTTTTGAATTAAGAGCCGTCCGGGCACGCAGAGGGATGCACTCACGAGGCTAAAGATAGCCTTGGAAGCTCTCGCCCCTAATGAGAGTGAGGAGGGAGACTATTGATTAGGCCACCAGAGAAGAACATAAAAGTACACATTCAATAAGGGACTTCATATCCCGTTCGGCTAGTGTAAAGGTTAAGTGCTGGAGAATATCGCCCGGATCGATAATGGTCTGCAACTTCACGTATGGTCCACTAGCGCTGAACCCCCCCGCTGCTGTTCATCCTTCACAACTCTAACTGAAGTCACATGTGAAATGCCACAGGAGGGATTATGGGACTTTCTTCTATTTGACGGACCTATTTAAAACAAACACTGTGTGTGTGTGTGTGTGTGTGTGTGTGTGTGTGTGTGTGTCTCTTGGCCGACAGTCGGAGGAACCGCGGCGTAGATAATGCCGTCGCAAGCCATCAACACATGGCAACAGCCGCGATCGGAGCTTATTAAGATTTAATAGCCTGCGTACATAACCGCCGCCTATCCGCTTACAATAAATAACAAACTCAATTTCCCTATGGTAATGGGGAGCGAGAGGCTGCTTAAGGAAGACAAATGAAGGGTTTGCAGCACCGGGTAACAACATTAGCTGGCTAATTAAACAACAATGGAGGATGCCGCTGACTCGCGCCATAATTATGCAATGTGGTTTAATGGAAAAGGTTAACCGCGCAGAAGAAACAGCACCGCAGAGTCTCTCCCAGGCCTCCCGACAAACACGCGTCCTCCGATTTCCTCCGCCGCTTATCGAGCGATGTGCATTTCTGCGACCGCATTGTCTCGACCTAATGGCAGATCTATCCCCTTCACAGATGAACGCGCGGGGAAATGGAGAGAGAGGCGGTGTCACTGTTGCCGGGTGACCGCGGCGCTCACGCTGGACGGCTCGCTGTCAGTCTGCAAGAAGAGAGACGCGCATACGGAAGTTATATTTGAAGTATTGTACGGCGGTCGAGATCAGTGTTGGGAGAGGGCGCTGTGGTTTATTTTCTTTTCGGGAGACGTGCCATGCATGCGTGTGTGTGTTGTTTGTTTTTAATGCTTTTCTGGGATTGAAGAAGAAGAAGAAAAAAAAAACGACAAAAAACTCAAATTGCAGCTTATTATTTTTTCGGGAGACGTGCGTGTGTTCTTTGTTTTTAATATAATAATAATAACTTTATTTATATAGCACTTTTAAAAACAAGGTTTACAAAGTGCTCTACATATAAACAAAGCATAAACATAACTTAAATGGCGGCAAACAAAAAAGACCATACCATAAAAGCATTGAATACAACTAAAACCAAACAAATAGGCAATTAAAATAAAAACATAAAAGGACGACATCACTTAAAAGCAGTTCTATAAAAGTGGGTTTTAAGAATGCTTAAAAGAATGCTTTTCTCGGATTGAAGAAAAAGGAAAATAAATGCGACAAAAAACTCAAATTGCAGCTCATTAGTTCTTTACGGGAGACCTTTGTGTTCTTCGTTTTTAATGCTTTTCTGCGATTGAAGAAGAATAAACAAAATGCGACAAAAAACTCAAATTGCATCTTATTAGTCGTCTCACGCGGTCTCACCTGGACAGAGTGTTTTTCAGCGCGACTTCAAATGTCATTTGACGCGGATGCGACGCGCCTCTGTTTGCGTAATGGGATGTGAAGGGCACGGTTTGTTCTGAGCAGAGGCCTCTCCTGCTTCCTCTCCAAATGCAATTAATTGCGGCTCCATGCTGCGAGGTGTTCACGGCTATTCCATGTGGACCCATTTTTATATGCAGACACTTAAATATTCTATTAATTGATAATGTAAATACCCTTTGGGTTGAGGGGATCTCCGATGGAGCCACGCTGGAGACTTCTGCATGTGGTGGTTTATACAGAAACCCCGTTAGACCCCTTAAAGAAAAAAAAGAAAACACCTGTTTTGCTCCTCTTTCCCGGAACCCCACGACCCCTGGAAATGTGTCCGTGAGCTTATTTTAGATCACACGAGGACTGTTTTCAACATTGCGGGGCCATGTGCCCATTCGACACGCTTGTGAACGTGTTTTTATTGCGATTGGAGGTCGCACTTCCAACCGTCGGGTCACTCGCTCGCCGTGAACCCGTTGGCCAATAAAAACCTGGGGAATGCTGGGAACGAGACACAGGTGGGTGCAGAGAGAGAGAGAGAGAGAGAGAGAGAGAGAGGGGAGGAAGAGCAGTGATGAAGAGAGGTCAGCTTTGTTTAGGGCGGCTGACCATATGCCGACGCCGTCTGCTGGCTCCTCACACGTGTTTGTCCTCCGATGAGAGAGAAAAAACGAAGAAGGGGGTAAACTAATTATTTTATTGTTTAGTAAACGAAAGGGCCGTCTCGATACCGTACGTCTTCATAAAGCCGTGTTTAGATGTCCCGATGTGTTTATCGCCGCGCTAACGAACGCATCCATTTCACGTTAATTGATCGTTCTCACCCAGCGGAAGCGTTTATGAGGTCGGCCGTCGCTGTTTGCACTCGCCATTAAAAGATAATTAGTCAGAGCAAAGATGGCGTTCATGTTTTTGTAAGTCACGAAAAAGAAAACGGTTAAAGAATCAAAAGCGGTGCGCATCCAGATGTGTCGAAGGCGCTTGTTTTGATCTCTTTATACGATGTCGTGTTTTCTGACCTTCCAGGGGCGTCGACTCCATCGACGAAGGTCTTCCACGCGCTCTCGTCCTCTGGCACGCTGCCAATCCGCCTCCCCGCTGACGCTCAACCTGTTGATGCTGCCGAAGACGCTCAGCGAGGACGCCGCCGAGATATTTCACACGCATCACGAGGGCATAATGAGCGTGTCGCTTGCGATACAACAAAAAAGCAACGTATTCAATTTGCGTGAGTAATTTGAGGTGAGTAAGTCGCCGCCTGTGCGCGTCCTCCGCCTCTAAAACGCCCGCTGCACGCCGTTTTTCTGCCGAGGCGGACGGTTATTTATTCACGGCGAGCTGCTGCAGAGCGAGACTTGTAAAAAAAAATCAACTGTAATGATCAATTATACAATTCTGTGATTGTACATATTGTATAAGTGTTAATTATTCAGTAAACAAAGTGACATAAAAGACCATTAGTGTTGCTCTCTCCGCAAAAGAAAAAACAAGAGATGACTCCCGGCGCCCGCGATCTTAGAAATTATGTTTTATTGGTGTGGGGGTTTTAAAAAATGCATGATACAAAATATTTATCTTTACTTTTTCAAAGGCCTGCGATGCAAATCTCTGATGATGAGCTCTAAATGGAGGGTGTCTTTTCAAAAATGGATGCACCGCACAAACCCCCCCCCCCGCTCCCATCATGCAGTGCGAGAGGCTTTTTTCATGAATTTGTTATGAAATGCGGGTTGACAAATACGAACGCATGAATATTGAACGCGTTTACAGCATTTTACTTTATGAGTTGACACATTCAATATGCTGATTAAAAGCCTACAGTTCTAAACGACCGTGCGTGACTGCGTGCACGTGCACGATCTCGTGTGTACGTGTGTGTGTGTGTGTGCACGTGTTGTGTATTAGGCACTTAAAACGCATTCTGCCGAGAGAGGCGCACTTAGAAAACATCCTCGTACCTCGAGGCGTCACAAACACACTTGCATTACGTAGATAAGACGCTGCCGTGCGTATCGCACAAGTTCAAAACATGCACTCATTGCATTCGTCAAACCCCCCCTCCCCCGCCTTATGAGAATAGAAGTGCATTAAGCTTTAATACGGACGCCGGAGAAGCGCAAACACACGTGAGCGCCGGCGAGCACGCACACACACACACACACACACACACACACACACACACACACACACACACACACACACACACACACACCGGCAGCGTGGACACAAAAAGGCAGTCGGAGAGATTACCATTTAAATGCCTCGGTATGTGAACACACACTTGTGATGTTTGAGAATCAGCTCAAAGCAACAAGGCAGATGTTTGAAAGAATACATTGATAAGCACATGTTGCAATCATGTTCTTCTTTTTTTGGGTTGTATTTGAGACACGGTGCAATGCTGCACTTTTTTTTTTCTTGACAGAGAAATCCAGAACAAAAGATGCGAACGGATACAGTGACATTTCGGGGGGGGGGGGGTATAACAGAATTATGTTATAATGGAGCACTTCTACAGTAATTTTGAATTCTCACTCCTCCTCATTCTTCCTTGTGCGGGTAACACACCTCACTGCAGGGAATTCCACTTCTTACTCTTTTTAATATTCAGTGTTTGACAAAAAAAAGAAGAAAAAAGAAAAGAAGAGAAGAGAAAGAAAAGCCCACCGCTTTGCTCGGAGATGGAGAGAGCGCCGCTAGTTTGTCAGAGAAGAAGAAAAACGGTAAATAGCGCGACAACTAGCGCGATTGAACCTTGTTGTGTGAAGATCAGAGTCCCCAAATCACACCTGACAATTCAAACACTAAAACCTATACACACACACACACACACACACACACACACACACACACACACACACACACACACACACACACACACACACACACACACACTTGACGTGTCCCCTGTCTCGCTCTCCCTGGTGCTGCTTTATTAATGAGTCGGGGAACATAAAAAGCATCCGGAGGACGGGAAGTGTCACTCATCAAAAAAAGGCTTTTTTTTCTTCTTTTTTACCGTCTTGACGCATGTTAAAGAATTATTCTCTTTCATAAGGACAAGAGACAATCAGTGATTGCTCCAGTGCTTTTCAGATGACCAGACTGTGAATCCTCATCCTCAGACATGGCATGAATATTGTATATGAAGTGTGTGCAAAAGTTTGCCTGGTGCGAGAGAGGGAGGACTGAAGGCTGTAGACACTTGGCGCGGTTCATTATGACTGTTTGCGATGGGAAAGAGTGTGTGTGTGTGTGTGGGTGTGTGTGTGTGTGGAGACAACGAGAGGATGTGATTCATTTCATTGAATCAATGCAATGTTTTGGGTAAATACAGTAGGGTGTAAACCACAAATGAGTTAAACAAATCAATTTTTTCCCTGTAAATAAACTTTCAGTCCGACTCAATAAAAAGCGGCGTCCTCCACACTGACCTGCCGAGGCCACTAATAACAAACAACCGCACGACAGGTGAGTGAGAGCCTCGGCACACACCGCACACGCCACAAAATATAGACCCGCAATCATTTGGCGCTTCACTCACCGAAAGAGACGCGCTCACAAACACACACACACACACACACACACACACACACACACACTATAAATAACACTCAACAAATGCGTGCCGGCTCATGCGGAGAGAGCACATGTGTGCATCACGATCCCACACAGAAGCACCGCGGTATACGAATGCCAAGCAATGAGTGACACACACTCAACAAACGTGCACACACACACACACACACACACACACACACACAGTTCTATTCCTGTGTGATCTCGCCTTGTGCCTTCCTGGACTGGAACAAATAATGGGGGGGAAGTCGACTGTGGGATTTTGAAGCTCTCCCTGTCAGTGACACTGTGTCAGCCCTGCATCTCCCTCTACCAAACACACACCTTTGCTCCCCCCTCCCCCTCTCCCTCCTCCCCCCTCCTCCCCCCTCTTACTAAAACAGCATAGGGAACAAGGCCTTTGAATAATAAATACTCCCAAGTTTCCACACAACTCCTGCCAAGAGATGGCCGCCCCGCAAACAATGTTGATGTGTAGAGCAGGAGAGCCGAGATGAAGACGAGATACATGTTCCAGATGCAACGCCGGACCGAACCGTCGGGCCTGCAGAAGAAGAGAGCCGGTGGCCCTGAAACTTCAATGTCCCTGTGTACACACAGGCGACTGACATCTCGGCAGAAGGTGGTGCAGAAGTGCAACACAAGCACAAAAAAAGAAGTTGAGGATATTTTTTTTTTCCTGTGAAATTTGAAGAGGGGGAAATTGTAGGAAGCGGATATACTCGTAATGAGCGAGAAACAATGCAGGAAGAGTGAAGAGTGACCGAACCTCTGAGTGTGTGTGTGTGTACATGGAGTATGTGTGGAGCAGAGCTTTGCAACCTGATGCAAATGTTCTTCCCAACTTTTTTCTCTCCAAACCTAAAGAGGAGAGAAACCGTCCTGACATTCCCCACCCCCCCGTCAACATTTATAATCCCGAGAACTTGGCACAACGTCCCAAAGGCTATGAGGCATACGGTTATAACACAGTAATAACAGTGTAACGACAGGGGGGGGGGGGGGGGACCGGGCTTTCCTGAGCCGCACTGGGTGACCACATACCTCTGTAACAGGCGATGCCGGGGGGCTCGGCCTGATGAACGGCGGGCCATCGTAGCGGTTGATGTGTCCCGTCGGCGGCCGATATTTAATCCCCCGGTTCCGCAGCGTGGCCCGGACATGACAGGGAATCATTAGCCGGCGCGGGCCCGTTAACTGTCACGTGAGTGATGGAAGAGGCAGCGAGCCGTGGACTTCTGCGTGGCAGTTAAACGTCCTGAAGACTCTCGGTGACGGTGCGCTGAGGTCAGCGATGAGACCACGCCCACTCTCCGAGGGATGGAGTTCCTTAATGTGGAGCGTCTGAGGAGGGAGCAACCGGGGGTCAAGTACAGCGGAGTCTGCATGTGTTGGTAAGTACTTCTGGATATTAAGTACCCTTTACTCATGTACTGCATGTACAGCTTTTAAATACTTTACGTTGGCGTTTCAATTTGCTGCTACTTTGTACTTCCAGTATTTTTACAGGCAATATATTTATTTGATAACTTTAGTTACGAGGTACTTTGCAGATTAATTTTTTCATAGTTCAAAATATAAATAAAAAAATAAATAAAGTGTTACTAGAGGTTGAGACTTTATTGATCGACCCAGCTCAGTGTATAATTAATTAAAATCAGCTGCAACTTTAAAGTGATGCACACATTAATACACCAATAAAGTGAATCCGATAATATAATTATTCATACTTTTGGTATACTCTATTTCATTTATTGTGTACTTCTTTGTTGTAAGGAGAACTTTAACTTGTAACAGTATTTCAACACCGCGATATTGCTCGTTTTAGTAAGTATTTATACACAAGAATGTTGTGTTAGAACGACATTAAACACATCCAAACGGGCAATAATCATGTCTCAGTGGACAGTCTAAAAATATATATATATATATATATATATTGCAGGGAGAAAAAAAAGAAAGATATTCCATGAAACATGATTTCATCTAACATCTAACCTCTCGCCGCACACGCCCTCTCCACCTCCTTCCTCCCTCTCTTTTCTTCAGGCTTGACGTCCAGATCTTGCTCAGCTGCTCTCTGTAACCCAAACATAAGCTCACCGGTGTTATCCAGCGGGGCCAAATCTCCATACCGTTCCCGTGTGGCCCCCTGTCTGAGTCTGGGAGAAAGCGGGAGGTCTGGGGGGGGGGGGGGAGAGAGAGAGAGAGAGAGAGAGTGGGGGGGTCCTTCTGTCCAGTTTAAGAGGACGGATCCCATTAAAGCGAGATAATTCTGCCTCTCCTTTTCAAAACGCTACATGTTCATTAAAGTCACCGCTGCTAAATGTTTCTCTCCATTTCCTCTTTTTTTTTTGGGGGGGGGGGGTATTATTATTAAAGGAGCACAAGATGGAGAGAAAAGAAGAAAAAAAAGAGGTAGCAAATTGTCAAATTATAAATTAAGCTGCTGCTTCAATTATTTGCTTGGTTTGATAATAACGTGGTTAATTTTTGAACGAGGTTAATTACAAGAGGGTTAATGATATTCTAATAAAAACCAAGAACTCATCACATTTCCCCCCGACTAAATTACCCTGACATATATGAACCAAATATTTTCTTCAATTAATTCATAATTGTTAATAAATATGTTACAATTCAAGGGGCCGGGGCCATGTTTTGGAATGACATATTTGAACATATTCTCGACACATTCTGTAACAATAATTGCCATCGCTGACTTCTCACCGGAGGTAATCTGAGCCTCGCTTGTCTTTGGTAGGTGGCCAATTTATTTCATGAAGTGGGGCAGATATTGCACTTGCTGCACAGGGTGTTATTGAGTGTGTGTGTGTGTGAGAGAGAAAGAGAGAAAGATAGAGAGAGGAAGAAAGAGAGAGCGAGGGAGGGACAAACAGGGGGCAGGTAGGTGTGATCGCTCATTCACACCAGAGCCGCTTGACGTTGAGCCCTACGGGGCGTGATTACCGGGCCCTGGGTGATCCTTCAGCTCTCCCGCCTGACACACTTGCTGCCTGTCCCCTTCCCCTTTTTTCGCTCTCTCCTCGCGTCCTTCTCTCCTCATCCATCTCTCTGCATCTTCTCTCCTCAACTCTTATCTCGCTCTCTCTTAAGTTTCCCCTTTATGTTCTCACGGTGGTTTATTTACTCCCCGTCTGTCGCGATAATGTGTTGCTGCCAGTCTGATAAATAAAGCTGTTTGTCTTTTCACGGGGCGCCCGGGACACTTACAGTTAATGTCTCTTCTTCCACCTCCGCTATTTATCAGACTTCAAGACACGCGTTTACGGTGCACGCGAGTCCCCGGCGGGCACGTTTCAACAAGGCTATTAGATTTCATGCGCGGAGGAATAAGTGGTATCTACGCCGCAGACTTTAGGGGTGGGCCTTTTTTTAAACAGTAGCATTTTCTATGTTGGCGTTTGAGAGATTCAGGAGAAGCTTTTCCGTGGGAATAAACAGCGTCCTGGGCTCTCTGTGGCGTTTGTTGACGGTGGTGTTTTGTTTTCGGGAGACAGTTTTTACACATTCCTCTAGGCCCGGACTTCAGTCTCCGCTATCTGGAACTTGCATCTTTATTTTCTTCTGCTCCACCACAAGTTGTGTGTTATGCGGTCAGGTCACAACACTCGGTCAACAGAACAGCAGGTGCATGCCTTAGGAATAGGAAATATTTATCGATAACAGAACTTTAACCTGCTGGAAATTCACTTTGGTCACTGCCTTGTGTATACATTTTGTTTCCTCTGTATATTTTGTATTTTGGTATCAGTATTTAGCATTGTTATTGTGTTTTGTGGTATATTTGTATCTTTTATTTGCATTAATGCTCTAATATGCACCCACTGCTGTGATCCTGAAATGTCCCCACTGTGGGACTAATTAAGGATTATCTAATCTAATCTAATCTAATCTGATCTAATCTAATCTAACACAAACCAAGTTACAGATGTTTGATTATTTGGAAAATGGCAACAGTACTGTAGCAAACATAAACGGTGCTGGGAATGAAACTTTTTGTCCACCGTGTTTGGTGGATTTTAAAATCTAGAAGTTGTTATTGTTTCTTTGCTGGTGATTGAAGAAAATTTCGCAGCCATTTGCAAATATTCCCAACATTTGGCTCGTGGCTCGTGTTTATTTCCAACCGCGATGGAAAGATGCATATTAACGCCTCTTCTCAGCCTCAAGTCACGTACAAATAATAAACTATGATAATGATCGAATGAAATTTAAATGTTTCAGTTACAAAAAAGTCCTGCAGAACCACCGAAACATGTTTGCAACAGCGATGTGGGTGAAGTAGTAAAGGTAGAAACTACGAATAAAGACTCTTTTGACGCCACACACGGGTCTCTTTTTGACAAAAAGTTAGATGTCGAGTAAAAAACTGCTTGAATTTGAGCTTGTAGTCTCTGGGTTTAATCTCCCCTTGTTGGAAGGACACAAGGGACTTCATGAGGGGGCTAAGATATTACCATGATGGGCTAGCAGCATCCTTTCATGCTCCATCCAGCAGAGTTCATATCGGCTTGCTTGGCTTAAAACCACCTTGTTAACAAAAAAAGAGAGGTAAAAAAAAAGAAGAATGGCACTCTGTAAAAATCCTGACACAATGTCTCGTCTTTTCTTTACCGTAACAGATGTCGGTCCCTCTGATCTAGCTCGTAGGGTCTCACTCTTTCTGCATTTGAAGCCATCACTCAATAGCGGATCTGTGTTGTGTTCCACATCAAACGAAGGAGACATTCGCAGCATCACCTGCAGAGCGCTCCAAAGGGATGAAGAGAAAATATCTTCAAATCACTTGTCCAAGACATTTCCCCCTATTAAGGCTGCCTCCACGCGGGCTTTAAGGCGGAGACAGGCCCTTTAGATAAGCTAACCCAACCCGAGTGGTACGGATGAGAGATCAGACACACAGCCTGTGTTCTGATCCACAACTGCCTTACAGTGGTGTGCCATTAAAAAAAGGGTTCAACATTTAACACTGTTAAATGAGTAAAATTACCTGCTTTCTATTGAAGAAAACAGCAAATTACGAGAAATACAACATCTACAAATGATCTCACGATTTGAGAAGGAGGCGCAGACAGCACACGTTTATTCATGAATTGTTTACGTTATAATTGCTGTTTATTTCTAATAGGTCCGTAGAGATGTGAACGGACAAAGAGCCAATCGATTAGTTTTGCTTGTCATCATATCTGAATGTGTTGAAATTAGGTTTCTAGTCACAGAGGTCACATTTTTGGTCAAATATCTCCTGTCACGTTGAATAAAATGTACAAACAGTTCAACTCTTCCCTGCATGTGTGTGCACCTATCTGTGTATGAATGTATGACTCCCAACAGTGAATATGTGGAACCAGCACTACACGGTGCTAGATGTGTTTTGCTGTGTGTGTGTGTGTGTGTGTGTGTGTGTGTGTGTGTGTTGTAATCTCAGCAGCAGATCATGTTTTCCAGGCCTCAGATGAGGCAAAGCAGCTTTGGCAGCAGGCCGTTTCATCTCAGGCACTGGGGCCCAAAACAAAGAGAAAATGATTGATTGGATGATGAATTATTTAGAGGTGGAGGGCTGAGGAACGAAGCAGCCACGCTGGAGAGAGAGGGAGAGAGGGATAGAGAGAGTGAGGAAACAAGTGAGCGAGTGTGAGTTTGGCTTCCCTTTATCGCTTCCTCTCCTTGTAGGAGATGGGAAGCCGAGTAAAAACTTGGCCCTAATTGTACTAATGCGTGTCACCGCAAATTTGCCAAAATAAAATATTGATGTGGACGCCCGTGACAGGCGGCTGTACGGCGCCGGGCGCTGATTGGAGAGGAGAGGTGTTTGCTGAGGGATCTATAGGACGTTTGAACCTACATGTAACACTACACCGAAGACGGAGGGGGAACGGCCCTCCTCAGCACCAGACATCTCCTCTGCATCTCCTACATATTTAGGAGGAAATCCACGGTTAGACCTGCAAACGGTACCCGGAGACAGGCAGATGCTTTTTGAACGGCGGCGTCGACGATAAAAAACAAACTTCCTTAGATGTCCGCGACTGAGCCGGTGAGTGCACACAGTTTACGGACCCCGACGTGATGCCCGGTTGGACCACAGGGGGCACTGATGTGATATGTGAGAGAGAAACAGAGGAGAGTGAAGGGAGAGTGTGAGAGACAGGGCAAGAGAGAGAGAGAGTGAGAGACAGAGGGAGGGAGGGAGAGGGAGAGAGATGCAATGAGGCAAGGCTACAGGGATGAACGCAAAGCGTCTCTCTCCCTCCATTTTTTCAATATCCCCTCCTCATGAAATTTCATTTGGATTGTAAATGTTCAGTAATTTACCATCATAAATGTGTAATGGGCCCCTGAATCCAATGACATTGTGCTGGCTAATCAACTCATTTGAAAATGAATATAGATCTATTAAAGGGAACTCAGCATTTCCCATTTGTTAAGACTGGCATGCTGTCAAACATGGGAGCGCTTCCTAAAGGGAGGTTTTTTGGGGGAAAGAGACGTCTTCAGGGAAAAGGGAAAATATTCCACTCGTCAGATGTTTTGATCTTGAATGTAGAGACGATGAATGAGATTAAGTGGTCGTGCTAAATTCGGATTTGTTTTGTCATTAGAAGTCTGACGTGTAATCGACTTAAAGGGAGAAGGGGCTCATTTAAAATCTCGTACAAAAAAAATTAAAGCGGGGGACTGGAAGTTAATGACACTTCATTTCCAGCTGGGAGAATACAGCAAAATTAGATTCTTGAATTTTAAACAGTTTCTTGGTCCCACGGCAGACAGCCACAGAATCCTCCAGAAAACATACAATAACACACACACACACACACACACACACACGCAGACACACACCGGGATTACTGCTTCTTATCTATGAGAGACGGGGCCCAAGGCGCTACCTACAAACACTTAATCAAAAACCAAGTTCAACTCGTGGCAGTCAGTGACTCTTAGAAATGGAAAGAGCGACGGAAAGAGTGCGGAATGCAAATTGCAAATGTTGGGAGTGTGTCAATGTGTGTGTGTGTGTGTGTGTGTGTATGTGTGTGTGTGTGTGTGTACAGTATGCTTGACACTCAAAAGCGAGCAAATCAGCCCCTGGTGAAAAAAACCCAATACGTTACAGTGTGTGTGTGTGAATGGAATTCTTCGCGCTTTGACTGCGCCGGTCGGCCGCTTTGAGGATCCGCTCGCCGACCGACCCTCCGTCGAGCCGTAAGCCGCCTAGCGATAGTAACCAAGGGTGAATCCACATATTATTCACGCGAGGTCCAAACTCTGTGTCTCTGACAACGTTTCAGTGAGGGACACATACTCGTAGCGCTTGGCGATCGAGTCGTTTTCGGGCTGACCAATGAGGTTTGAGATGTTCTTAACCTTCCTGTTACCTTCACATTTACTAACATCTTTTACCCTTTTTGACCACAGCAATTAAAACCTCCAGAAAATTTATATTGTTTACCAGGTTTAAGTGTCAGGTACTTTTTGTTTGTTGGTTGACTACCTAAATAGCCCTTTAAATAAATAAACAAGTTGATATGATGAAGCCTCGATGACCACCAACGTTAGTCACGGAGTTCCACAAGGTTCTGTGCTTGGACCAATTCTATTTACCTTATACATGCTTCCTTTGGGCAATATTATCAGGAAACACTCTATAAACTTTCATTGTTATGCAGATGATACTCAACTATACCTATCGATAAAACCAGAGGAGACTAACCAACTCACTAAAATTCAAGCACGTCTTAGTGACATAAAAACATGGATGACCGGCAACTTCTTGATGTTAAACTCAGACAAAACCGAAGTAATTCTACTCGGCCCTGAGCACCTCAGAGATCAATTATCTGGTGATGTGATTTCTGTAGATGGCATTACTCTAGCATCCAACACCACTGTAAAGAATCTCGGCGTTATCTTTGATCGGGACTTGTCCTTTAACTCCCACATAAAGCAAATCTCAAGGACTGCATTCTTCCATCTACGTAATATTTCAAAAATCAGGCACATCTTGTCTCAAAAAGATGCAGAGAAATTGGTTCACGCGTTCGTTACTTCGAGACTGGATTACTGCAACTCCTTATTATCAGGCTGCACTAATAAATCTCTTAGGTCCCTCCAGTTGATCCAGAATGCTGCAGCTCATGTTCTCACTAAAACTAAGAAAAGAGATCACATTACTCCTGCACTAGCTGCTCTGCACTGGCTCCCTGTAAAATCAAGAATCACTTTTAAAATTCTTCTCTTAACTTACAAAGCCTTAATTGGTGATGCACCATCATATCTTAAAGAGCTTGTAGTACCATATCGCCAGAGCTTATAGTTAGGGCTGAATCAGGTTCACCTGGTCCAGCCCCTGCTGGTATAGGCTTATAGCTGCTGGGGACGTTTAGGATGCACTGAGCACCTCTCTCCTCTTTTCTTTCTCCTATGGATGAATCTTCATCTCTCCATCACACATGACTAACTCTGCTTCTCCCCGGAGTCCTTCTGACTTCACGTCTCATGGGGTCATCGGACCCTATGAGACGGCATAGATTCCATCTGCTGATGGACCATCGATGGTTGGATCGTGAGTTCCTGCCACCAGCTGTGCCGCTGCCCTGCTGGGACTCCGCCCACTCCTCCACTTGGGAGGTCTCCAAACTCTCCATCGTGGAATATACCTAAATATGAACTATTGATAAACTCTGTCAGATTCCTTGAATGTATTTTAACTCTAAATATGTCCTTCTGTACACATTACATCTATTGTTCTGTCCAACCTGGAGAGGGATCCTCCTCTGTTGCTCTCCTGAAGGTTTCTTCCCTTTTTTTTCCCCCTGAAGGTTTATTTGGGAGTTTTTCCTGATCCGATGTGAGGTTCTGGGGCAGGGATGTCTATGTGTACAGATTGTAAAGCACTCCGAGACAAATTTGTAATTTGTGAAACTGGGCTATACAAATAAACTGAATTGAATTGAATTGATATTTCTTCTATGTTTTACACAGTGAAAAACAGCCTGGGGTCAAATTGACCCCAAAAAACACTGATGCGTACAAGTTGTGTTCAGGACAGTGAAAACACATCATCATGTAAATTTTATGTTTTCCCATGCAGTTGTCCCCAATGAATTAGGAAAAGTCATGAAAAAAATAATATTGATCATTCTTTTAGAGACGTTAAACATTGAATGGGGTCAAAATGACCTCAAAGGTAACAGGAGGGTTAAAGCCCCACTGGTCACAAAGCCATATGGACCACCTCTTGAAGCTTAGGGGGGGGATTACTCGATGTTAATGCAAACCTATACTTTGTTTTAGAGTTATTATACAACGGAGAAATGTACATGTTATTAATGATTTTTCTTCTAATTAATACTATCATGTAAGCTGCTTATCACTTAAAGGAGAACAGCTGGCCCACCAGAGTTTCGCAACCGATCTCGATCGCAACTACAGATTATTGGAGTGGCACTTCCTGTTCACTTTCTCCCCAGTTGCCCTTCCTTCCCTCTTACCTCCCTCCCTCCATCTTTTCCTCTCGGCCCTGATGCAGAAATCAAGGAAAATAACTCATTTATCAGGTCTGATGACGGCGGGGGGGGTATTGTGCACTGGTGGGGGTGCTTGGTGAGCCTGGATACGTAGCTTTAGGCTACTGCCCTCTTGTAAGGTCATTGTAATTAAGACTCGGCTCACAGTGGTTTAACTGTGCCTTTGAGGTTCAAATGTCTCCCCCCCCCTCCATCCTCAAAAGTCCTCTCCAGCACCATTTGCTTATGAGATCATAAAAAATCTAAAAAAAGCCTTATCCCACACCAAATATTAGCCTCGGCCTGTGAATATTGATTTATCTGTGGACTCAGATGGACTGGGATGAGTTAGATTCCCCGAACTTCCTCTGTGATTACTTTGTGGAAATAGAATATTAGAGTTTCAGTGATTGCTGCAGCTGGGAAGCGCAGGGCTCGGACGGACACTTAAGATTGCTAATCTCAGATCCTAGACCTGCTCTAACTTCAATTACAGGCTTCTGGAGTGAGAACGAAAAAAAAAAGAAAAAAGGAGATGACCTATTGATACGTTTACAGTACATCTACGCCATCTCTCCCCCACTTCTCCCTTTCTCTGCGGCTGCCTCTTAAATCCTCCTCCTTTCTACTCGTGGTCCGAGAGGTAGAGGATAGATGCTGTAAACGCAGCCCATGACCACTCTACATCAAGTCTGATGCGTTAAGACTCAATCAAGCATCTCCCTGATGGCAAACTGGTCCAGATGTGGCTGCAGTTTGCCACATCCAGCGCTCCTCTGTGTGCGTCATCGCGCTGAGTGGCCCCAGGTGTTGTGGACCATTTGGCATCCAGAGCCCGCCGCCCTCCCCCTCTGCACCCTCCCTGCTCTTTCCCCCCTCTCCTGTTCCTCGGGTTGTTTGGATGAGCAAACTGTTTTCCCTTTTACGGTGGAAAAGAGGAGAAGAGCCAATCTCGTGTTACTCCACTGAGTGAACGGCTGACTTCATGGAGTTCATCACCAAGTGCTCGTCGTGCTCCTGAAAAAAGCTTATAATGCGGGCTCAGATTCATCATTCGTGGTCACAGGACCGATGAATCTGGGTGTTCTTGTCGATGCATTTTTCGTACAAACCGTGATTTAATTCTGTCGAATACGGTGGTCTGCTTATAGCCAGAAATCCTCTTTTCAGAGTGGAAATAATGAGATGGATGTACAATACATATTGCAGTCTGCTGAACGAATGTGAACTGTTTATCCCCTTGTAGAGTTTCTAGAACTCATAAAGGAGACATCAATAGCAGCTGTTCAGGGGTCAACGACGATGACAACCTGTGGGAAACACATCTGTTTCCAAAATCTCAGGATGTGAAATAGTGTGACCCCAAAAAATAAAAATGTAACCACGGGAGACCTACAGAACAAATTAAATACCACAGTGGAGGATTCATAAAGTTTCTGGAGGAAAAAACACATGTTTGGAAAAAGCCACATTGTTACGTAATACTAGAGGCCGAGGACAGGGGCCCCTGGCTGGTGACGCTCCACGGTATAGAGGCATGGGATGTTTTGTTCTACTTTCCAGGACACATGCGCACACACACACACACACACACACACACACACACACACACACACACACACATCTTCCATGACCACAGTCATCACAGCGACTGGGAAGTTACGATTCCCACAGGGAGGACAAAGACTCCCACGTGATGCTGAGGTCCAGTTTCAATCCTGTAACGTGGGCCGCTGCATCATCTCTTCTTTCATCACTAATACACTTTTATTTATTTAAAAAATGATGAGAGTTATAAGTGTGATTGAAACGTTTGTATATGGAAGATGCATATATATTATATTTATATGTATTCTTGTATTTATTATTATTTATTTATTATTTTTCTTTATTTCATATTAATTATCTGATTTATTTGATTTTGGCTGGAATATATAAACATTTATGCTTCTACCTATACCGTTTCAGTCTTTCTGTTTTGTATATTATATAGAATAATGTTGTATTGTATTGCAATAACAACAACAACAAAACATTTCAACTGTGATGAAATTCAATCAATGCTGCAAAGTGTTGCACCAAATTATGTTCTTTTAAATTATAGCACGTCAACTAAAGTTGTTGGCAATCCTTGTGCCATGGTGAACCCCCCCCCCCTCCCCCCAACAATACACAGCGCTACGATTCCACTTACATAACACAGTGGGATTATAATTTCTTCTTTTTTCTTCTTCTTCTTCGCCTCAGAATGCTCCTCACACGTCTGACAGTGGGCTGAGCTGCATTTCAACTAGCGGTGTACTGTGGCGTATCTTTGAACAAGCAAACAACTGGAGTGAAGTGCCTGCAGTTCTTTAAGCACTTTATCCTCAGAGCTCCATTGGGCAACAGACAGGCAACCAAATAAATAAATAAAACAAGAGGAGAAATGCAAATGAGCTCCTCAACACTCCTCTGTGCCGTTCGAGAAGCGCCACAAAGTACATTTAAAATGTTTCGGAATGCCAGACTCATAACTGCACTTTACAACAATGCGCAGGGGAAAAAAATAAAAACATGGGGGTACGGAGCGAGAGACAGAGAGAGAGAGACAGAGAGAGAGAGAGAGAGTCGTGGAGATGTGATCTTTTCTGAGGCTCCTTGGCGTCGCGTTGGGGATCCCGTGGGTCTCATCATCTTGTTTAAAGGTGCATTAGCAGCGTGTGACACAGCCTCCCTCCTCAACGCTACGGTTCTCTTGTTGTCGGGCAGAGTGTCCTGAGGCAATAACAGCAACCATCAGTACGCCTCCTCCTCCTCCTCCTCCTCCTCCTCCTCCTCCTCCTCCTCCTCCTCCTCCTCCTCCTCCTCCTCCAAAACCACCTCTTCATGTAGATATACGCCAGGGCCTAATTTTCCATCAGCAACGCGTGAAATCAGGAGAGAATGCCACACAACAAGCCCTCTTAGAGAGGGAACGCTCTGCCGACTCGCACCGCACACACACACTGGCGCGCAGAGGCGTGTCCTGACTTGAATAAATCATGAAATCAAGTGGATGCTAAACGAAAGCGACAATCAGAGGCTCGTTGATGAGAGCACAAATGTCACTTTGGGAGACGATTTAAAAAAAACAAAATTCATGGAATTAATAGCCGGTTTGTTATCGTCTTTTGTTTTGTCTTTGACACAAAGACGATGCAAAGTCCTGTGATCCTCTGAGTCGATGGCTGTATCTAAATGCACCAGAGACAGGAGAGGAGGAAGAAGAAGAAGAAGAATGAGGAGGAGGAAGAGGGGGAGGAGATGAAGAAGAAGAAGAAGAAGAAGAAGAAGAAGAAGAAGAAGAAGAAGAAGAAGAAGGAGAAGAAGAAGAAGAAGAAGAAGGATGAGGAGGAGGAGGAGGGGGAGGAGACGAAGAAGAAGAAGAAGAAGAAGAAGAAGAAGAAGAAGAAGAAGAAGAAGAAGAAGAAGAAGAATGAGGAGATGAAGAAGAAGAAGAAGAAGAAGAAGAAGAAGAAGAAGAGGAAGAGGAAAAAGAAGGATGAGGAGGAGATGGAGAAGAAGAAGGAGGAGGAGGAGATGGAGAAGAAGGAGGAGATGGAGAAGAAGACGAAGAAGAAGACGAAGAAAAAGAAAAAAAAGGATGAGGATGATGAGGAGGAGGAGGGGGAGGAGATGAAGAAGAATGAGGAGATGGAGAAGAAGAAGAAGAAGAAGAAGAGGAAGAAGAATAGGAAAAAGAAGGATGAGGAGGAGATGGAGGAGAAGAAGAAGAAGAAGAAGAAGAAGAAGAAGAAGAAGAAGAAGAAGAAGAAGAAGAAGAAGAAGAAGAAGAAGAAGAAGAAGAAGATTTGCGCATAGTAATCCCGTTATTAGAGTAAAGATAGGAGCTAGTCTGTGTGTGCTTCGTCTCCTCGGAACAGTGGAACTGGTCTTCCTCAATCGCGTGAGAAAAAGTTCAGCCCATCTGCCTCTGACTCGTCACCGTTTCCTCTCCAGTGCTCTTTATGCATCCCCCCATACAGTCATAAGAGTCCAACATGTAAAAAAGTCACCGCTGACTATAGAGCGCGTTACTGTATGGAATGTTTATTAACGGAGGGAATAACGAATGAGTGAGAAAAGCAATTTCACACACAGCTGGAGTCTCCAGGAGACTGATGTGTCCTCCCATATTTTCTGAAGATGGCTGCATGTCAACAGCAAGGGTGTGATAAAAAAAAAAGGAGAGGAGTCCTTTAAAACTGACATGTGATCAGGAATACCAACCAGGTGACATCAGGGTGATGAGATCAGGCCCATGACAGTTAAGAAAAGCTTCTTTTTTTTGGTCGCAGGTGTGACCGCAGCCAGACACACGCTAATTATCTGTCTGAGCCGGACATGGAAAATAGGATAATGACAGGAGAGCCGAAAAAAATGAGCTCCTGTGAGAGAGTTTTGTGACTGGAGAGAGGCCGGTGTTTGCGTTTTCGAAGCAGAAACGCCGAGACCCCGTTTACACGATGGGAAAACTCATATATTTTCATACGTTTTGGCCATTCATTTACACAAAAACTGAGGTTTTAATCATGGAAAACGATTATTTCTAAAAACTCTGGCCAAAGTGGAGATTTCTGAAAACTCAAGTCATGTGAGCGTCCTATGCGGACGTATGCGGACGGCGTATTCATGCGGGTTCATATAAACAGAAACTTTTTTGAAAACAACCTTGTGTATACAACGTTATTTTTGAAAACGGAGGGGCAGGAATATTTGTTTCTGTAAATACCGGCTATGTGTAAATGTGGCCTAACTATCACGTCATTCCAGATCCTGCTTCCCATCTCGTCAGTCCAACTCCCTTCACCTGCCTCTGATCACCTCGTTAGTCCCTCATTACCTTCACCTGGTTTTCATGCCCATCTCACCTGTTGCCCATTCCCTCGTTAGTCCCTGTCTACTTGGACACCGTTTACACGATGGGAAAACACATATATCTTCATGCGTTTTGGCCTTTCATTTACACAAAAACCGAGGTTTTATCACAGGAAACGATCATTTCTAAAAAACTCCGGCCAAAGTGGAGATTTCTGAAAACTCAGTTTTTGTGTTTGCGTGTGAAAGAGGTCAAACAGAGTTTTAGGTTGTCAAACGTCACAGTGTGCGACTGAAAACGCCTCAAGTCTTGTGAGCGTCCTATGGGACGTATGCGGACGGAGTATTTATGCGGGTTCATATAAACAGAAACTTTTTTGAAAACGACCTTGTGTGTACAACGTTATTTTTGAAAACGGAGGGGCAGAAATACCCAGCTATGTGTAAACGTGGCCTGAGTTGTGTTATCAGAGAGCGACTGAAAAAAGTTGTGCGTCTCCGTTCTTCCACACGCCGAAAACAAGGCAGTTAGTTATCAGGAAGGACGGTAACACTGACAAACACTACAGAGACTCGTTCTGCACACACAAACACAGAGAGAGGAGAGAAAAAAGATCTCACAGGGCTGACTGACGAAGATGTCCTGCAATATAGATGATGGGAACAAAGCCCCCCATAACAAACCCCGCTCATATCCAGAGCGTTTCCTTCTCAATAATGAATCGCCATCAGCATCAGGCGTCAATACTGCCTGTGTGTGTGTCTGTGTGTGTGAGGGGGGAAAGAAAAAAAACATCTATCCTCAACGAGAACAAAACTTCTATATTTAATCTGCGCCCGAGAACAAGCGGGCATGCAAAGTCAGAAACTAAACGGGGAAGGCGAGCCGATGCTTTCTGTGGCATGCAAATCACATCCGGACCGGGCGGCTGCCGCCAGCTCATCCGCCACGTCTCTTCTGATTGACAGGATCTTTTTTTAAATGTGTAGATTATAAATATTTATAATTGACTTAATATTGACTGTATTCTCTCTCTTTGGTTGAACTTGGAAGAAAGAAAGAAAGAAAATAAGCCACGGGGAGAGAGGGAGAGAGAGAGAAAGGCTTTAATTTCTCCCCCCCCCCCCCAAAAAAAAAGCACAATCCAGTTCATCTGTAGCTCCGTCTTCACATAAATTACACTCCCTGTGCGCCCCACGGTGTGTGTGTGTGTGTGTGTGTGTGTGTGTGTGTTCAGTAGCCTGTTTTCCTCACTGAGGATAATGAGCGTTACTCTGAATGTGCTGTAGCTGTCAGGCCTCCTTGAGAGTTCCACTCGTCTCCGAGAGGTCAGCGCGGCGACGGCAAAGTCACGCTCGGCTTATAAAAAGGCCGGATCTACCCAAAAATATACACCAATAAAAAACACCACGAGCGAGAGCCTCATCAAGACTGGGACGGGAGCCCGGTGCTGGAGAAAGGGCAAATGTTTAGAGCGGTGTGCAGAGAGAAAGGGGGGGGGGGGGGGGCAGAGCTCGCCTGTTGCCATGTTGCATTTACCTCTCGTGTTCCCGCTGACCTCGCACTACCCCGCTGAGCACCTCAGCATCCAGTGTGAGCCTTTTTTTTGGGGGGGGGGGTGGGCTTTCGCCTCCACTGATAATGACCACGGAGCGAGTGTGGCACAGTCCAGGTGGAGGACGAGCGGAGGAAAACGGTGTGTGCCGTGTGGAGCGGGGGGGTGGGCCCCAACCTCTGAGAAATTGAAATAGCTTTTTGTTGGCCTTTGATTGAATTGCGCCACGTGAACTCGCCACGCCGCCGAGGCCCTCTCCGCGTCCGTCTCTCTAACCCTCTTTCAGCTCCACATCAAAAAGGCCATCTGCAGGATAAAAAATAAATAAAAAAGGGCCAGCCGACACACCATGCGCTCCCATCTCATCCGCCGGCATCCAGACGCGGCGCCGCCCACCGTCTCATCAATGTTCCTCTTTGATTTAATCACCCAGTGAAACTGAAGGGGCATTACAAAAGTTTCCAAGAAGTTCCACAACCGGAACTACCTGGAAAACCAGAAACGCCTCAGTTGAGGGTAAAATAGAATACAAAATAATATTTAAAAAACGTGATGCCAAACAAACACACAAGGATTTATTTTACAGTCTCAATAATGCAAACTGCTTTCTATCCCACAGAGCATTAGGATTTAAAGTGAACATGAAACACAAACCCTTCAAGCAGATTAAATTTCAAATCAAGCAGGCCATGTAAATGATGTGGTGACAGGGGGCCCAGTGCAATTAGCATGCCGGGCTAGTGTTAAAGCAATTAGGCAAAACAGACGGCTGGAGCACCCGGGCTAAGCATGGGAAGGGAGGAAGGACGAACATTTCCATATTGTTCTCCAGGACATGAGTGTGTGTGTGTGTGTGTGTGTGTGTGTGTGTGTGTGTGTGTGTGTGTGTGTGTGTGTGTGTGTGTGTCTGTACGGTTTGTTTGAGGTTGTTCGTCACTCAACCTGTTTGTGGATTCCTTCGAGGGAATCGGAGGTTAATGGGAACTAAACTTTGTTTACTGACAGCCACATCCAGCTATTCTGGAGGAGGGGAGGATACGCACTAAATAACAAACGCTGCGACAACAAAAAATACATTTCAGGGAAACAGAAAACACAGAGTCTCATGTTGCTGAGGGGGGAATCACACAAAAAGACGTTTACTGGTAAACAAGCCCAGAGCGGAAGAAAAAACTCCAGGAACCATGTTGGGGGGGGGGGAAGCAGACACATTTGGGCAAATCTCTTAGGTGGAGCGATCAAAAGCGGTGTCGGCGTGGCAGAAAGGATCACCTGGAGACGAGGAACTGCATTCGTTTGAGCGTAAATTACTCAAACAAGCATGCCGGGGAATGGCATTTAATGCTTGACGTTTCCCAGAGGGAACGGCGGTGGATGCCTCTAATTCAAACAAGGATACACAAACACCAGCGAAAACAAACACGGCACACATTGTGTCTGTGTGTGTGTGTGTGTGTGTGTGTGTGTGTGTGTGTGTGTGTGTGTGTGTGTGTGTGAAGCGACACGGGCCTGTTGGGATGCAAAGTAGGACAGCGACTCATCTCTGGTTCCAGCGACGTGGGAAGAGCAGCAGCAGTGATGAGGAGGAGTCAGGCGTGAAGAAGAAAAAAGAAAGAAAAGTGTGTCTTTGCTCGTGAGTTTTGTTTTCCGGTGTCTTCTTCTGTGGTGTTCTGTGTCCATCCAGTACGCCGCAGCATGCTACAAGTTATACGAGAGGCGTTTAACATTTATTTTAGGGGGTACGATTACGATCAAATGAAATCCTAAACAACAGCCGTGTATTAATATCCTATATGTGCCGACCTCATCTTCAGCGTATGCATAAACACACAGTAGATACAGGATTTAGAGTATGTGTTATCTTATCTTATTTAACCCTCCTGTTACCTTTGGGGTCAATTTGACCCCATTCAATGTTTGACGTCTCTAAAAATATGATTGACATCATTTGTTTTGCTTTATATTTCATGACTTTTCCTAATTTATTGGGGACAACTGGGAAAACAGGAAATTGACATGATGATATGTTTTCAATGTCCTGAACACAACTTGTACGCATCGGTGTTCTTTGGGGTCAATTTGACCCCAGGCTGTTTTTCAATGTGTAAATTATCAACTTTTTAAATGTATTTAAAGGGCTATTTAGGTCGTCAACAAACAAACAAAAACTACCTGACACTTAAACTTGGGAAACAATATTCATTTAAATCATTTTCTGGAGGTTTTAATTGCTGGGGTCAAAGATGTTAGTACATTTTAAGGTAAAAGGAGGGTTGACATTTAATTCAACACTCAAATCTTGTAAATTAATATTAATATTCCACATGCAAGCTGCATGCATAAAGCGCCCCGATGACCCTATAATCTGGATTGTGTTCCCAATCCGATGTTTACTGGACGCCTACTGGAACAAGGGAAGTGTTGTGTGGCTCAACAGGAAGTGAGTCACGCCGTCCTTCTAATATTTGCTGACTCTCAGAGTTCTTCCCTCTGCGTCTGGTGGCGGTCGCAGTGTTTTTGAAGTGTGTCAGTGTGTGTGTGTGTGTGTGTGTGTGTGTGTGTGTGTGTGTGTGTGTGTCACATTTTCCTGCACGCCATTAAAGTGTGACCTGGGACAACAGCCAGTAGAGAACAACACAAGCCAGGACATGCACTGTCGCCTGTGTCCGTTGCTTAGATACCACTTCCATACAGTGAGCTGGCGTAAAAAAAAACTAATTACACAACTAAATGTGAACTAAGCGGTCAATTATAAATGTAAACTTCAACAGCAGAACACACAAAGAGTTCCTGTCGATTTGAGCACTTCTTATACTGCAACATTTAATCCCTTTTCTCTCTTTCTTGTTTAATACCACCATGTAACGCATTAAAAGTAATCACAGCAGCAGGATCACACACTATTGTAATATCCTACTCTCGCTACCACATATTCTAACACCGCTAACTCAATTAACTGATTTTTTTTTAATGAAATGGAGTTTCCAGAGACGCCGTACTAATTACTTCCTGTTCCAAGTCACCGTCGTGATGTAGTACAACTAATCAGACGTTGTCGCGCCATATGGTCGACACCGGCCTTTGGGCTTCTCGAGAGAGAGTCCAGTACATGAGTTGGAGAATGTGTGTGTGTGTGTGTGTGTGGGTGAGTGGGTGGGGGGGTTAAGAACACACCGCATGAGAGTATGATCAACAAATACGGTGAAACCCAAATAGACGGCGAGGAAGCAGATTGCATGAAAGCAGACACCTGGAGCGGAGCGGCCCGATGGCGGCTGGCTGGGAGCCAAGAGAAGCAGATGACCTGACGGAGCGCCGGCGGTGACGCACACACGGACACATTACGGCAAAAAACTAAACAATGGACCGTTGCAAATCGTTCCCAGACTTTTTATTTTATTTTTCCCCCGCGACACAAAGCATAACCGCACGGTCAATGCTGTCCTGAAGGAAGGCGTTACCGACTGAACCAGGCACTGACTTATGGTAATACTTATGGTATTACTTATGGTATTTATTACTTATGGTATTACTTATGGTATTTATTACTTATGGTATTACTTATGGTATTACTTATGGTATTACATCTCTTCTTACTTATGGTCTTACTTATGGTATTACATTTCTCCTTACTTATGGTCTTACTTGAGGTATGTATTACTTATGGTATTACTTATGGTATTATACATCTTCTTCCTTATGGTGTTACTTATGGTCTTTATTATTTATGGTAATACATATCTTCTTACTTATGGTTTTACTTATGGTATTTATTACTTATGGTATTACATCTCTTCTAACTTATAGTCTTACTTAAGGTAGTTATTACTTATGTTATTACATCTCTTCTTACTCACGGTCTTACTTAAGATATTTATTACTTATGGTATTTATTACTTATGGTATTACATGTCTTCTTACTTATGGTATCTATTACTTATGGTATGTATTACTTACGGTATTTATTACTTATGGTATTACATATCTTCTTACTTATGGTATTTATTACTTATGGTATTTTTGTAGTTTCTTGAAGAAATGTAACTTTCTTGATTCTTGTTGTTCTGAGTGTGTCCTCCTGGTTGATTCACTTATTGAACGTCCCTTTGGATAAAAGCGTCTGCTAACTGACTTGTGATGTCATGTAATAATGTGAGCACATAAAACGGGACACTCCGGGGCACTGTGCTGTTTCTTAGGTGACATGCAGAAGACAAACATGTCATGTCAATATTTCCAGACGGTCCCGATGACGCCCATTTAATTTAATTGCCGTCTGCATAATGACTTCCCTACGCTGTGACTTACTTGTTGGAAGAGCTTTCGCTTTTTTTTCAGGAAACTCTTGTCGGCACGGAGCCTCCATCAGTGTTTGTGTGTTTTACGTCGGCGGGACACCACAGAAAGGCTTCAAGCGAAGCGTTCACGCTGCGTACGTGTCCAAAAAAACATCCAGTCGTCGGGCGGATAACGCCTCACTGGATGCACTCGCAACAACACCGAGTCGCCGTAACCGCCTCGACGGAGACGTCCAGCCGAGCCCCACATGTGGACACCAGCGTTCCACCTCGGGGATGGAAAACTGCATAGTCAAGTGTAAATGATCAACTGAGAGCGCGGTGCGATTATGTCGTGGCTCCCGTGACTGTTTTAAGACACGAGCGGCCCGTTTTATGGAGGAGCGTCTGCAGTCGGAGGCACGGGATGGACTTTGGGTAAGTGTAGTGTATTTTCATCTTCTGTGTAATATCAAATTATCCGAACATATGCACGTCAGGGCTCAACGTTCAAATAACATGCGACTGTGCATTGGCCTGGAGAAGATAACGCCACTAAGTTGCAGGTTAAAGAACATCGGCGGGGGCTCGTTAACAGACATGGACCAGAGGGGTCGGCGAGTTTGGGGCCGGCATAAACCCAAAAAGTTTGACGGGTTTGGGTTCAGGCATATGTTAGGTTGTAATAGTTTATTTTGATAACATCTGCAGAGGTCTTATGTTTTAAATTAATAGATATAGAAAGATATAATAGGAAATATGAGGGAGAATATTGATATTGTTATTAATGTATTATGAAGCATACGGGTAATGTTTACACTTTGCAAATGTAAATGGCAAGAATTAATGTATGTTGCATGAGAGTGACTGTATGTTAGTATTATAGATCGACGAAGCCGGTTGAAATCCGTGACGTGACTTACAATAACAACAGACTTTTATTGTGAAGGTGACTTTAATACAGACAATGATAGACGGGACTTTTATTGTGAAAATACTTTCGTTTTGACCCCGGGGCGAGTGAGAAAACTTGGGGGAAAAGAAGAAATTGTGTCTCTTCTCCAGGTGACCGCCAGGCCGTAAGGCTGGGGCGAAGGAGCCGACGGACCGAGGAGGAGCACGCCGTGAACTTTGATTGTTTGTTTTACACTTCCTGCCATTAAATGTTGATAACTTAATTCACGCGCGTCCGGAAGCCTGTTTTCCACCATCTGCGAAGTGCCCTGTTTCAGAATACCTTACACTTAGTTGATCAGTTTTAGGATTAGGTAATTATGCCTACATTTGATTGGTGACAATAAACTCCACCTCTTCTTTTATGTATAAAACGTGTGTCAAATGTATGTTTGATAGTCTTTCTCCACCCGGTGCCTGAAAGTACTCCCAACGGCCTGCAGGCGTTCGTTCCCTGACCTGTGCTTTTCAGAATAAACTCAATATTCTTGCTCAGTCCTTCGAACTCCTTCTTCCATCGATCTCCTCAACCCACGTCAAGATCGGCAAGCAGTAAACGACACAAGGTATCTTGTTATACTCTACAAACAAGCAACAACACCTGAAACACACACACTCCAAAGCGAGACTGGCAAGACTGGCACGATTCTGTGGGACAAAGTTTAGTGTGAAATTATACAAGAATCAACCTCAGGTACAGGGAGGAGAGGAAGGGAGAGGATGTTTGCTTCCACCTGTCACATTGAGCCATTCCCTAATTTCCAGACTATCATGAACAAGGTTGGGGCTTAGAAACAAAGGGCCCACTAACAAAGCTTTCCACGGAGAATTGACTGTGGCCTTGGCTGCTATTTACATACAGATGCACTGGCAGCTATTTGCATAATGTTTTTTTGTAGCTGGGTGCTCAGGGGAGCCGCATTGTAACATATTGGTGCCTAATGAACTCTGAAAAAAATTGATTTTCCACAGAGTAAATTAAGAAATGCATTATAGCTGTTAAAGCAATCTTGTGGGAAATCGGAGCCTTCCTCTGCTAAACTACGCTTGATAAGTAATAAATTACATGTTACACTTATTGGCTTTAATTCATGCTAATTTTGCCCAATTAATGTATCACTGTAGTTCTGAGGGCAGCCACTGGAGATTTAATTATTTATTGGATTGTGGCGTGTGTGTGTGTGTGTGTGTTGTGTATGGTTGGCATATGATGCGTGCATGAATATGGTAAAAGAGTGTTGGTGGATATTGCGTCGCACTACGTGCAATTGGATTTGCATTTGCAGGTTTAATTGTACATGTTTGTATGTGTGTGTGTGTGTGTGTGTGTGTGTGTGTGTGTGTGTGTGTGTGTGTGTGTGTGTGTGTGTGTGTCACTTTCTGACAGAGGCCTGATTGTCTGTGTCTGAAGACTCCCCCCCTTCCTTCCTTGCCCCTCCCCTCTCCCGCTAGCTAGCAGGCTGACTCATTGTTTACTGGCCTTTCGCCGCGCTGCCCTATCGCCCGGCCCCGACGCTGCCTTTCCATTTCATCACGGGCGCCAGAATGTGGTCACATGACACCGGCCGACTCCGCGCTGCTGATAATCTGACTTTTCATTGCGGATTTTTTTTGTGACGACTGCTAATGCACTTGCATGTCTGCAGGTAGGGAGTTCAGTGTGTTGACACTGTCACACACACACACACACATACACGCACACACACACTTTGATATTTCCAGGAAATGTGACCTGTGACAATCCACACGTCCTCGCGAGCCCCGGAGCCGACCTCGGGGAGCACAATCAAGAAGTTAGAAAAAGAATGTACATTCGGGGAAGTAAAAAAAAAAGAAGAAAAAAAAAGGGAAACTGTGACACTTTGGCCCCATCTTAATATCAACTGTCAAACAATTCAAGGCCAAACACACGTGAACATATACACACAGACACCTAATTGGAAAAGCGAATGGAATCCGATGCTGCTGCCGAATGTTCCTCGGCGAGCGTTTGGCAAAAGCGGACGGAAAAATGTAGCGTTGAATCAGCCTTTTGTTTTCAGCCGGCCGTGGTAGAGAATAGGCCTCTGTTCCCCTCCTCACGACCAACCGGCCATAACACTCCTCACACAGACCAAGTTCAACCGGAAAACTTCGTACAACTACGTGCAATCGGAAGATATATGCAAATTCAAGCGTTAGTGGGGCGACCTGCGAGCACACCTGTGCAAAACACACACACATACACACACACACACACACACACTGACACGACGGCCCAGTTCGCCTTCAGCCCGCTGTCACACCTAATCGGAATTAGAAGGAGTTAACGCTACTTTGTTTCTCTCCCCTTCGAGTGCTCTCTCTCTCTCTCTTCTGAGGCGTCCTCTAAGTATCCGCGCTCATCACGCCAATATTAAAAAGCTTAGCCCGGCAATGGGTTTTTTTCCCCAAGTAAATTAGAGAAAACAAAATATCTCCGATTAGTCAATTAAGTGGCACATTAGCCCGAGACTTAATTAAAAGATAGCAGGGCATACAGTCTTTAAGGATATGGAGAGGCGACGGGAGTGTTTAAACAGCAGATTGAACAAATGGCACTTATTAAAAACTTGACTGCGAGTCACTTGACACTTCACATATCCCCTGCACCTTGAGCTACATAAACAGAGTGTCAGCTCCCTGGGTTCCCGCTATGCTAATCTTCGGGATGAGGCAAAAGAGAGGAAGTGCAGCCGTCACACACAGCATCCCCGCCCGGAACGTCGAGCTGCCCCTCCGACAGTCGGCGGCTTAGCAACCCGGAGCGGGAGCGTCGCGGTTACTATCTCGGTGCTTTTCCCTCCCCTCGACGCCACTTTGGAAGAGTGGTCCCGCGTGTTTTTTTTTTAAGGTATAGAAGTTAAAATGTGTCAAAAGAGATGCTGGAGTCGAGGGTTAAGATGCATCTTGTAACACAGAAAGTGTGTTAGTAGGTTTGGCACCGAAGTTAAATGTAGTCTCAGGAACACAGCCCTCTTTCCTGAGATAGTGTGCATGTGTGCATGTGTGTGTGTGTGTGTGTGTGTGTGTGTGTGTGTGTGTGTGTGTGTGTCTCTGGCTTTGAAAGGCATCCTTAATTAAACCTTTTGTTCTCCCGAAATGACAAAAAGAAATAATAAAAAAAATAAAAAAGCAAGCCAGGCGAGCAAAAGGCAGTTATTGTGTCAAGAGTGCTGAGACTGAGGAGCAAAGGTACACTAAAACGTCACAGTTCACCGCTCCTGTTGCCATCTCAGCGTCACTTTCTATCCGGAACAATGCGACAGCTGACAGCTCGCACCCGAGAATTATCACGCTAAACTGAATTATTTCTGCCACGTGTTAATTTATTAACAACCTGTGCATGCTCTAATGTAGCCCCGCATTTGCATATACAGTTTTAACCTGCGAGCTCAATCGTCCTGAATATTCTGTCGAGGATGGGGTGGGGGGGGGGGTGAGACTATTTCAAACCGCCTTTTGTTGCGACCGCGATGGAGTTTTTTGAAGATCGGGGCGGAAGAAAGACACATAAATCTCACACATGTCCGCGGGGCACGTCTTCTTTAAGGGCAGATATCTGCATTTCATCACCTTGCAACATATGAGATGTGACATCTCCGAGCTGACGCATCCTCCTCCTCCTCTTCCTCCTCCTTGGTCTCTCCCTCCATCTCAAAGAGGCTCCTATGACTGCTTTCAGGCGGCTTCAAATACAGCGCGAGCGGGCTTGTTTAGACGTCTCCCCAGGACTTTTCTGTTTAAGAAGAGCAAACATACAGTATTAATAAGCGCCAATGAACTATTCATATCTGTCTTCAATACACTCGATGAAATATGTAACGCCGCACGCTCCCGGGCACGTCGGGATGTGTGAAGCGAAGCTGGGTTAAATGTTTGTGTGTTTTTTAAGTTGTGTTGTGCACAGGTTTCATATACTGCCGTGTTCTAATGAGGTTTAATAACAATATCAATTATCTGGCAGGTTGAGACAACAGGTATCGGGGAAAGGAAAATCACACCTTCAGCATCAGCACCAGATGCACCAGTAAACAGTCGCCGCCCAGCTAACCCACTCCCATCCACCTGCACAAAGTATACAATCAAAGAATGATGAACATCAGTTTAGTGCTTATTACACTTGATCAATTGTTTTAATGTGTATAACTGCGTCACAGCTGCATTTCTCTACTTGTTCTTCTTCAATGTATCTGTTAAGTTGCACAGTCAAACTTTAAGGCTCAGTAAACACAATTTATTCGTCAATAATGATTTTATTTGTAGCGATCTTAACCTTTTTATTTCTAAATTATTAAACAGCAACATATCCAGTATCAATGTTCTGCCTACTAAAGATGATCTGGTACTACTTTACACTCACAAAGTAGTCCCTATAAAAACTGTTTTTAAGTAATACACAAGGACGCTGATTCCACAAAGAGACGCACTGGGTGTTATTATAATCTATTCTTTTTTTTTAAGATTGTCAGTAACATGCACAACGTAAACTAAATGTCCGTAAAACACCTTTACTGAGTTGGGATGGAGACAGAAATGACAGATAAAGAGAGATTGTGAAGAAGCCCTTGAGGTGAGTGAAAATACATGTATACACTTAACAATTTCTAATTGAATGTCAATGACCCGTCCCTTTAAAACACTAAATAACCCGTACATCACGTGCACTACATTGCGCCCTGCATCACGAACATGTTAATTCACACTCGATGGCGTGCTCTTCCGGATGAGGATGCGAGCAGGTGTTGCCGACGCACGCCTGTAAACTTTGCCCGCGTATCCAATTACCTCGTGGCGTGTGTACAAAACACCCCGCCGACGCCGCGCGCCACGCACTCACAAACAAAACTGGCAACTTGTTGCCGGGCGGCGTGTCAACAGAGACGCAACAGGAGACGTGTTTATTTGTAGCAGATGAAACAATTAAAGACGCCTTGACAGCCAAATAAACACCTGGAGGCAGCAAAGCATCTGGTGATGAGGGGGCTCCTCGCCGCCGGGTAACGGAGAGACGACGACGACGCGGCGCGGAAACAATTCGACACATCTGACAAACAATTAAGAGAGCGTGTTTATTTACTCGTCAACGGGAAAGGAGACGCAACAGCTTCGACTGTGGCGGCGCACAATATGGGAGAAACGCTGGCGTGTGAACGTGTTTGTTTCATCTTGTTGGTACAAAGCAGATCCGAGCCAGCATGTGTGTGTGTGTGTGTGTGTGTGTGTGTGTGTGTGTGTGTGTGTGTGTGAGAGAGGCTTTGCCTGTCAGTCATGTTAACTCAATGTGAAGAGGCTACTCCAAGCGGAAAGTTGAGTCCTATATATTTGCCACAATGGCTGGTGTTATTAAGACCTTGATCCGTGTTTTCTTTCTGCATGGAGGGAGGTAAGCTACTAGATGCTCTCTCTGTGTGTGTGTGTGTGTGTGTGTGTGTGTGTGTGTGTGTGTGTGTGTGTGTGTGTGTGTGTGTGTGTGTGTGTGTGTGTGTGTGTGTGTGTGTGTGTGTGTGTGTGTGTGTGTGTGTGTGGTTCTTGATTTGAGACGCACACACACACACAAACACGCATTGGGGCTCTGTAAACATCAATTCCTCAGCCGTGTGAGAGTTTTTCCCGCCGCGTGTGCTCATGTTTATGCCCAATTGAAAGCGTTGGAGAGATGTGAAGAGATGTCTCACAAACAAAAAGGTCACTCAGAAGAACATAACCCGCCATCTTTATGAGAAGGAGAGCGCCGTGCGACTCTCCGACAGGGAGTTTGCATCATGAACGATTTCACCGCAAAAGAAAACCTACTGATTGAAACCCAAATTGCACAAGACGTCTATATTTAGACAGCTCCCATTCGGGGGGTGGCTTTCAGGCAACACGTCCTCCTCTGTGCGCTCAGATAGACCCTCTAAACGAACAGGCAGGCCTTCCCCCAAACAACCCGCCAATCATCCTCCAGATGCAGACCACTGCAGGCTATAGCGGCGGCCGGCTCCATCTAAGTGATGCTAAGGACAAACAATCAGAAGTGCTGCTCGGGAGACCGCAACACGTCCGCATCGGCCGCTGACGGGTAACAATGGTGACATCTAATTTATAGCTCAAGGAGCGCGTACAAGCAAATAAACAGGCATACCCCGCTCCGCACGTCCCTCTCAATTTGCCTCTCCCACGCTCTATTGCCTCTCAGATGCAGGGCGGGGGGGCGGGGGGGGAGATAGAAAAGTTGAAAGTATGCAATTTTGAGTTGACGTCTTAGTCGCAGGTCCAAGACCCCCCCCCCTCCTCCCTCCTCCCCCCCCCCCCCCCCCCCCCAGCTATCCGTGAGACAAAACCGTTGTTGAGCACAAACAAAAAAAAAACGTACTCCGCGAGATCTGAGCATCAGGAAGGAAGGAGGAGCCGACGAGGAAGAAAGGGATGGATTTGAAGACACCTCGGCGTCTCTGTTCTCTCCTTTTCATTTCCTGTCTGGATTCCCTCGTTTTCCTCAGGCGGATGTTGTCGGCGCGTGGCAGAAACTTTGAACCTTTCCCCCCCCATCTTTTTCAAGCTCCAGTCCCCGTGATCTCGCGAACCGCCGCGCTCGTCTGTGTGCGTCGGCGTGGCGACGCCTCCAGGTAACAAGGAGATTAGAAGCAGTCAGAGGCCCGTGTACCGCGGCAAAGCTTTAGCGAAAGGGGGTCTTTAAATATTTAAGGTGCGCGTATACGATCACACGTTGTCACTCCGAGAAGAGAGGGGGAACAAAGAATACAAAGAATACAAATGTTCCGCTTGGAAAACCATTTACGTTTCATTGCCGAGACTCTTTCCTGAGCCTGATGCATCCTCTGCATGGTGGAATTTAAGTTTTGGGGGTTATTTTGATAAAAAGTATAGAAAAACACTTCCTATTGGCAGATAATAACCGCCCATTGCTAATGCAATGTCCATCACTTTCCAAAGTTTCTATGAGTAAACAAACACGCTGGTGGAGGGAGGCGGACGTCTCCGGCCTCTTGTCAGAGCCAATTAGAGTCCTCAGGTAATGACCCCATTTGCATGGTGAACCGGGCCCCAGACGGCTAATGGGGCCACTACCTGAGGAGATTAATTGAAAGTGACATTACTTGAACCCTCCTCTTTTCTTTTTTTTCTTCTTCTTCTCGCACAGCCCGCTGAACGATCGTCTCGTCTTATTGTAATGCGGTGCCACGAGTCTAAACAGCGAGGTCGAGTCTTCTCAAACTTTTCGGGGAAAGAAAATAAGGGCACTTGCACAGATCTTGTTTTTTACAAATAAGAATGCAAAAATAATGCAATTATTATTCATAAGACTTTATACGCAACGAACATCAACAACATGTTTACCATCCCTGATGACCTAATGCGACAAAGCACGCAACTTTCGGAGGCGCTCAGTACGGAGAAGATTGCCCCTGAAAGTTATTGTATCTGTATAATTAGATTTAATGACTTCAAAATCACATTTACACAGGTAATGACGGATATTATGGAGCCTATGGATTGATAAAGGGCTTGAAGCTGTGTGTGTGTGTGTGTGGGGGGGGGGGGGTGGGGGGTTGACAAAAACAAGCATTGATGTTCCATCTGGGAAGAGAAAAACACAGATGGTGAATAAAGAGAAGTGTCACATGTTGCCGCCGCCCCCTCTTGTCCTGTCTAATTATGTTATAATATGGTTATTATCATCTTCCTCCAATATGGAAGAAATGGAGGAAACCAAAAAAAAACGTCTTTAGTTACTTTTTTGTCTTTACGTAAAGCAACAGCGGAAGCGGTAATTTGTTCTGGTGGCCGAGGGCCGCAGACTTTCATTTTCTGAGTGAAAGAGTTGCATCCCACCCGATTGAGCAGGCAGGGGATGGATGGATGCTTTAACACACGGCGAGTCGGAGGAGGAGGTGGCCGCCGCCGCCGCAGCCCTCTAATTTATTTAATATTGCAAGAGAAATGACCTTGAGATCAGAGAAGTGCTGAATTCTCCCCACACGGCAAACAGCAACAATGGAGCCGTCCTAATTGTGGCATTACAACCCAGCCCACAGTGAGCGATCAGAGGGGGATTGATTAGAGGAGGGGAGAGGTGGACAACTTTGTGCAAAGGTCATTGCACACTCTACCTGGAGTTTCTAATATTTCCAACACTGTGAACACGGGCGGAAGAAGAAGAAAAAAAAAACTATGACTCCTGTGTGATGGCAGACTTTCTGGACGGTGATATTTTCCCCAACGCATTAGTGAAATTAGATGGTAATTTCCTGGGGCCAGGGTGTATCCAGGCAGAAAATGACAAAAGGAAATAAAGATAGAAAGGCGAAGGAGAGGTGGTGGTGGTGGTGGAGGGGGGGGCTCATCCTCCGTGCTCTGCCAGCAGGGGGGCTGACGTGGAGGTTAATTGAGGGGTTAACAGGGGGTGGTGTCGGCTGAAGGTCAGGCTGCTGTTACAGCCAGCAGGAGGTCCCTGCTCCCTGATGAACTCGTCGAGTGTCGTCGGCCGTGTTTCCGTGTTAGCGGCAAACGGAGGAGGAGGAGGAGGAGGAGGAGGAGGAGGACAGCGCCGAGGTTGCATTGGCATTAGTTGCATGCCAATTGGATAGAAATTGTCCGCACTATGGTAAAAAGATTTTGACCTTTTCGTGACCTTTACCTTTGACCCGATCAATCCCAAAATATAATCAAATGGTCCCCGGATATTCACCAATCATCCCACCAAAGTTCATGCGATTCAGATTAATACTTTTTGAGTTATGCGAGTAACACGCATACAAATAAATAAATAAATAAATAAATAAATAGCGACAGCGTTTTTGGAGTATTAAGTGGAGAGAAACGGCAACAGCTGCAGTATGGAAGGAATGTTAAATGAGATTTATCATCATCACAAAAATAAATGTGTTCGTCGTCAGCCAATCGGTTGCTCCGCCAGTGAACAGTGAGAAATGACGGTTGTAATTTCCCACAGGAGATGTGTTTAAATGTCTTCTCTTAAAACCTGAAGATATTCCGTCCGCCAGCACATCCAATGAAAAGCCCGACGTGAGAAGCTGGAACCATAAAATGTTGACGTTCTCGCTGTGAAAATGACTGAAAGAATTCTTTAACAATCAAAATAGTGGCAAAATAGTGGCCTAATGGCTGGATCCCTATTCCGGGTAATTACTCGAACATTTCCAGATGTTGGCATAAAGTCGTTTGTGGAACTGGATAACATAACGAGGAAGAACGAAAAGGACTTAAAGAACGTGTGAGAAACAAACATCGCGAATCTTTGGAAACGTTTTATTTCGTAAAAACTTCTTTCTTTCTTTGAGATTGAAGATAATGTACAAAACTGAGAAAACGAGCTGAGGGCTCCAAGTTGAGATGAAAACGAGAAGAAAATCAAGGAGATCAAGTGTGAGGCGGCGAACGGGAAGAGAAACACAACAGAGGGGAGAACAGAATAGGAAGACAACGACTGGAGCTACAGAGCAATGTCTACACACATCTCTTTTTACATGAATTCTTCACATTATCTATAATGTTTTTTGACCCTCTCGGCGCAAGTTTATCACAAACCTGAAAATGAGGTTGTACTTCCTGCTCGGAGGCGCCCCCCCCACCAACCTCCCGATGCACCACACCTGTAATGCGTTAAGACGATGTGAGGAGGGGACGCGTCTCTGTAACCGGTTGGCAAGCGGCGCTAATGAAGGCCGGCATTAAGTATCGGCACAGAAACAACATCAAAGCCAATCTCCGAGACGGGGGGGGGGGGAAATGACTCCGCTGGTGATTCACCACAAACTCATCTGGAGATACACAGAATACAGGAACAGGGGGAGGAAAAAGGAGAAGAAGACTGCCTCTGCCCTGCATTAGTTCACCATTCCAACATGACAGTTGGTGATTCCTCTTTTTGTTTTGCGAGTCACTCGGCTTGATTCCCCGAAAGCCGCTTATGTGGCATAAAGGTCACCCTTTTTAATTCCATATCAAACCCCTCATGAGCGAGAGTGAAGTGGAACATACGCGCACGGTGTGTGTGTGGAATAGCGTCACGGGAAGGACGCGTGCCACAGCCCGATTGTTGTTGGCCAACTTTAAAGTAGGACACACACTGTGTGGCATCATGTCGCCGTCTTTCCAGTCATCCCAAAAATGTAAATACGGCCGAATCAGGAGCCATGTGAGATGCATCGTTAAAACATCTTTTCATTCCACCGTGATTTAAGCAAACTAATGCCGATCGGCAATTTTGTGCATTTTTTTTTCTTCTTCAGGCAACTTCAATTCAAAAGGAATGTTTGAAGTAGAAAAGTAGAAACCACCTAAATGAGGCACATTAGTTCCTTTTGGTTTTTAGAAAGTAGCATTTGTGATTTCCTGATTCACCTTTGACCTTTCACCAGTTCCAGCTGCTCCACAGTGCTTCAGTAGGAAACTGTATATGAGAGTCTGTGTTGCAAAACTACAGTAAGCAACTAAGAATGTACGAAGCGTCACATAAACATGTTACAGTGTTTTACGGTACGGAAACTGCAACCTCAGATCTTGAGCATCAACAAAAAAAAAAACATGTATTGAAAAATAAAAATCAGAGTAAACAAATCATTTAGTTTTTCATCAAAATGACTAAAAAGATACGATACAATGAGACAGCAATCCTGATCGTACATCTTTAAGACTGTGATAATACGTGTTACGCAAAAGAAGAGAATACTTAAAGTTACTGTATGAACACTGAATTTAATACTGATACCTCTATATGACCTACATAAGTAAACACCTTTTTTTATTTCTATATAGTTATTCTTGATGCTTGTTATCGGGTCTGTTTCCACACAAAATCAGAATAAATCATCCAGAAAGTCCTTCAGCTCAGACTCTGAGCCCAGGCCCTCAGACCCGACTGCAATAAAGTGAAAGCTATGGAGCTAGAAAACCCTTTTGTCCACTGGGACCAGCAAAACCAGTTCAAGTGTCTTTTACAAGGACGATGAGCAGGACTTCCTTCAATGTCTAGAAACAATCCCTCTTAATTAAGACCGACTCGGCGAGTGTGGTAGTGTCTGTAGCAGAGAGCCCGGGGTCCTCTGTCGTATTTTGCCGAGATCCACGACGAAGGTGAGAAAATGGCGAACACAAGAGTGAATCTGGCGTCGGTTTTCAACCGATGGGGAGCATCGGAACCCTCGTGAAGGCAACACTCGGTACGCACCCGACTCGTTGGGCCGTGAGAAGAAACGACTCACTGCACTCTGAAGATGTCGCCGCCGTGTTCAGAATATCTGGAGTCGTTTCCGGCTCCTGCTGATCTGAAGCCGAAGCCCAGTGGCAAAAAATACATCTTTCAAAGCGAGCTTTACTCAACCACACCTTCTACCACACACACACACACACACAAACAGTCATCGCACATACATCAAAAAGAACATTCACAAACGTCAACCATTACACACACACACACACACACACACACACTAACACACACACACACACACACACACTCTGTCAGTTTCCCTGCATTCTTCCATCCCGGGTCCGGTCCTCCCCCGATGAGACACTCGGGGGGCCCCCCCTATGTGGGGAAGCAGATGCCGCAGCACTCCATGCAGATCTCCAGGCAGTCCGAGGACTCGCAGCAGGCGTCCATGAGGCCGCAGTCCATGTCGCAGGGGCTGTTGCAGTCGTCGGCCAGGTCGTCGGCGCAGCAGCAGCAGCAGCACGCCTCCGGGGAGCAGGCGCCGCACGACGCCTGCGTGGCCACCATGTTGCAGAGCGCCAGGAACTCGCAGAACAGGCAGGCCAGGATGCAGTGGACGCAGCAGTCTGGGCCGACGGCGAACCGGCCAGAGGGACGAGGTGTGATGATAAGGAATGAAATGCATGAGGACAATACATTCAAAAACAAAAATAAGATGATGGGAAACACACAAATAAACCACGTTCAGGGTTCTTACACATTTTGACCGATGAATTTCCAGGACTTTTTCATGACTTTAAACCAAATTTCCATGACCAAATTGAAATCTCGGTGTATACATCAAAGTGAGAAATTTAGTATTTAAACAATGAGAATTCCAAAGCATACAGTATTACTTTAAATGAAACAAATAAAGGAGACAATAGTTTGATTAAAAAAAAAAAAACATTCAATTTAGAAGAGAGCCTATGCCGGCTCGTCTTTTTTTCAAAAACATATGAATTATTTGAAATCTAACAAATGTCCATGACTTTTCCAAAACCTTTGTTATTTAAGTTTTGTCCATGACTTTTCCAGGCCTAGAAATGACCATTTTAAAATTCCATAACTTTTCCAGGTTTTCCATGACAGTACGAACCCTGCACGTTAAAAAAGATGCATCGGGAGTAAATCGAAATGTCAACACTCAGTGTGTCGTGCAGAGCAGAGTGTGTGAATGCGGAGCTGCGTGCGCGGGCAGGAAGACAGGTGGAACGGAGCAGGTAAGCAGCAAAAAGGGTGAGTCGGGGCTAACTAGGCGGCAGGGGGGCTGAAGGAAATGTGAGAAATTCAAAGAAATGGATTTCTTTCCTGCGGTTTTGATTAACGGACTGTGAAATAATTGTGGCATTATCATGCAAACTGCTCGGTTGATCACACAAAGGTGATTAGCGAAGTCCAAGAGTCCATCCTGGTAAGTAGGTGTATTAATGCGGGCAGCGCTCACACCTCTGATTAACATTTCACCTCCTCGCCGACCGCCTTTGAAGAACCGGTGGCCAGTTTCCCGGCTTGTTGTCGCGCCGCGATAAAAAAGGGCCCCCCTTAAAATTACCAATATACCCATTAAGCATCGCAAATCTGTTTCTGAATGGCTGCATTAGTTTCATTAAAACGCTTCCGTCTTGAATAGGTAATGAAAAAGAACAAATTAAATGTTTTTTGCTTCCGCGGACACACTGTCGTTGTACAAAGAGTTTACTTCAGCTCTTCTTTCACCGCCGTCGGAATAATATGCATCTTTAATATTATACAGTCATTTAATCAAATGAATTTAATAATAATAATAATAATAATTTATATTTTTAGCGCACTCTTCCTTCAAGAATCTCAGAGTGCCACACAGATAGTAAAAACAAATAAAACCGATTAAAAGATATTATATATATATAATTTACCCATTCTGATACTGATAAAGAAATGTACCAGTCACCTTATGAAAGTGGATTTGGAATAAAACCCCTTTAATTGAAATGTAGGACGTAATACAGCAACACAAATAGGTGAGATTAAATAGAAAACAATAATTGTGTATGCGTCGCCCACGGACCGCGTCACATCTCATGTTGCCGCGCTCCGCGCCGCAACGTGTAAGTCAGTAAATCATCCGGTAAGTGAGCCTGGCACACACCCCTTGCAGCTGTCTCCCTTTTGAAGCGAGGCCGGTGCGGCGCTACTTGCTTTGGAGTGTTAAGAAGACATGATGTGGATGGATGCAGAAAAATAGCATTACAAACAGGCCGCATTTGCATAACTTTCATCAGCCCGTCCAGAGCTGTCAGAAGGGGCTGTTACTGATTGGGTTAGAGGGAGCGCGAGAGGAGGAGAGTGTGGAGGACGGCATGGGAAGGCGAGCCGAGGACCGCTGGATGCTCATGTTTGATTAATCAAAGTAGCGGGGAATTTTTCTTCTTTTTTTTTATTTTACTCTATTTTTGCAGCGCTCAGGGCTGCAGCGCTGACCAGGAGCACTGTGATACAAACAAGATAGAGAGGGGAACATGAAACGAGAACGTGTGTGTGTGTGTGTGTGTGTGTGTGTGTGTGTGTGTGTGTGTGTGTGTGTGTGTGTGTGTGTGTGTGTGTGTGTGTGTGTGTGTGTGTGTGTGTGAGGGTGCCTGAAGTTTGTATGCATCTTATTATCCTTATCTGAGGCCATAACACTGGCAGTGATGGAAGATGCATGAGAATAAATTCACTCCTGAACATCTGGTGAGGACGTGCGAGAAGTGTATCGCTTTCGGGGTCAGATCTGTGGATTTGTTTCACGGTGGCGTAACAAAAGTAAAGCGATACGACGCTCCACTCCACACCGGCGTCCGCTGCAGAGCGCGGGCCGCCTGAGTGTTACGGCGTGCCGCAGAAAAACAATAAACGCGGCCCGTCCAAAGCCCAATTAAGAAGAAAACCTTTAAAGTGTAGCCTAACAAACTGGGACGGACCCAGCGGGTCCAGCCGTGGCGGCCTTGAGAACGTAACAGCCTGTGAATACGGTATAAACACAGTACATAGGCATTCAGCAGCGGCCGGCCGGCTCAGCTATTCACTTGGATGTATAATTCAACACCAGCGATTAGTCTGGATCTTAGAGAGGCGAGTAAGGAGGAGGGGGAGGGAGGGAGAGAGGGGCGGGGGGGGGGTGTATACTGTACACAAGAGAGCTGGACGCGAGGCACATCTCCACGAAGAAAAAAATAACCCAGAGACAGACAGACAGACGGCAGACGGAGACGCCGGGTGAAACCAACCGACTGACACGCCGCTCCTGTTTAACGTCAGCGAGCGGCGTTGAAGCCCAGAGTTTTTGCCGGGGCCAAAAACAGCGTCCGGCGCCTCGGAGGGAAATAGTTCGAGACATCTGGAAAGCTCACGTAAAAAAAAAAAAGAAGGAAGAAGAAGAAGAAGATGGAGAAAAAAAAAAGGGAGCGGCGTGACACAAAACAAGCCGGATGGGCCTCAGAGCGGCGAGCTGTGCAAAACAGTCACACTTACAGAGAGGGAGAGAGAGAGAGAGAGAGAGATGGACGGACGGGCGAAGATGAAGAGAGAGAGGGATGGACGAGACAAAGCCGCGGTCGCCGTGGGGACGAGCAGAGGGCGAAGAGGGCGGAGGTGTGGGCCGGGTGGAGGAGGCCCACATCACACACTTTAAAGCCAGCCTGTTTATAATGCATGACGGAGGGGGGAAAGGCGAAGCTGGAGGACTAGTGCTTACACACACACACACACACACACACACAGACAGACACACACACACACACACACACACACACACACACACACAGGGGGCTACGCTCGCGGCCTTGGCCCTAAATCTCTAAATGAGGCTAAAGCAGCTCGGAGACCTGATTGGAGACTGATTACACATAATTAACAAAAACACAAACTGGATGACAAGCGTCGGGGCGACCCGCCCCGCTGAACAAAAGCCGCGTGCTAAACGACTCCTCGCCAGCCGCGCCGTTATCACGCGATCGGCGGCGGCGCCAACGGCGTGTGCCAAGAAACACGGGGAGCGCGGCGCGATCCCCAGAGCTAGCTGCTGCTAGCTTACGCCTTTTATTTCCCGGCTGTTTAGGAGGCTAATTTCACAGGCAAACAGATTATGTTAATCCGTGTAAACATTCAAACAGCCACAGCGTGGCTGTTTTCCGAGGGGACATAAATAAGTCGAGAGAGAACATATTGATTTCAGAGAGGTCTTGTCTGCAAAATAAGCAACACAAAAGACACGTAATGAGGCTGCTTGTAGTTTTTTTTGGCATCCTTTCTCTTCTGTTCTTTACCAATTGAGATGTTAAAAACATGACTGGGATGTCTGGAATATCTCTGGCGAATGCATCTTCGTGCTTCCTGTTTTGGATCCGTTGCATATTCAGGCGTCATCAAATAAAGATAGAAAAAGTATTATTCTCCATCTTCACCTCGGGGGTAGGAGCCCATACAAAAAGGCAAAAAGCAGCAAAGGCCTCGCGTTGGATGAAAAGCGAGGAATTGCCCCCTCTCCTTTTATTTTTTATATATATATTTTTATTTTAAGGCAAGTACACAAAGAGATAGCGCAAATGTGATACATTTAGCTTTTTTTCTTTTTCAACCAACAACCTCTTAATTGAGGATACACAAAACTAAACTAAACAAAAACTAAATCTAATGAAAAATAAAAATAAATAGAAAAAAAAAAAAAAAAAAAATAGTAAATGAACAGTTATATAAAATCAACGATACACGATAGCTGCTCGCGATAGCCCTCTCCTTTTAAAAGAAACATGCTTCACCCTTTCACATGGCGGAGTGCAATAGGTGGAGGAGGGATGCCGCGTTAATGAGCACCGGGGCGGTGATGACGAGGACGTACGAGAAGAGGCAGAAAGGGCCCCGAGAGGTGTGAGGGGCCCGCGAGGGGCCTCGAGAAAGGCTGGTCACGACTTTTAATAGGCACCCCGCGCTCTCGGGCCTCGTTAGCCGGTCACACCTATCTCCCCGATGGCGGCGGAGCAGCCGGCCACCTTCATTACCGGACTCGCCTCGGCCTCGCACCTGACAAACGGGCGCCCTGCGTGGCGAACGGGGGGCCCTCCGACTTGTTGTTAGCAGAAAATAAAAGCAACAGGAGCGGGATAAGATGTCATTCGCTTGACGGGGGTGATAAATACGAGAGGGCATCATTAAAAGGTGAGAGAAGGTACGGATTTAATACCAATGCGTTGGACGGGATTATTGTGGCGCCTTCAGCGGAGGGGTCCTTTTGATGGCGTCGGTTTGATGGCGTATCGTTCCACCGCGCCACATCGTGATGAGTTCATCAGGGGTTTTTTTGCCCGACATGATATTCACACGCTCCTCGATAATACCGCTGCACGATACAGAAATGTTCATTTCCGTCCTTAATGAATTATTGAGAACGTAAATCTAACGATTCATGTTTTTTTTTTATGCGTATTAATAATAATGCGCGTGTTCCTAAGGATTCATAAGGATATCAAAAGATAAATTGAATATAAATACTTACATTGGGGTATTTTCAAACCCTTTTTTTTTTTTTTTACACAATACAAATTAGAGGCTGACCGATAGTGAATTTTAAAAGGCTGATACAAAAACAATAGATTTCAGCAGAAATAACTGAACTCAGAATCAAAAAAATTAAGAAATAAAGTGGAAATGAGCATCAAACTAACGATAAAAGGTGCGGACATTTACATTTTCTGAACGTCTGTGTTTACGACGTGCTTTACTTCGGCTGCTACTTTAGTTTTGGCTGTTTTTAATACATTTACTTTCACTCAATCAGTAGTTAAGAGAATACCCGAAGCGGATTTGATGTATTTTACTGCTGCAATGTGTCGTATTTATGAACGGGCGATGCGCTGCTCTGTGGTCGATGACACACCAGCATTACATCTGTTTGGCATCCCATCACAAAGTTAAACGGCGCTCTTATAAACCGTCCGTGTTGGCGTTGCCGAAGCACGTCGAGTCTTCAGACGGCCGCGGAAATGGATTTTTAACCAACAGGAGATGGGATGCAGAAAGCAAGCAGACGAGGGGTTGGGAGAGATGGCTTCCAGGTGTGTGTGTGTGTGTGTGTGTGTGTGTGTGTGCTCTCTCTCCTCACCCTCTGGTAGCGGAGGCTTCTGCGACCCCGTGGAGCTGCCTTTGCTGCGCCTGCTGCTGTCGCTGTTGACCGACAGGCTGGACCTCAGCTTCCTCTGCACCCTCTGCGACACGGGCGTGGACGGCTGCTTCCTGGGCTGCTCCGTCGCCGCCGCCGCCGCCGATCTGCCGCCGGGGCCGGACTTACCCGCGTTGGCGCCGCAGGAGCACGGCCGCGCGGCCCGGGCCCCGCCGACGCCGGGGTGGACGCCGTTGCCGTTGCCGTTGCTCAACGCGGGCGCGGCGCCGCCGTTGTGGCGAAGGCCGTTTTGGTCCTTGCCGGCGTCCCCCTCGGCCGGCTCCGAGGGCGCCGTCTGAGTCTGGGGTTGAGCTGGAGACGGGGGAAAAAACATTTCATTAGTCTCCATGTTTAGTAAAGCGCCGGTCGTCTAGATGCTGCATTCAAGGACAGTAAAAAAAACTCAGTTTCTTTGGAGTATTCCATCTTTCTGCACATCTTTCCTACTGAACGACAGCAGCTCTTAATACAAGACAACCTAATAAATGGAATAAAGAAACAAAACAGAAGGCTGCTTGTTTATTCATGCTTTTTTATGCAAATATGGAGGACAAAACACTAAAATACACGCGCATCAAAAGGAACTGGCGGTTTGCTTTAATAACTTATGAAATGTGTGTAATGTCTATTTTCTCCGGAAGACGGAGAGTCGTGGATTCCTCTCACGGCGCTATAACCCCGTTACTTTATTTCAACTGAAGGGAACTTCGCCTGCGCTCTCGGCTCCTGTGATGTTCAGTTCTTTCAACAACAAAAAACGAAACCCGGGTAATGGAGTTAGATTCTCGGCAAATCTTGCCGACGTGTTTCCTAACGCGATCGTATCGATCGCACGGCAAACATTTCAACCCGGAGTGACGGGAAAAAAAAAGGGGAGCGGAGAGATACAGGAGCCTCGTGTGTGACAGGTTCACACGGAAGCCACCGCTGTAGGCAGTCGGAATCTGCGGGAGCGGTACCCAGGTGAGTTACGACAAGTGTGCGGCGGGGAAGAAGGGAGATTAATGCGGGAGGAAGAAGAACGAGCGCCTGTGATACTGTGCATATACAAAAAAAACAAAAAAAAACAGCTGCTGTCTGCAACGGTAATGATCTCCTTTCCTCTGAAAGCTCAGAGATGGCCTTTCTAAGTGTGCGTGTGACAGCGACGGAAAAGTCGGGAGACAGCGACCCGTCTGATAAGGAAGAAGGCGAAGGATGTGAGTGAGCAAAGGAGGTGGCATTTCACCGAGAGGAACACCTGCACATTCAGCTCTGCTGGGAGTTGCTCCGACGTTACCTCCCCTCCACATCAGAGCTTTAGTGAATTATTCATCTCTTTTAAAGTCGGCCTGTGTGAACCGTGCGTATTGAGTTTTGTTCCCGTTCTATACTTTCTGTTATATACGTTGAATATACACGCCGCCCTCGCCCGTCAGATTCCGCCTTTAACAGCCGTGCGGCGCGAGCCGAGTCTTGTTTAAGTGTTTCGCAGCTGTCCGAAAAAAAATCAACACATTTTCCAAAGGGGGAGGCGAACTGACAGGAGTTGATGCGTCGGCGGACATTTTTTCCATCTCTATTTTCTTTCTCGCAGCTCACCAACAAGTGCAATTACGGTTAACAAGAGAGAGAGAGAGAGAGAGAGAGAGAGAGAGAAGAGTGTGTGGGAATCGGGCCTCGCGCTTTTTAACAACACATCACGGGAGAGGCCGGACACGGATGTGGATGTAAAACAAAGCAATTAAATACAGACACTGGGTTTTTGCCTTCTCCTCATTCTCCACGCTGCCTCCATAAACAAATATAGACTTTAGGGATCAGGATTCCATGCAATTTGAATTAGACAACCGGCCAGCGAGCGATAGAATTCATTATGCAGTGGTTTAAGACCAGGTTGATGGATTTCCTTCTCCAAAAGACTAAAGCCTCGCAGTCTGCCCGTGACAGTGTGCAGGGGGAGGGACTAAAGCGTGCTAACAAGGAGACCCGGAGGAGGCTACATCTGTTGTTGTTCTCCGGTTCTACCTCTGACAGCTCGCCCCGTTTTAATATAGGCACCTTTTCTTTTCCACCAGTCTTTTTTGCTGTAATGCTTGGCAAGCCGCTATTATAAAGGAAGCCAGAGACACACACACACACACAGTAGAGTTGTCTGCATATCCACACAGTGGGCCTTACTTAAAACACAGATTAGCACTTTAGTAGCACTTAAATCTCTTATTATGGTACTTTTGTAGTTTAACTATGTTGAGGAAATGTTACTTTCTGTATTCTTGTTGTTCTTAGTTTGTACTCTTGGTTGAAATGCACTTATTGTAAGTCACTTTGGATTAAAGTGTCTGCTAAATGACATGTAATGTAATAATAATGTAATACTTGGGTTGGCAACAGATACTTTATGTCAAGTGCATCATGTGTTCTCACATTTCGTAATCACGTCTGCCTCTCCCATGTGCCCAGACCAGTGGGACGACTCTGTTTTCAGCTCTCTCTCTCTCTCTTTGATAATAAACAAGCGTCAAAGCAAAAAGGTAACTCTTCGGCATGTCGTGACAAATAAAAAAAATAAAAAACGTAGCTGTAACCGAGAGATCAATTCAGCTAAACGTGTCTTAATTCCACTGAAACAAGGTTGGTGCTGATGAATCCAGAAAAGAAATTATTTTGTTTTTCTCGCTGCATTTAATCTCTGAGCTGTAGCCACATATTTGAATGTGTAAACACAGAAATGCACAAGTGAAGGGGGGGGGGGGGGGGGGGGGGGGGGGCGATCCCTCTCTTTAGCTCATGATTAACTCGTCCAAACTCACACAAACGTACAGGAGCACCAATCACAGCCGAGGATGCAGAGCAATGACGTGTCATCCGTTTCCCGACGTCTATACAACACGGCCACGCTCCTGCACTTCCTTCACGAGTCCTTCGCCCCTCGTGTCCGGTGTAATAACACACGCGTTTTTCCCATCTCGGCTCGACTCAAACGCACATAAACACACGTTCGTGCACAAAAAGGCCAAAGTAAACAGGGAGGCGTAATTACCTTTCCTTTTGAGGTAGACAAGCTTTCAATTTACCAAAGTATAAATAGTTATTAAGAAACCGCCATAGTGCATAAGCGGTACTCGGGTTACTGACACGCTGCAAAGTCCTAGGAAAGCGGTTTGCGTCGGCAGAGAAGTGTGCCTCTTTTTTTTCGTCTTCTTTTATCCTGATGGGCGCCGTGACTGAGACGAATGGGCACAGTGAAGGAATATTCAGAATCGTTGATCACGGTAATGACGATACTGTCAAAGATGGCAATGACTGACTTTGTACGGTCGGCGTGCGACGAATGGAGACGTGACGAGAGACGGCGGAAGTTCGGTCAATCCTGTTGGGAAAGTCCGACGCTGGGAAAAACTTTCTCTGTAGCTGCAGTGCCACGAGAGGAAAAGTGTGTTGTATACGTTTACTAGTACTTGGCTGTTGTGTAGTGTACGACTACAGACAATATAGAATGAGGAAGAAGTATCCAGTCCACAAGGAAGTACATCAAAACGGACATTATCTGGTAAAAACTGAACCTAATGTCATAATATAAAGCAGGAATGACATGGATGGAAATTCTGCATCCCAGGATTCAGCCGACGAGCCGGTTGATAAATCTTCGGGGAGCGACAGATGTTTCTGCATCGTGTGCATCCGAGTGCAGAACACAAACGACATTACAATTTAATACGGACAAACTCCCGGCAACTTTAAAATAAATCACACGCGGTTGTGCGTTTGCCACAAGTGTGTAGAGATAGGTGGGTGTCCCGAGATAACCGACAGCACACGACCTGACAGGTTGCATTAAAACACCATGTTTTGGAGGAGGAAGTGGACACACACACACACGCGCACACACACAGACGCTTCAAATTGGACTTGTAACCGCCCTATTTCGAGCACATCAACAACTGTTGAGAGTGTACATTTGTAGTTGAATAAAACATGGTATTCCCCTACACACACTGTCACACACATCACAGGGGAAACTAGGGGGTGAGTGGTTCTTGACTGTCTAAGCAGCATCCCAATTTGGTCCCAGCTACTAGTAGCTGACAGCCTCAAATATCTGGGGAGCATTTTTAAAAGGCCAGTGTTTGATGGATTCATGAAGAACACACAAATATAATTGCCATTTGTCACCGAGTCTTCAGTGGCTGCGCCACACAGGGACCGAGCGCCGGCGTGCCTGGAGATTGCTGGAGCCGCGCCAGAGCTGTGCGCTCTGTATGTAAAACTGAGTATATAAACACCTCCGTTTTTGTCACGGAAAATAGGTCCTACAGGGGGAGCTGGAAATTGTACCCAAAAGACAGAAGGAAGAAGAAGATGTGTATGTATGTATATACATACATATACATATATATATATATATATATATATATATATACACACACACACACACACACATTTATATATATATATATATACACATACACACACATTTATATATATATATATATATATATATATATATATATATATATATATACACATACACACATTTATTTTATATATATATATATATATTATAAACACATATTTATTTTATATGTTGCAAGCCAACTGGACACACACACACACACACACACACACACACACACACACACACACACACACACACACACACACACACACACACACACACACACACACACACACACACACACACACACACACACACACACACACACACACACACACACACACACACACACACACACACACACACACACACACACACACACACACACACCTACCAGGAGGGCATATGCATGTATGCATGTGAACTGAAATAAAACTGTATAAACAAGAACTCTGAGAAATAGTGAAGAACATGAGACAATAACGCAGAGGTCAAACCGGGCGCGGTGGAGATTCTCATTTACACGCCGCGATGCCGGAGAGGAGGCAGGGAGAGCGGATTGAGCAACCACACAAGCGCCGCCACTCTGAAGCTTAGTCCTTTTTAATATTAATGCCCCAGAGACAGAGAGGAACCGGGAGAAGGGAGACAAAAGGTGTTTGCCCAGGCGCATTAGAAAGCCCATCAGAGAGAGCATACAGTTATTCAAATGTCACGTCATGTCAACCAAATAAACACCACGATCCACATCTTGTATTCATCTCCTAATAGCCGTTATTACACAACGCTACGAGTTTGTGAGTTAACACTGAATGGCGTCGGAGAGTGGAAGGAGGGCCTTTTTATTTTTAGTTATGGATCCCCAAACACCCACGTGCAGAAAAACAACAGTGGCAGTTAGCTCTGAAATGCTAATTCCACTAACAGGGCCAGTGTTTTGTTTATCTTCCTGTGCCTTCTATTAGGAAAAACATGTATATTTTCAGCTCGGCTGGCCATGTACCTGCATGATTGAAATGCTAATTTGAAAATGTGCAATGACCTAGCCAGACTCTTCGTACCAGCACCACCGGCAGCACCTCCTCCTCCTCCTCCTCCTCCTCCTCCTCCTCCCGCTGCCAAAACAGCCCGAGGTATCATCTCTCCTCCTAACAAACAGCGGCGTGCGGAACAGCCCCTGCTTTTCAATCCAAAGGGATATATTTTCTCATTAGAAATTATACATCTTCCCTGTCCATATTTATAGACGCAAAACCAGGGGAATTATACTGTAGAGAGAGTGAGAGGGACGGAGAGAGAGAGAGAGAGAGAGGGGAACATAGTACAATGAATGTTATTACAAAAGGGCTCTGATTGAAATTTTCCTTGGGCGTATCAAAGCCTCGTTTACCGTTTGACCTTAAACTGCGGGACAAGGACTTTCTTTATAGTCTGGAGGGACGACGCATCGGAAGGAACAGACAAGCCACTGCGGGACCGTCATTCAAGTGTCCCAGCACAACAACAACAACAAAAAAAAAACACTAACGGTGATTAGCGTCCGCATAATGCAGATATAAGCGGCGTGAAACGAGAGCAAATTGGCGATGTCACCCGGCAACCGGGAACCGGCGTTTGATTAGAAAAAAGACGCGGCTGTCGGAAAAGTGCGTGGTCTCGTCTGGAGCTGTTTACACAGGAGGTGGATGGCGACCCGACGCGGGCTAACACAAATGTCACTTGTTCCAACAGATATGGAGGGAAAACGTGACTCTGGACATCACTCGGCAATCCCGGCCCTGTCAGTTCACGCACGCACACATGGCGATGTTTTGTATTTATCCAAGATAAAAACGGCGATGGCGGCGTCGGGGCGGGCGATGATGACCGCCGAGGATAGCTAAATTAGTTGCTCTGATATTGGATCCTCATCAGCGGAAGTGACAGGCCCTGCGTCTGCATGTGTGTGTGTGTGTGTGGGGTTGTGTGTGGGGGTGTGTTATGGCAACCCGCGACAGAACTCTATTAGCTGTCTTCACCTGTCAGGGCTGATCACATTCTGTAGCATCTCATTTTTCGCAGGAAACATCACTTTTCTTTTCTTTCTTTTTTTTTTGGGGGGGGGGGGGGGGTCTGCATTTCCGTCCCATTCCAGGCCAATCAGTCAATATTGCTCAGCTCCGTTCCAGCGGCGACACACTTATTTTCCCGCCCCGTTTTAATTCTCTGCGACAGTCATTCAAATTTCACTCCTCCAACCTGCTGAAGGGGAAGTGACACGCGGAGACAGAGCTTAATATTATTTCCCCACCCCCCCCCCACCCTCCCTCTCTCTTTCTCACCACCACCCAACATCGAGAGAAGCAGGGCGTCGGGGGATTCGCTCATTTTCGAATGTTGCCTGCTGATTGAGTGGTAGAAGAAGAAAAAATAACCCCCTCGGACCTTGTTCTGCTTAATTACATTTTACAGTAGCGAATGCAACTTGAGAGCCAAGGGCGTGATTTGAGGACTTGGACCGCTCGGCGGGCCGAGGAGGTGTGTGTGAGCGGGGGGGAAGGAGGTCGTCGACTAGGCTTTGACTTCCAAACTATATGTTTGTGTGTATATTTATATGGGTATATGTACAGTATATGATTCTCTGAATTACGTTTCCTTGTGAAATCATAGGTTAGGGCACTTATAAGCTCGATAGCTTCAGCCTTGACCCTTTCGGTAAACCATTTTCTTTCTCCCTCTTTTGCTGTAAAAATCTAGATTTTTGTATATTACCGAAATAAACTAAACTAAACTAAACTAAACCTTCATGTGTTGACTAAATCATTAAAAGTCCCGATGAGATGCCATTTTGACCACAGAAGTCTCGCCACTGTCGTGTGGAATTTGGGACGCCGCTAATTTGGGTGCTATAAATGTAGCGGAAGGCCGGGCATCAAGGGGCGTTCAGGGGCGTGCAACCCGGCTGCTGAGAGACGCTAAATGGGGCCTTGTTCTCTTCCTCTCCTCATTTCTGAGATGAATCCGTACGAGCCCCTTTCTGCATTAAGCCTCGCCGAACGCCCTTTATTCCTCCCTCCTCCGAGCGAGGGGAAAGAATGTAGTATAAAGTCGGCCGAACGCGCGAGTGTCGAATATTTTAAAAAGCTGCGCATCTTGCAGGGATTTGGGCTTTACGCGGCTAGCTCCCACAATTTCTAGAAAGATCACTTATGACGTGACACAGAGCGGGCCTGAGGGAGCTGCCAGGCTCCAGACTGACAAAAAAAAAACCTGCTCCACCCTCTCCACGCTGACGACTGCGAGACAACAAAAAAACAAAAAGAACGGCGCAACCGAGCGGGAGCGAATGGGAGGGGAAGAGGAGGGAGGGAAGGAGGGGAGGAGGGAGGAGGGGAACGGGGGTATTTCAGTTTCAGTTACATCGATGACTCAAATATTCCACCAGCTTCAAAATCTCCTCGCCGAAGTAGAAGTTCCACAGGAAACTCACTTGATTGAAATTCCACAGCAGGCGCGCAGTTGTGCGCACACACACACACACACACACACACACACACACACACGCTAAACGGCAGACATAGAGTCAACCACACACACACACACACCGAATAAATACAGTGTGCATCTGCAGCAGATCCACTGGAGATGGGAATCTGGCAGTAGCTCCAGCACTCCCTAAAAGCCCAAATACAACCGGGGTTGGTCTCTGGGTCAGAGAGGGGATAGACAGTCTATCAAAATGCCCCCACATCTAGTTCCTTTATTTGCTCAGTATCAATCTCAGCATTAACCCTCGGCTAATGGGACAGCTGTGGGTCAGCGCCTCGCATCTTCGGGATGCCAATCAAGGCCTTAAGCTGAGAGATCAGCCTCCGGGACAGAGGTGCTCGTCTGCCTTTGAGTGGCTTTTTAAACACGGAGACGCCCGTATCGATTTTAGCTCCAGTCTGAAAGAGGGGGGGGGGCTGGCTGTCTGTGCGTCTGGACGGCAGCCATCCCCCTGGTCCCCGGTCACCCTCCGCTGATCAGGGGGGCCTGACAGAATGACCTAGCAGAGAGGCAGTGAACCTGCAAACACGAAGGGGGCAAGGCGCCGGCAGCTCCAGGGGGGCCGGGGCGGGCGGGGGGGCAACATCAGCAGAGAGCTCAGTAATAGAAAAGGGTTTTAACCTTAATGTTGGAGCCCAAACCCTGTTAGAGGCCGAGTAATCCCCCCTGCGCTGCTCTCATTCGAACTGGCTGATTCGCTCTCTCTCTCTTTTCCCCTCCCTCTCTCTGAGTTGCTTCTGGCGTGGCTCTGGTTAGAGAGGCGGTAAACATGAGCAGAGCATCTAAACTTCTACTTTGAATATCTATGTATTGTGTACCATTTCAAGCATTATTAGAGATTCAAATGACCAGCAATCAACTCCACCAACGGCAATATTTGCGGCAGTTGACAACAAGATTTAAAAAAAACACTCACTGTCCCTTTAAATGGATGAATCCATGCGAATACCTGCATATGCACTTTTCAACAGGTTAAGTATTGAATGCAAGGCCTTTCTTTCATTATATACTGTGTTATTGCTACTTTCATGCAAGTATAAGATCTGAACATTTCTTACACCTCGGCATACTTGTGTATGCTGCAAAAGAACCGGCCGGACACAAAGGTCAATTGGTGTTCAAACGGCTTTGAAAGATTACTATTAATGTTCACATTCTCTGCTACGAAGAGGAGGAGAATACACTTAAAAATAAAAATCTATACATGTTGCCTTGTTTCTAACATGAGTGCATAAAAGACTGCAGTCTGTGAATCGCGGTAGGCATATCTATCATCATTTGGCTCTTTCATCAGTATTTTGAAAATCTTTAAAGGAAAAAAAAAAAAATTAACATTGAATAGGCTCAGGCACTTTGGGTAAAATATGCTAATTAACCCACTTGAAATTTCCCATATGAAATTTATCTGCAGCAAGACAATGAGAAAATAATTACAACAGAGGTAGAATCACAATAGCCATTTTAATCAACCCCTACACTAGCATTTCACCCTATTTATACAGATTTTGATTCCATGACCCAATGGTAAGTAATCACTTGAATATTACGGTTGTGTTATAATAGGTCTATGCTTTAGACACATTATTTCTGCAGAGACAGGGCTCTGAGGATTACAATAAAGATATGAGTCTTGCATAACAACAATCAGCATGCACTTCCTATGGCTTCAAAAACATTCTGGGAAGAAGACAAACTAGCAGGAGGTTAAAAAGTCTTTAAGTACTTAAGTCACTTTGGAATACACGCGAGGCAAAGTGTGACAGTCTGAGAATGTTGATTCAACACTTGGTCTGAAAAAAAACCCCGTCAGCACTGATGATGAAAAGGCACTTGCCCTTTGTTTTACCTTCGTCTGACTCTGCCGACTGCCTGGTATCATAACACTTTATAGGTTTGTATATAAATCTTAATTGTAGCTGTGGCACTGTCAAGGATTCTTCTCTTGCAAGAAAGGTCCGAGTAGAACACGCTCCCCCGTTAAACAATTCCTTTTTACCGCATTTATTAGGGGTCACAAATTCACTTCCGAAAGGTCAATTCTGCGCAGGTAATATAACCTTGAAGGTGTGCCACTAAAGAGTCCAATCAGGGATTCGCACAAAGGCCAGACTAATGTCTTTCTTTCACACAAAAAAAGTCATGTTATTTGACCCTGCTTTCTCACTACAGAATCTTTCCTGTGATAAAAAAAACGACTCTTTCTTTGGAAGCGAGTGAGTTTATCGTTATCAAACACAGAAGCATTAAAAAAAATATATATATATATTTGACAATCCGGTGAATAATGTGACGATTAAACTCCTAAAACTGGTCCTGGGTGGTGGCAATTTATTCTGAGGCTGGAGAGCCGAGGCCCTGTTTGCTGGAGATATCAGCTGCTTGAAAACCCAGAACGGTCTCTTGAGGAATGTCCGTCTCTCCCACAAGATTCTTCCTCCTCCCCCAGGATGGTGGAGCCGCAGAGGAACTGTTACTGACAACGGCCCGACAGGAAGGGCCATATTGTAGTTTTTTTTCATCCGTCTAAAAGAAGCGGCGGTTGGATGGCCACCCCCCACGCTTCGGTTTCACCGCGTGAATTCATTCAGAATGATCACTTCAGCTTTTTTAGGTCACACTTGATGATTAATTGGGCGCCGAGGGTTCAGTTAGGAAAAACTGTTTTCAGATAATATGTACCCGCTGCCCTGTTTACGTTCCCGCTTTAAGGGAGACCCTTCGGTTAAAAGGACAACTTGTCAAAACAATGTTACCGTGACAGAAATAGGATATGTGTTGTTATTACAACAATACAATAGGCTTCCTCTTGTTGTGAAAAGTCGCCGTGCACATACTGTACACAGCCTTTGAATTGGAGAGCCGAGGCGGGCGAGGGGGCAGGATGTAGGCAAGCAGATGATTTCTTATTGATTTCCTGTTTCTGTGGACAATAGGGCTCTCAATTACCCAGCCAGCAAGCGATCGGATTGGTCACCTCAACAAACAAAACCACACTGGACTGTGACACTGATAGGTTAACCCCCCCCCCCCCTACAATAACAACACAAAAGGAGACAGGGACATCAAACATTCTTATTTATTATCATAACGCAGATTTGAGTTTTTGCCCGTCTTTGACGTTGACTATAAATGATAAATGCCGTAGTAACTCTCTTAAAGAGAAGCAGCATATCTTCCTCCCTCTACCTCTAAAATGATCTTACAAAACAGGTCATGTTTGTGTGTGTGTGTGTGTGTGTGTCTGTGTGTGTGTGTGTGTGTGGTGTGAGGGGGGGGGGGGATCGATGGAGGCAACATCAATTACAACGCAAAACTGTTGTCACAGGGGCTTATCTGCTGAGATGAAAGGAAAGCATGCCTCCCTGCAGAAGTGCAATACTCGACACACACACACACACACACACACCTGCCAAGCTCGGAAGACCTCTTGACAGAAACTCTTTTCTTTTCCATTTGCAACTGAATCTCGTTTCGTTGCTGATTCAGTAAACAAGCCACCGGCAACTCATTAAGCTTCATACCAACAAAATAAAAGGCAGGAAAAGGCGCCCTGGAAAAGTTAACAACCTAGAAACAAAAGAACTGTTGTGACAAACGCAAACAGAATCCTTATTATAGCTCGGCACTTACGCGGATGGAAGCAATCAGCTGCTATTAGCCTTTACTGACACATCTCACTCTTCTTAGGAACAATAAAACACACACACACACACACACACACACACACACAAAGCTTTTAGCAGGTTTCATTGTGTGACCTGCAATCCATAGCTCAGTATGAAATAATTTCACTGAATGAGAGTGCATCGAGACTTAATTACAGTTAGAGCTGCTCGCAACTCAAGCAGTTCAATGGCAAATAATTGTTTTGTAAAACCTCCCCGTGTCACGATATTTGCATGTTGCTTTTGCAACGTGATTAGTTCAGAGTTGCAATACGTCTGCCAAAGTTCCCCAAATTGTAAGATCACACTGTAGAACGCAGAAAAAGAGCCCACCATCATTTGTTATTGGTATGGTGGATTATTGGTCAAAGAGATAAAAGCGATTAACAACTCCTCCAGCAGCTGGCACAGATATTTTACCCAAATGGTAAATGTTTGGTACGAGAAAATAAAAGTTGTGGCTAAAATGCAATCAGTGCGTAAAAGCAGTAAATGCCAGGACCACAAACAGGATTTCCACCGCTTCCAAAACACCGGGCTGCGGTTGGAGGGAGAAGCAAAAAGTGGCGCAACGAGCCAAGACTCGGTCAGTATGGCAGGATGAGCGAGCGTTCTGCCGCCCGCTTGCCAAGAGACCTCGGTGCTATCTTGATGTTTTCGATTGGACACGCCGAAGCTAATATTTGGGTTGGCCAAACGAACCCTGCCTCGTATCCTGCGCTACGCAACTGTCAAAACAATCGCCATATTTGACGGTTGGAAAAACTAATAAATGTTAAAAGGGGATCACACACTATTTAAATGTTAAATAAAACAACGCCGCTGCATTTTTCACTCAACCTTTCGAGTACTGCAAAAGCGTAGATAGCAATTTTCACTCTCAAAATAAACGCCTCATTGTTGTTTATCGTTTTTTTTACGTTCGTCACAACTTACTTCTCACAGGTTCGCGGTGATTCGGCGTCTCCTCCGTCACGTGACTCGGTCTTTCGGCGGCTGGTTTCCTGGGAGACGGCTTTCTTCCCGACGATTTGCTGTCGCCGGCATCTAGGGTCACAAAAGAGCTGAATGTTAAACATGGCGGGAGGAAGGAAAAACCTTGAGTTAAGCGGCACCATATATATGTAGCCGCGTGACGCTAACACAGGGTTAGGGCCCGACTGTTCTAAACTAACGTGCATTCCGACCACTCCTTCAAACACGAGTCCACTTTTACCGCGGGGTCGGCCACAGAGGACAAGGTATCACGGAGAGCTGGCCGAGCCGGAGGTGCAGAGGCCGCCCGGCCTCTTTTATTTTGCCAGAAGAAACACAGGCCGCTGGCGAATGGTTGCACAACATGGCGGGGCGGTTCAGGTAGAGGCCTTGCCAGAGCTCTGGATCTCATTTTCTCTCCTTCTGTTCCCGCGTGTGCTCTACCTGCCAAGCTTCGTTTTACTGCCATAAAGGCCGCATTCATCTAAATAGGAACAAGTATGTGGGTGAGGACTCTCGGCCAGATAGCTGTGCAAAAAAAAAAAGCCGAGACGGTTTCACTCATCTCCCTAAGCCGCGTCCTCTGGCTTCTTGACTTCAAGACTCCCTGGCGCTCTGCTCGTGGCACACTGCTGCTTTGTTCAGTAAATAAACCTCCCCCAGTGACTTTATTCACTGGTTTGGTGCCAGACGTCGACTCATAGCCTTGTTTTCTTTTCTTCGTAGCTTGCAAGTTTTTTAGTAACGCGCCGTCTTCTTGCGCCACTTATTTTAAAGAATAAAAAAATGTACCGTGAAGAATGATTCAGCAGATTCTAGCGATCTCGCTTAACGAAGCTTGATGCGTTTGTTCCGACGCTACAACACTCTCTGTTTGTAAGCAGTGATGGATGGGGGAGTGGAACGGATGGGCTCAGGCCAGCAGCCCGAGATAGATATGGCACATATCTCAGCTTTGGCGCTGATGTATTGTCGCGCGGTTGCGCTAGCAGTACCGCGTGATGCATCGCGGTATTTAGTGATTACAGTTAGAAATAAATTGGTCTATTCTCAGTACATCCACAGTCCCTTGAGAGGGGAAATCCAGTCTTAACTGCAAGCGCCTTTGAAGGTCCAGCGAAAATCCATTCGCAATCCAGCAGCGCCAGTGATTGCTTACTTTGTCCTACTTTGCTATTTTTTGACAGTGCCATAATGATGCTTGGTATAAATAGGATGGTTAACGGTTCATTGCTTGTTTGAAGAAAAATGAAAAGGGGGTGTGGGGGTAAGCTTATTTTACATGTGATAATCTTAGGGGCAACTAGAAAGTTAATTAAAAACTATAATTGGCTGTGGTTGCTGTTAATAGTCACCAGGGCGTTTCTTCAGACTTTATTGGGGGGGGAAAAAGCAAAAACATTATCAAGGCTTACACTGAGCACAGAAACTGATGTATACTAAAGAAAATCACATGATTATAATTTGAGAAGACAAGGCTAATATTGTCCCAAGCAGAGCGGTGAATGCTGATACGCTGCAGTAATCTGGTAACGCGGCCGGTGACTAATTCTCCCGATGTGTGTTTTTTCTCTTGTTTTCTCGACGGCACTAGCAACGCAACTTCTTGACGGAACATGTCACTGATATTCACAGCTCAGCTGCAGGGCCCTGGCTGCGTGGAGAGAACAACAACCCGTAAACACTCACAGCGTTTCATACTCACGGGCTGGACATTGGTATTCTATTCACACTCATTTTTACACCCTATTTTTGTTTGTACATATTGTGATTGTATTTTATATTTTACTTATTTTACTGTACAGTATCTTTTGTGCTTTTATGTCCTGTATGTTCTGTATGCACCATACACACCAAAGAAAATTCTAGGTAGGTGTAAACCTACTTGGCAATAAACTACATTCTGACTCTGATTCTGATCTGACCACCGGCCCAATGAGTGCACAACTATAAGTTGTTATATGTGAACCAATGCGAAACATATTTACACTTCAGGAGGGTTTTCTTCTCTTTTTTTCTCACTCTCCTTCCACTTAATGAAATATCTGTTAAATTCACATCTCGCTGTAGGACCTCTGGGGGACGTCTCGCGGGGCCCCCGAACCCCACTTTGAACCCCACTTAAATCGTATTGGTCATGTGACTCCTGGCCTGTAGCGCTGGGTGTCCTTACCTTGGGAGGCTGACAGCAGGGGACATGTCTCGCGGCCCTGCCCTGGCCCTGCCGGCCCATCCGGGGGAAGGACGGTGTCCTTGGACATGAGACAGACGTCTTTTTGGGGGGGTGACACACACACGCAGAGGAGTTTCTCCCTTCCCTCAGCGCTGCGAGAACCAGAGTCCCATCATCAGCGCAGGCTTGGAGACACAAAGCAAAACAACCGCGTGATTACTCAACTCGAGACAGCCGTGTGCTTATTCACACGCCGACTAAGTGACGTCGAGCTGCAGTCAAAAAAAACTTGGTGGAAATTTCCCCTTCTGTAGCTTTTTTTTTCTTCTTCTTCTACTTCTTCTTCTACATAAACCTGCCGAAAGACTCCACGTGCAAAGAAAACACGCACTGCCCTCGTCTTTAACGCTAGCTAAGTGCTGTTTATAGCTACGGCAGGATGTCTAGTTAATAAAGCATTACTTACCTTTCAAACATGACAACTCCCTTGCTTCAAATATGACTTATTCCCATCCTTCCTTCCTCCGACTCTGTCCCCGAAGTGTTGGGGGGGTGGAGGGAGGGAGGGAGGGAGAGAAGAGGAGGGGGGCGACGGAACTGGGTGAGAGACAAACTTAAAGCGTTTAAAAAAACTTTTTTTCCGGTAACTTTAGCGGCCACCGTAAGTGCCCCGCCCCCTCCCCCTTGCCCGGTCCCCCCGGTACCGACTCCGCTGTTGACGTGTGGCGGGGATATCGACGATAGTCCTCGGTCAACGGAAGAGTTTAGTGGCGTCGCGAGGAGACGGTCTTCATCATATCCGGATTCCTGCAGCCACGGCCGGTGAAGTGGAGCCGCTCGTCGCTCCCTTCGCTTCCTTCGCTTCCTTCCCTTGGCGGCGGGCAAGCGAACAGAGCCCTCCCTGAACATGTGTCCCACGCAAATAAAGTTAGGTTAGAACGGAAAAAGGAAATAGAATATGCAGAGGTTTTTTTCCCTCTTCTTCTTTTTTTTTGTATGTACGTACATTGCGTGCCTATCCTAAGTTGACGTCATTATTTACACGTGGTCTTGTTTTCACATTGAGTTTGTCACGTGGTTTCCACCTCAGGAAGGCCATTAGATGTGTTTGATTTCTATACTTTTGTATCTGTTAGTCTAATAAATAAGAGACTTTCCCAAGTTAACAATGAGTTAACAAAAGATAATTACTAAATGTTCTTATTCAGTAGTAGTAACACTCCGAATGTAAACTGAAATATGAATAACTAGCGTAATTACAGATAGAGAGAGTTACAGAAATTGCTAGTAAGAGTTGCATACAACTAAAATAATAGTAAAAACAATAGAGCATTTGGAGACAAAAAATACAGTTTGTATGTAAAGTCACAGCAGTGTAGTATATAAAGCAAGTCAGTGACATCATATAAACCCATTAATATTTATCACCCAAAGGGCCATTCTGTAAAACGTGTATTATCTTATATTGCATGCATATGATTAATTTAATAATTTAATATGTTTTGGGGTCCAACACAGCTCAAGAAACACACTTTATACATCAGCTACACTTCATGACATTTCCAAATCTTATTAGAATGGATTATAAACAAGCGTGATACTTGTTCTGGTCTCTAGAATACAATGGGTTTTCTTATGCACTATATCTGTGACTGTGTTGACATAACTTTTTAAGCAGCACTTATCCTCTCAAATACAGTAACTCTATTAGGATTTGTTTGTAAGAGGTTACATTTATGGAAGTAAACCTCTCTAAGGTTTAATTTACGCCCCAAATGAGTAATGTTACTTTGTAGTATAACAGTGTTTTGTCTGAGACCTGTGCTTCATTGAAACTTCCCGTATCTGAAGTGTTGCTGGTTGGATCCATGCCTATTTCTATGAAGAATAAGAACAAAACATCAGCTGGAAAGTTCAGCCAACAAGACTTAAAAGTTTAAACAACTATAAATATATAGGCCAGGCCGGGATTATAATACAAATAACTTCTTTTGAGCCAACACCATCTTTCACATCTCAGTTTCAATTCATATAATTCACTTTAGCTAAATGGCGACGGAGCCTCATGCTGTGTCCTCTGTGTAGTCAGTGGGGTATTGTTAGTGCGGTGTCGAGCTGATTGCCATCATAGCCATTGAACCCTATTGGTAACAGTATAAGTGAGATTTAAGCCCTGGTAACATGAGAGTGTGGAGGTGATTGATGTGAAATATGCCCTCCCTCATTGACTGGCTGAACTCCATTTTCTGCTCCTAATGCAGAAATCACTCCGGGTCCCCAGCATAATGATTTACGATGAATCTGTGTCAATGTTGAACTCGGCAAACCCCACGTAATCCATCTTGCAGATATACCTACCTACCCCGCCCCACCTCGCCTGCTCTCAACTGCCCATCCCCTGCTTTCGCGATGCGATGGTAAGGAATGCATCGTTCTCTCTCTCTCTCTCTGTCTCTCTCTCTCTCGCCGTCTATAAGTGTTGAATCCATTACAGGGCTGATGTGTAATCACAGAAGACCTCTGTGCCCCCTCAGACTGTAATTACCTGGAAACAGATACTCCCTCACTCCATCCCCTAGAGCTGCTCAAAGCCAAGAACTCTGTTAACCAGCATGCAGTGCTTTCAGCGTGCCGATCTGGGTGGCAATGTGGAGATATATCTGAGAGATATAGGAACAAATCAGGGATAAGATTGCATTTAAGTAATGGGATGTTGACCTTGCAGTGGGTAATAGCCATAGTTCACCTCGGAGATTGAATCATGCGCAGAGCAAATCAAAGCATGCACCTTGAAAAAAGTAAACTTCCCCCCCATACACACACACACACACACACACATGGAAATCTTTTGAGGAACTGTAGGCGCAGCGGGACTGCAGCGTGAAATCAACCCCCGGTTGTCTGTCTTTGTCTCTTACACGGTGGCATCGCCGTCGCTGCTGACAAACATTATCTTGTGTGTGTGATCATGTGCATAGTGTCACCCCCCCCCCCCCATCCCCACCCCCCCAACCCCTTCAAAATAAGTCAAAGTGGAGCCGACTGTGTGAACACACCAGGCTGTCACACTGTGTCGAGCGTCGGTGTCGAGCGTCGCATCCGTCGCAGTCACATCTCACAAGACACAGGGAAACTGTCTCTCTGTTGACTTCATCTGTTTGTTTGGCAGCCCGCCTGATTGCTGGAGTGTGTAGTGGCGAAGAGAAGCGCCGGCTCAGTCGCTGCACGCGCTTGCCAACACGCCTAATCCTCCTTTCACTGGAAAAAAAGAAGGGAAAACAGGGCCCCAAACAAACACACATCTCTGTTTGTGGCTTTTCCATTGCACACACACACACACACACACATTCCAAAAGCACTCACATTTCAGTAAAGATTCAAAGCCTTTGCGGCGAGCCTTGAATGCTTTTTATTATGTTTACATTCCTCAGTACGTACAACTTTTCCAATGAGCGATAATAGCGCAAGTTCAGAAATTCCAAAAAAAAAAAAGAAATTGAGTTTCCTCGCACACCGTCATCCTCTACCTGTGAGCTCCCCCTATCATCACCAGCTTCTCGTTGTATTTATCGTAAAACTTGTGCAGAAACTTAAGAAAAAAGGGAGAAAAAAAAGGCTGTCGCACAGAATATCTCTAATTATCCGTAGCAAGCTTGTTTCTTATTCGTCGGCCGCGATTCTAATGGAGATGCAAATCGTGGCCCGCGTTTGCCCTCGCGTCTGCTTTAATGGCCGAGGGAAAGAGTCGAGGTGTCGCTTTGAACCGCACCTGTACCTGATCAGACCTTCAAACTTTCGACACACAAGACCACGCAGAATGAGTGGAACTTAATAAGTAAGGCTTTTTGAAGCTGACCGGCATGCCAGCTGAACCCTGACGCCCTCGCATGATCAATAGCATTATGGTAAGTCCTTTTTCTCTCTCTCTAAGTAAAGGATTGTTTGAGGCCATCTGATCAAAACACTCCACCTTTTATTGGTCCGACTGTCAAAGGAAGCAGACTTTGTGTTTGGCAGTTTGAAGCGTTCCATCTGGACGGGGGAATAGACTTGAATCGGCTGCCATTTGATGGACTCATTAAAGAAAAGTCTCTCTGTGATCACAATGAAAGCCTGTTATTGCAATTGATTACTGTTTCAATGAAAACAAACAACTATTCCTCAAGGGGCGAGCGCTCTGGTTGTCGTATAATGACTTTCTGCGTGTGTAGCGGCACATCTGGACTTCAGGTCTGGGGGGAGAAAGCGCTCGTAATCAGTTGCAAATGTTCACACGGACGCCCCAGACTTCATACATACGTACCCCTAGGATGTAGAAAGAGTACAGCAGGTGATGAGGATTAATACAGATGTTAGGAACAGCCCACTCGGCGGGTTATCACAATAAATCCACATGTGAAGACGACGCCGGCCCCCGAAGCTTTCAAAATGGCTGCCACTGGCCCCTGGGAGAATGTATACACAAGATCAAAGATGACGCCCATCTGCGATTCATTTAACTTTATTGACAATCAGCCGAAGTCGCTGGGATATAAACTGCGTTTGACCCGTCGGTCAGGCTCGTTGCTCTGCCACATGTTGATATTTTGATGACATGTGAAACTGGTTTAAAACAAATAGGTCTAAATGCGGAGACCACGTGACACGGGGAACACGCCGAGCGGTAAACACTCCCATGCTGATGCGTATTAGCCGCCTCTTCATCCCCGCGGCAACAAACACGTCTCTCAAAGAGGCGGTTCACGCGGCGGGAGTGAGTAATGGCGTGCTGCTCTACATCGCATGCGTGCCACTCAGGCTCACGGAGGAGTTGACTTCTCAAGCGCTGTATTGTGACAATCGACGCAACGCTACAAGTTCGCAACGGAGATGACTCGTGCAGCCGCGTATGCGATCTGAACCTCCGGGCTCACACTTGGTGAGAAAACTGCTGATGATGTGAATTAGGAGTGGCGGCTTAACGCTTCAACGAAACCGTCTCGGTTTCCAAAAAACGCTGTTCCGTTTGAACCCACCAACCCAATGGATCTAATTCAATTGTTAGGTGGTAATAGTTTATTTTGAGAACATCTGCAGAGGTCTTATGTTTTAAATTAATACATATAGAAAGATATTATAATAGAAAATATTAGGGAGAATATTAATATAGTTATTAGATGAAGCATAGGGGTAATGTTTACTCTATGCAAATGTAAATGGAAAGAACTAATGTATGTTCATGAGAGTGACTATGTTAGTATTATAGATTGACGAAGCCGGTTGAAATCCGTGACGTGACTTACAATAACAAGGGACTTTTATTGTGAAGGTGACTTTAATACCGGAAATAATAGACAGGAATTTTATTGTGAAAATACTTGACCGGAAATGACGTTTTGACCCCGAGTGACAAAACTTCTGGAAAAAGACGAGCTTTGATTGTTTGTTTTACACTTCCTGCCATTAAATGTTGATAACTTAATTCACGCGCGTCCGGAAGCCTGTTGTCCTTCATCTGCGTATTGCCCTGTTTCAGAATACCTTACACAATTCCATTCAGTTTATTTGTATAGCCCAATTTCACAAATTACAAATTCATCTCGGAGTGCTTTACAATCTGTACACATAGACATCCCTGACCTTTGACCTCACATCGGACCAGGAAAAACTCGCAAATAACCCTTCAGGGGAAAAAAAGGGAAGAAACCTTCAGGAAAGAACAGAGGAGGATCCCTCTCCAGGATGGACAGAACAATAGATGTCATGTGACCAGAAGGACATATTTAGAGTTAAAATACATTCAATTAATATGACAGAGTTTATGAATAGTTCATAGTAGGCATATTCCACGATGGAGACCTCCACCATCCATGCAAATGCAGTTTTTTCCCCCCCGACCCCTGAAAGTTGCGTGTCTTGTTCGTCCTCTGCTTTGTTGTCCCACGTGGAATGGATAATCAGAAACGTCAGACTGTTTGGATTTCTATGATCCTTCGCAGATTTGCAAATTAGCATAAACCATAAGCCAAGCAAAAGCGACACTGGCTAAAATCACAGCGGGTTCCGTGTTTGTTAAGGCGCGACGCCTCGCAGCCGGGGTGTCCGGCGCTGAGCCTCCTCGCGTGGCGCCGCCGCGTACCCCTGAGGCCTGTTAGCCGAACCCCGTGGATCGAGGCAGATCACATTTTACTCACAGACACACGCAGCCACCCACATGAGCAGAAATACTACACAAACAAAGCACAAATATGTTCTCATATTCATGTGATAATTCCCCCTCACACCCACACACACATATAAATATATATATATATATATAAATATATGTATATATATGCACACACACATTTCCCCGCACGCTCCTCCACAGTCCACAAACAGACCTATTTCTTGATTAATCGGATGCCCCGCCTAAGCTTCCTAGATTAGGCTTTGACATAGGTTATAATTAAATAAGAATAATTCCAGAAGTGTATGAAATCTCTCATTTCCTGAGCAGAAATGTGAGTTTTAATTTACCTCATGCCGAGAGGAGCTGTGGTCACCTGCAGAGAGCCAATTCACTGTGCATCGCTCGGCGCATGATGTCTGGCTTGGACTGAATGCGTCGTTAAAATAAACCCCCAATGCCAATTTATGGAACAGCGGTCAAATATTTATCCAGTTGATGAGCTGGGCTATGTGTTCCAGCCTGACAATAATTAAAGACAAACCTAAGCGAAAGGTGAGTGGCAGCCATGACATCACTTCACCATGGCTCTCCGATGGCCTACTTTGAATAGCGGAGCGTACAAAAAGGGCTCTAATGTGTAATATTCCCCTTGTGGATGCTTTTGAATGTTTTATTCTTTTCTTGTTAGCGTGCGTTTATGAACGGTGGGTAAACATCCTAAATGTCAGAGTGGCTCCTTATCCAAACTCATTTAACCTCCTAAACAGCTGCTGCGAGAATAAGTCTTGGAAATAAATGAGCTTGCCTTGTTGCTCTGAACCTTTCAACTCCACCAAAGCACAACGCCCCCCCCCCCCCCCCCCTCGACATTACGCAGTGGAATACCACGCTAATTCTCTCGTCGAGGGGGGAAAAAAGGAGTATATTCCACGTCTTCCTCGGCGCACAGAATAGACTTGAAAGATGCGAGAGTGAGCCCACGATGCCCCTAATTCCCCCCAAATGGTTTTTCCTGCTACCTCCACAGCGGAAGCTATTGAGATGTCGGCATGAATGGGCATGAATGGAGCGCCGGGGCCGTGTGCTGCGGGGAAGGGCCTGTTGCGAGAGCCGGAGCTCCTCAGACAGGGATCACAGCCGGAGGTGCTGCGTGTGTCCAATGAACAGCACTCAGCACCCTGGGATAACAATGTGAGCAGAGCAGTTCTGAAAATCAATAAACTGTTGGAGCTCTCCGCGGTCTCCTTCATGGAGAAATAACAGCATGTCGGAGTCTATCTGTGTCTCTTTCTTTTGCTTTTTCTCTCACTTTCTCTCCTAAGCTGTTCTTTTTATACCAATACGGTCGCATAGAAAACAAGGCTAAAAATCCCGAAAGGCCCCAAAAAATGGATACTGTTGCCACATTCCATAAATAGTAACTAGGAGGATATTTTCTGTACATCTTTTGGTTGATATGCCCTTATAAATGTCACACTAATCCGTGGACTCCCGGCATTAACGAGACGTGCAAGGAAACAAGTCAGGAGAAAAGGGGGATTTTGCAAATCTCCCATCAAAGATGTCTAATTATGTTAATCAAGAATTCTCCAAATGTCAGCATTGCTGGAGTGGATGAGATTGCGAGAGGGAGTTCTGTAAATGATGAACTAACAAAATCAGCTGGACCGCAAAGTAATGACATGAATTAATTAAAGTTGAACGTACAAAAGAGGCAGGCTTAAATCATGGGCTCACTTCAAGAGTGAACACATGAATTAATATCAAGAATCAATTTGTTGCAAGAAGAAGAAATGTTTTCTCACGCTGAATCAGCATAGATTTCGCTCAGCGTTTATGGAAATTAGGAGTTTTTTCCCCCCGAATGACACATCTGACATCTGTAGAGAGTGACATCCACAAAATGAATAGAAGCATGTGTGTGAAATCTTTTTTCCAAACCTCTGAAAAAAATGTAATTGAGCAAAACTCTTCAAATATTATGTCTGAGCATGAATTCAACGGGAGGAATGTTGAAGCATATTCCGGGTAAGATCGTTTTGCGAGACACATGCTCGTCTGAGAAAAATGTGACCTCCAAACAAAGAAGAATATAGAGCTTTAATGGATTAACCTTAAAGGAAGAGTTTGATATTCTGGGAAATCTCTTATTATTATTCTCTTATTATCCCCAAAACATCATATTTGTGTTATGACAATGCTGCAGTTCAAAGCTCCCTTCATGACTTGAGGGGAACGTTTCCTTTTGGTTATGTTGAGGTCACAGTGCAACATTTAAAGAACATATGGTGACTGTCCAGGAACGTTCTGGTAGCGTTACGGGGCGACGCCCTCCGCACCTCTGTGGATGCATAGCATTTATGGAGCTAGCGCACTAGCATTTCCTTTAACCTCATCTCTCGACTGCTGGACCTTGGCTCGCTCACACAAACAGCGGTTTACTACATTTTGGATCTAAATGTATAAGTCTTATTAATGGCGTCGCGTGACAGACCCTAACGTTGTATTTCTACAGTTTGGCTACTACAATAAAACTACCTTCATAGTGTCACTCCTTTTCTAGTCTTCGTGCTAAGCTAAGCTAACGAAAAGACCATGCTAGCTTTGCTTAGCTGCCGAGTGCAGCTTCATATTTCGTGAGAGTGGAATTCTAGTAGAATACTAGTGGAATTATAATGGAATTCTAGTGGAATAGTTGGATTCTAGTGGGATTCTAGTGGAATATTGGAATACTAGTGAACTTCTAATGGAATTCTAGTGGAATAGTGGGATTCTAGTGGACTTCTAATGGAATTCTAGTGGAATAGTTGGATTCTAGTGGAATTCTAGTAGAATAGTGGAATACTTGTGAACTTCTAATGGAATTCTAGTGGAATAGTGGGATTCTAGTTGGATTCTAGTGTAATACTAATGGGATGCTAGTAGAATTTTAGTGACATACTAGTGGAATTCTAATGGAATTCTAGTGGAATAGTTGGATTCTAGTGGAATTCTAGTGGAATAGTGGGATTCTAGTGGAATTCTAGTGGAATTCTAGTGGTATATTGGAATAATAGTGGGATTCTAGTGTAATACTAATGGGATACTAGTAGAATTTTATTGACATACTAGTGGGAATTTTAGTCGAATTACAGTGGAATACTAGTGGAATTCTTTATGTGTAATATTTTGGCAAGAATGCTAGTAGACGTAACATATTCTCGAAATGTCGAAATATATCTTCAACACCTACCCTAGTAGTACGTTATTCTAAATTGGCAAGTTTGCATGTAATAATTAGCTATCTTTACTATAGATGAACAAAGATGAACAGTAAAGACCTTGGTCAAGAAGTTTCTAAGATTAAATTAATTTCAGTTTATTTTATACGGCCCAAAAACATAAATTACAAATTTGCCTTTGGTTTTACAATCTGTGCACATGCAACATCCTCTGCTCTGTCCCGGGACCTCACATCAGATCAGAAAAACACAATATTAAAAACTATGTTAAAACATATAACAAAGAATTATCAATTTCATTTTTATAAATGACATTATTTTTGCAAAACAGAATATCGGTCTACTGTGCACAGTGTAACATGATTACAGACTTCAGTGAAGCACATGGCTTGTGTTGGGAAGAGGGACATTAAAAACAATCAAGCTGTTTATTGTGTTTGCAGTAATTAGATCTTTAACAGCGGGAGGCTTTCCCCCTCTGATTCTCTAATTTGATACAGTATCGTCTCATCGCCGTGCTGCAGGTTAGCCACATAGGGAGCAAACATTAATCTAATCTAACACTTCATTCAAAACTCCAGGGGGTCTCTGCTAAGTGTTGCAATCTCTGACTATTAAATTAATGTTGTTGTTTGTTTCATGACGGAATAAATAGATTATGCTTGATGAATTAGTTCTATTGCTGAGCAGAAAATGTGACAATTTAGATGATACACTGCAGTGGTTGTTGCATTATTACCATACCTGTGTGCAATATTGGATAACTAACAGACTGGAATTTGAATGTAGTGTTCTCACTTAATGTTAGTATTTATATCAATTAGATGACGTGAATCATACTGAGCCTTGGAGCTTTTCTGTTTTACATGATCATTTCAAAGGACACATTAATAATTTGTTAGCACTGTTACCAGGACACCCTTGCAATTATTGATTACTGACTGCGTGTAAGGCATGTGATTAAAGCTCTCGCTACATGCATTGCAAATGTAACTGGATAAGAGCGCCATATAAAATGTAAATTAAAAAAACGTGAATATTTTCAACTGGAACAAACTTAAAACTTATTGTCGTGCCTGGCAGTCGGTGATGTGACGACCACATGTACAGATCGTGGCGTTATTCCCGTAACACCACAGAACTCTCCAGAATAGGCTTGAGACAGAACAAAACATTACACTCCATTTGCATGTCATTAGGAAAATGGAAAGCCACCTCCCCCTGTGGGTTTAACCCCTTATAAATATATTTAAATATATAAATATCATGAATACATTAATTGAAATTGCCCTCACAACACAACCACTAAAAGCACGCGACAGTCCCACTGTGGAGCTGCTTTGTCTCTCTTGCGAGAGGTCATGCGTGCACCTGGAGCCACTCACGCACATGCGCACAAACAAAAATCATGACAACTCCGACACACATTTCAACCCAACTTCTCCCTGACCTTCTCATAAAAAACACACACAGTGACTCCACACACACTCCACCCTCTATAAAACAGTGACATACACACACACACATACACACACAGACACATTCTTCCTTGCCAGAATCGCCACCCACACCCCTGCGTAACTAAATCCCAGCTCTCGGTCTGGGTCTGACTTTACGACACAGTCTCTCTCTCTCTCTCTCTCTCTCTCTCTCTCTCTCTCTCTCTCTCTCTTTCTCTCTCTGTGTCTTTACTTTCCCCCCTTTCTCTCTGTTTTCATGGATCATCGGAGAGAGCAATTACATCAGCGTCGGTCTGGCGGCCTGGAGATGAAGAGCCGTGTGGCTGTGGGCAAACACCTGGCCGTGGTTAGAGGAGCGGAGCAGGAGGTGGAGATGCAGTGTAGACAGATGTGCTGCAGGTTCTTTGGGTTGTGGGAGGCCTGGAAGCCCAGTGTGTGTTGGGGGTTGGGTTCTGATGGAGAGCACTGGAGCACACATGTGAGAACCCACAAAATATGTGTGTATGTGTGTGTGTGTGTCTGTGTTTGTGTGTGCCTATTTGTAAATCCTGTGTGAGTGTGGTTGAGTCGAATCAGTGAAGCCCTAAAACAACCCCCCATCACAAGCAGTTAACATTACAATCCTTCACAGCAGTCAAAACTCTGCACCACCAAAGTTTAAGGCTATCCGTTCAGCATGTGTCTGCCTTCCTACTTATTGACACAGCCGCAGACATTTGCATTACAAAGGGAAAGTGTTTGAAAATATGCACAAAACATGTCATCTCTGATGTAGCTTCAAGAATGCTTCAAACATGGCCCCAAACAGTGCAAAACTGCACAGAAACTCAAGCATAAAGAAGGACAATAGGATGTTAAACCGATGCTGCGCGGCCGTTTCCTCTCATGTGTTGCTGGGGGATATTCAACTTTAACATTAAGAAAAGAAAAAAGTAGAGAAAAGTGTGAAAATTACTTAAAAAAAGAAAAAAACTGGACTGAAAGAAATTGAGGGATTGAGGGAGAGAGGGGGGGAGAGAGGGGTTGAGGATCATAGAGCTGCTCTTTGACCTCAGTCTAACCTCCAAGGGACCTTAGACAGACATGTGGTTGCCATCTGGCCTGGCTTACCGTTCTATTATACCAGCTGATTTATTCTTAAATGTTACTCCGGTCTTGCTGATGTGGCTGATTTAGCTTTCGTTTTGTTTCATGCACAGGATGGTTTAACTCTTAAAGTGTCATATATTAATACTTTTTATTTTATAAAGATCTTTATATTTTTGTGGTTATTTAAATCAAAGCAATAACCATATTTTAGTTCATCTCCGTGATGTATAACTTACTTCTTATTATAAATGTTGTATGATTGGAATCTAATATACATTTTGCAATAGACAAAAAGTATATTTGCTAAACACTTTCATTTAAGGAGAATTGAAAGAAATATTTTAGGGCAACACTGGACCTAAAAAGTTATTTTCTGACATCACGGTCAGAATATAATAAGATTTATTGAAGTTTTAAAAAAAGGTTTAAATTTGCGAAACTTAACGATCAGATTTGTACTTTTTGGCCAAAACCAAACAACAAGGCCTCAGATTTTCTTCCACTGTGCAGCCTCTGGGTGTTTACACACACATGTTACCAGCTGACATTGAGTGGACATGAATCATAACAATGGAGAGTATGTTAGTTGGTTTTATGTTGAAGATGGAGCTTGGGCAGACCCAATGTAGGAAGCTGCACTCATTAAAATGACAGCTTATATATTCAGACAGACAACCGAGTAAACCACTTCTTATTATGGAGCACAGCCTCTTTTTTAGCCTGTCGACTGGCAGTGAGTACGGGACTCTGCTGCTGTCACCTCCGGACTTCAATTTAAGTTGTGGGAATTGACCAAGCAAAACAAAAGTACAGAGATAGATGGTTTTAGAACCTGCTGTCAATGTGTCCTTCTACAAGTAATGTGGCATGTGTCGTTACCACTCCAGGGTTATGTCATCTGGGGTAGGATGCTCCTTGGGGTCGGACGAGGACCGCCGGTGGACGTCTCTCCAGAGATGCTGATCATTGTCTGATTGGCGGATGGACCTTTGGCCCAGTTTGAGGTTCTGATTGCTTCGGACGGGCTCTTCATTGAGGACATGTCTGTACTTGGCCCCCCACTCCACGCTCACCAGTCCCCGGTGCTCAAAGACCAAACAGTCCGATCGTAGGACCACACAAGAGAAGCTTGTTTCTTGAGTCCTTCAGGTGTGTTTCTTTTTGCAAACTCCGTGCGGGCTGTCATGCGCATTTCCCTGAGGAGAGGTTTCCTTCTGGCCACTCTCGACTGAAGAATTAAGGAGGCCTCTGTGCTCTTGGGAGCGAACATTCAATACAGCAGAACGTGGTGCATTGTCTATATTTTATTTACGTTGTCTATATTTTATACATTGTCTATATTTTATTATTATTTAATTTAATTTACATTGCTGAATATTTGCATATATGTTGTGTGTATATATACATATTTGCATATATGTTGTGTGTATATATACATATTTGCATATATGTTGTGTGTATATATACATATATATTTTATTTTGTATTTTATATTTCGCTTGTATAGTTCATGCACAGTCACTTTTTCTTTCTTTCTTATATTTATATTTTATTCTTGTGTGTGTTTAGTTTATTGGTGCTATTGTGTCCACAAATTTGCCCTTGGGGATTATTAAAGTATATTTCTATTCTATTCTAGCCTCCGTCTTTGAGCTAATTGTTTTGTATCACATCTGCTTTTTGAAAAATTTGCAAAAATGTCTTCAATCCAAATTTTGTGGAACTGAGGACCTTTACCTCCAAATAAAAGATGTAACTTAAGTTAAAGATAAACGGATGAAGGTCAAGCCACTGAGGTTTTCATTTACAGAGCTCGGCACACTTCATTTTATCCAAAGATGCTGGTATTTTTTCCCCACAGCTCTAATCCAACTCAGAGGCACTTGTTGCGGAGGACTGTGAAGCCACACCCCGTCCTAGCCAATTAACAGTCAAATCAACCCAAACAGATTTCCTATTGATAAATCTTTAATGATACCAGGGATTTTACACAAATGCACACTTGACAGTGCTAATTTAAAGCAAATATGAAGCTTGATTAAAAATCCCCCAGGCACGGTGGGGGGAAGATAAATGTTTGAATAATTGATCCGATTTAATTGACGCCACTGCGATGTAGTAAACAGAAATGTTTTGATGTTCATAATGCATTTTGACATTTGGGACGGTTCTAAAGGGAGAGAGAGGTGGAGTTTGAGAAAGTGGGGAGAGATTCACGACGGGGAGAGACTCCATGAAGAGAGAGGAGGGAGAGGAGGGAGAGGAAGGATGTGGAGGGGGACGAAGGCTGCTCTCAATTTACATTACTCCGGATCAAGCCTCCTGTACAACCGCAACTCTGTATTTTTTCATAACGATGACAAAAAATAAATATATATGGGCAGGAAATGTGCCGGTTTATGATAGACAGCCAAAGTGATCAGCAAACACAATGATACACAAGCCTGGGAGGCTGCCTGAGGCTACAGCGCTGAGGGTTGACCTCTAGAATGTGACACTAAACAAGGATGTAAATACTGCGAGAACCGAGAGAGGAAAAAGGAAGAGATAGGAGGGAATGAAGGGGGAGGATGGGGATGGAGGGGGTATTCTTAGGCTGAGCGAGCACATATATGTCGCAGCATTGCAAAACAAAAAAATACGAGCGGGGCATCAGTGTAGACAGAAAACAGAAAAGGGTTTTGACATATTCCACGGGCTCGTGATCCACCGGGGAACTCGCAGAGGTTACACGGCCGCCAGGTGCGGGGCCACCGCTCGTCCGATAAGACACCGATCTGCATGTGCCTGTCTGCTTACCTGTCCTGGTAAACATCCCGGTTATCTGCAAACAAACAGAGTTTACTATAGTGTATATGTATGAATGCATCACATTTTGATGGAACTGCCACGTCGGGCTTCCGGATGCATCTCCGCCATGATGCAATGTACACCCCCGAATACATGAATAGGCAACAAGGAGGCCCTCGCCGTGTGTAGGGGGGGTATAGTGTTGACTGAATTTTTTTTAAAGATGTTATTTTTTATTTGACACGGCTGTTGGCTCAGTGGAGTTCAGAGGACGGGGGGGGGGGGGGGGGGGTAGTGGGGTACAAGACAGCAAGAGGAGGGAGGCAGAAAAATCATGTACGCCGGCCCTGCGTCTGGGGAAGGGCCGGGGTAAACAGCGGTGGGAGAAGCGAGAGGGGACGGAGACAAAAGACAATCAGCCGGTGAGGGAAGGAATCACCATATTGACTGTCATGGGGACAGACGGTATAGAAAGAGGGAGAGGGAGGGGAGGAAGAGGAGGAAGCCAGCAGATAAACAGATCCAAAGATGACAGGCGTGCAGCGAATACGACACACACGGCAAACATGAAAGCACTAACACACAAAGACACCCCCGATACAAAGATACATTGTAGACAGCAAAATAAAGTCACCCAGACCGCCTGCAGGTAATGTAAGTAATTGGCACCATTTGTTTTTTTTCTTCTCCCCCCTCTCTCTCTCTCTCTCTCTCGCACTTTCAATCCGTATCCGACGATGACAATAAGAGTCAAAGTGAAAAACCGGCGCGCTGCGCACACAGTGCACAAAAGGTGGCTAGGAGCGAAGCTGACGTTACAACACGCGCGTTTATGTCGCCTGACAATGTATCGCTTCCACATCAAAGGAAACCTCACCTTTTGCAAAGCAAGCAGGGGGCGAAGTAAGTGGAGGCCCTCGTTTTATTAACTCCCAATCAATAAACATGCAGTCGGCGGCGAGGTAATCAGGAAACACTGGCAAATGGCCTGACAATGTATCAAAGCCGGCGCTCCGAGGCAACGGCACAAACTCTAACAAGCATTTTATTACCGGTAGCTGTTACTGACATTAGTCAAAAACCAAGAGAGATAAAATAGAATAAGGAATACGGCGTGGCTGGCTGAGAGGGCCCCTCGGCTGGGAGTGTGCACCCTGCGCGTTTGATAGCCGCGCGCCTCTTCTTTGATATGATAACAAATAGAAATTGTTTAAAAAAACATCAAATGGGCAGCCGGCGAGGAGCAGACTTGCTGTGACGGATGTCTGGTCTGGGGGTTAATGGAGCCGCCTGGTCCACAGACGTGGGAAGATTCTTTGAGGCGGAAAAGTTGTGTGAAGTCCCACACTGGAGGAACTATTCAGACGTTACGGTCGCAAAACACTCGTGGAAAGTAAAAGCCCTGAATTCAAATGTCTACTACTAAAGTACAGCTGCGTTAGCAGCAGAATGTAGTCGTGTAGCCTACTCAATCTGTAAAAGACACTTATTTTCTTTCTTGCCGGACTTCGATGAGAAGTTTGACACGGTAGCGCTCTCATTCGCAGTCGTACGCTAAACATAAGGCTATACCGCGAGTGGCCGGTTAGCTTAGCTTAGCATGACGACATGAGGGGGGGGGGGGGTGGGGGGGTTCAAAGGTGACACAAGACACAATGACCCTTTGAAGCTCTTTAATTCACAAACGTCACCTAGCTGAGTGTCCAAAAGCAACTAAAAACAACACACTACGATGTTGTGGTAGCTTATATGTTGACATACTATCGACACTTTTGCACTCGTCACTTACATGCACTGTCACTTTAAAGTCACTGTCACTTTAAAATCACTGCTTGTACTTACACTTCAGACTGCCTCTCAATTGACAAATACAAGTTATCAGAATTATTGCACTACTTGCTACTCCCATTTGTCTGTAGTTTAGTTTATTATATGTTACTATATGTGTATTATACGTTATATGTATATATGTTAGTATTATATGTATAGGTTGGTATATGTTTTAGCATATATTTAGTAAGGTTATCTTATGTTATTACATGTAAATTTGTTCCGAGTACTTGTACAGAGTTTATGTCATGTTATGTTATGTTATATTATGTTTTCTATGTTATGCTATGGTAGTTGTTGTGTGATGCCTTGTCCTAAGAATTTCAGTGCCCAGTCTGACCCTGTGACATTCTGTGCATCTGACAATTAAAGACTTGTAACTTGTAACTTTTAACTTATTTGCTAGCCCAAATATAAACCAAGCGTAGTGTCAATCTTCTCATTCAAACTAAATGAGTTAATGCCCCGACATTTCTAAATCTTCTTTTTACTGTCCACTTCACCTGCATCTTCCATAGAGCTCTGTTGTCATGTGACTACAGTTTGGGGACCATGTTCAGGTGTCGGCTTCTCACCCAAAGGATCGCATACAGGTGAGAAATCCATGGAAAATCGCTCCTATACCTCCAGCTAATTTGTTTACTGTTTCATTCCGAGGCATAGCTGATATTAGAAGGAGATCCTGAGCAGTGAGGAAAGGAGGGATGGAGGGAGCTGGGGAAAGAGGGTGGAAAGGGGAGTGGGGAGGGGGGGGTGAAGGAGGGAGGTATGAGTTTACGAGCCGCAGGTATGGCGAATGGGTGAGTGAGAAGATGCAGAAAAGAAGGCGGTGGGGGAGAGAGAGAGGAAAAAAAAAAGAAGAAGAAATTCTCATCCAAATAACTTTCACCCTGTGGGCACTAAAATGCAAATCACAGATCAAAGAGGTTTGGAATGGAAACTAGCAAGATTGGGAGAGAATATCATCAAGCTGGGGTTATATATGTATGTTCAGGATGTGAAAGAGACACGCTGGACTCAGGTAATGGAGCTGACCTGTACTTGAACACTGCCCCCCCCCCCCCACTGCCACTATCATTTCCCCCGCCTGCCTCCTCCCAGGATTGTATAGCATGTACAGTACACTGGGAAAGTAATTTAGTTTCTCCTTACAGTACTTTTCTTCCCTTTCTGTTTCATTCTTGTTTATACAGCCTTTTCATCAGCCGGTGAATGTGCAGTTTACACAGACACAAGCCCCCTCTCTCTCTCTCTCTCTCTCTCTCTCTCTCTCTCTCTCTCTCAGCAGTGGTGAATTCCCCCGCTTATGTGTTGACACTGAATTGATGTTTGGCAACTCCAGCGGCCTGTTTGCATGTCTCGCTTTCCCCTCGCCTCAGCACACGGAAAAAAGGGATGAATGTCAGCAAGAAAAAAGGGAACAGAAGAACGAGCATCTAGAAGTCTGGTGAACACAAACTTCACCGGCTCGAAGTATTCGGTGTTCCATTTTGTTAGATATGGTACAAACCTACAGTGGAGTTCACATCCGTAGCTCCATTACACAGAGAACATGCGTCTATGTGTGTGTGTGTGTGTGTGTGTGTGTGTGTGGGTTGGCCAAGCTAAAGATAGGCACGGAGGATGTGACTCTGAAAGAGGAATCTCCACATTAATTCCTAATTAATGTCTGTCTCCCCATTAATGTGTCTTATTAATTATTCACGTCTGCCTCGTCCACCTGAAGCCGTCTCAACTTTTTTTGTACGCCAACGTCGGATGTGACAACGTTGCCGCGTGGCTCGTATACCTTTGTTGTCGGGTTGTGACTTAAACTGGCAAAAAACAAAGTGTTTCATGTCACAATATGAACAGTTTTTGGAGATGTGTCCATGACGCTTTTGTCTTTTCGCCGTCACGGCTACATATTGTGACACCTCCCAGCCTGTCAACATGCATTACCCCCCCCCCCCCCCCCCTCCCCCCGTAGGCTATGGATATTTAGTTTGCAGCATTTATTCCAGTGGTGGAAAGTATCTAATTTCTTAATTTGAATGCTGTATTTTAGTACAGTATGGACTTTACAAGTGTTTTTAATGTTTTTAGTTGATATTACTCTATAGTTTCACACCAGATTTGAGTGAGGAATATGACGTCCCACTAACGAGGGAAGTGGGAACAGGTGAGCGGCACTGACGAGGGCCAGGTGAAACTAATTAGGGAGGAGCAGACAAGAAGTCCAATTGAACATGACCCAAGACGATGGCGACAACATTCAGTCTCTTTATTCTTCCTTACCCCATCACTCATCATGTCGTGACCTCTGAGCTTTATCTTGTGACCCTCCAGAGGTAGCCTGACCCCTAGGTTGGGAACCAGTGGATTAATCTATTGTAAAAGATGCATTGCGACATCTGAATGCTTCTTCCTCCACTAAAGTATCTTCCTTGCCTTGATTATCCACCATCTTTAAATGAAGACCTTGAGAATCCATATATATGCCGAACACAAATAAACTGCCACTTTATTCTGTAAAAAAATAAAATAATCCTACACCTTGAAAAGGAAGCTTCTTTTCTCCCCCACAAAGTAAAGGTTAATTTCCCAAAGCTTCCGTATCTCTTCTTCTGAGACCGAGCAGGTATTCATTCCGTTGCACTTTCTGCGCGTGCCATCTGCATCGGCGCCAAAGCCCTCCTCCGATGTGGATTAGCGGTTCGCAGCACTTTGACTCTCACTGTCACAGGATTTTAAAACACAGCTGTTTTTTTATTGTATTTTAGAGTTGGTCAGCACAACCTGTGCAGGGCCACACTCCTCCGTCTGCATCCCGCCGTCCTCAAAGAAACTGTCTGTTCTACGCTATCAGTTCTTTTTCCCGTGGCATTTGCTTTTCAATGTAAATCTTTAATCCTCCCTTCTCCCCTTTTCCTCTCCGCACCTTTTCTTTGTGTTTGTTTGTCCATCCGTCCTTTCTCTCGCCGTGAACCTCCACATCCCCTTTGCTGTTGCCAGCCGTCCACATTTTTTTGTGCGCTCGGTGTTTCCTGCTTTGTAATCTGATTACTTCATGGCAGGAATTAGTATGCATATTTAATGCGGTCCACCCCCCCCCCTCCTCCTTCTTCTTTTCTCCTCTCCGTCTTTTATTCTTTTTAAATCTTGATGAGTGATGTGGGGAGGAATGGAGGTGGGGTGGGGTTGCTCCTCTTGCATGTCTGGCGGATATGCCAGGGCCGTGCTAATAAATGACAGCTGATTTATGCGTCTGTATTCTTTTATTTATAAAAAAATAGCAAGCAGGCTGATTTCTGATATTAATAATACAAGTGGATCCACTTTGATTAGGCTTCTGTGGAGAGCTGTGCATATTCAGCATTACAATTAAAGCCTCTGATGTGAAATAGGAATGACACGCTAATGAAGCGAGCTAGCGAGCCTGAACCGCGACTGTCCAACAGCATTACGGCCCATCTCGGATGAAGAGTAATTATACGAGGAACACTGAAATGTCATTAAAAATCCTCAGTAAGTGATTTAACCCACCATTCCTCACTAATGCTAGATATTTTTTTTTTTTCTTCTTTACCAACCCTGAACCCCCACATGATCAACTCCCATATATATATATATATATATATATATATATATATATATATATATATATATATATATATATATATATATATATATATATACATATTTTTATATATATATATATATATATATATATATATATATATATATATTTATTTCTTTAATTTTTTACGAGACACAACTAAAAGTTCCCCAAACCAAAAAAAGGCACCCGATTCCTTAACCACAAACACATTTGAGAGCTTTGGAGACAAAGACATACCATTGCATTGTCCTAATTTAATTGCAGTACTCTGTGGTGCCGGTGGTGGTAGGTAATTGAAATCATTCCATTAGAAATTCCATTATGAATTGGTGATTAAGGCCAGAGGTGATTACCATGGATTAAAGATGATAGTTGGGATTTTTCCTTTTTGGCATAACCTCTCCAGCCACCTGCACACTATCCACCTCAAACAGCTTGATTTATCACCGCTTACATGTTGGGGGAAGAAAGTACGAGAGAGAGAGACAGATACGACGTGTGAAGAAGAAAGAACACAGGCGATAAAGACTGTGTTGTTTCTAAGAGGATTTAGTTAATCTGATTCTGCCGCTTCTTGTTTGATGTGCTTATTTTTTGGGGGACAAGACCGGAAAGCTTATTGTTGTTGTTGTTGTTAAAGCACAACGAAAAACAAACAATGAGCCATATCATGTCACCATATCATATTCATTAGTCTCATTGTCAAGTCTCTCTGTGCTTGTGTGGGTGAGTGTGGTTGTGAGGGGGAGAGAGGACCTGATAGTGTGTGTATGTGTGTGTGTGGATAATGCCACAGGCAAGAATTCATGAATATCAGCAGTTTCTCACCATTTTGTTGGGTTAATCCCTTGTTTCAGTTGGAGAAATCGACGCTTCTCTTGCATACATTATGCCGGTGCCTTCACATCACTTCCCCACAAAGTGGAAAGCACCTTTTACGTCAGGTCGGTCTGATGTGACGATGAGTGAAGTTTTATGTATCGGGGTCACACCGTCTTTTTTTGTTTGTGTCTAGCTCAGCAGCTCCTCTTCGACAGCGTGGAGCATCAGATGTGTAGCGATGGGGCAGGTGGATGAAGATTTACATGAAAAACAAAGTGACCAGTGGAAAACACAGTATGCAGTGAGTCTGATTCTCATGGGAATGTTTAGTTCTACTGGTTTTAGTGGAAGTTTAGAGATAAGGTTTTTATATAATTGTGAATAATGTGAAAGCCATGGGTGGGGTGGGTTTGTGGGTGGGTGTTTTATTATTCAATAATATTATAATTATTTGTTATTATGTTTTTCTTTTTTTTTGTTATTTAATTTTGTAAGTTTTTTTTATGTCCTGTTTTCTTTTTTACAATTGTAATCTGATTGAAACATACACAAACAAATAATAAAAATACATGTTATTTGATCCCTGTATAATATATTCTGCAATATCAATAAAGTATATATATATATATATATATATATATATATATATATATATATATTTATATATAAACCTGACATGCTTAAACCAGAAACTGTAAACGTCCAACACTGCTGACGCGGCAAAACACGCCACTCCTCTGAAGGCATCCAACATGGAGCCCAACGCCTTGTGGCACCCAACTCGGCACCGGGTGGGCGATTTACTGGAAGCCGGGTGGGGCGGGGGAGGGGAGGCGGCGCAAGAGTCCCCTCGCCCGCCACCCATCCGAGCATCGTGCCTCCGAGCTATGCAATTATTTTTGCACTGCTCCCAATATCAACTTGAGAGCAATGCAAATTATTTAAGACGCGCTTTTCAGGGCTCGCAATTATAATAATGATGATCTCAATTAGCGTTGCCATTGCCTCGGACTATTTAGCAGGCAATTTTGCAGCCCGGGGGCGAGGGTCTCCTCGGGAGCCCGACACGCATCGTCAGGTCCGAAGTGGTGGAGAGAGGAAGAAAGAGACAGGGAGAGAGAGAGAGAGAAGTTGGCACTCTTAATCAATAAACTGCGAGACTAGAGATATTTACCACCCAATCCCACGAGGGGACGGCTCATAAATTGACCTAATTGGTCAGTGTTGGAGATGAAATATAAATGATGCCCGGAATCTAATGCACAAGGGCAGGATGTACGCCATTCGGCCTCGCACCGTCGTACCGGGGAGAGATAGCTTTAACACGTCAGGAAGTTAAAGGAGCATTTCCAAATGTGTGGAAGTATTGTGTTAGAAGCTCACCAAACAACTCGCTCTTTCAGGAAAATTAACCCGCATTTCAGAGCATTCTCCGCGCCCCGGCCTCTCGTGTGGGTGTACTGCTCTGCCACTGTATATTAAAGGGGACTTCTCCCCCCCCCCCCCCCCTCCGCCCTTCCACACCATTCATGTGGAAAAGGCTTGCACCACCAGCTACCCTTTTCTTTTATTCATCATCCTGTAAATAACTCCACTTTATGAAAAGCAGCCAGTGTGACTCACGGATACCTCTCTAACCACAAGCCATTATTATTTCATAGCCTTTGAAAGAAGGGGTCTATACAGCGAGGGAGGGGGGGGGGCTCTCACACTTTAATGCCGGAGCTCCCTCTTGATGTTGTGTAGTACACAGCGGCCCTTGTTGCACGCCGTACGCCATCCCTCACTTGAATTCACAAACACTTCCAAGTGCATAAATAGCACAGGGGGGGGGGGGTTTGTGAGCGAGCTAATGCTCTGGAACGCCGTTGCTGAGGAGATAACAGGAAGCTGCCATGGCTGATGCCTGAAACTGTCATGGGGGGTGTGTGTGAGGGATGTCCGTGTGTACTTTTATGAAAAATGCTGTTGTTCTGACCTCTCACGGGACATCATATGGTAAAGGAAAAAAAAAAGAACATGCATCAGCGTTACGATTAAATGACCAGCGGACATGATTCAAAGGGTCCCACGATGTCCCAGAGCGCCCTTCGGAACGTGTCGAAGGCTCTCGGCATGCAGACGAGCTAATGGGCAACCTATTGGTCACGGTTAGATTCGGTTTGAATCTCAATGAGGGTGTCAGCGTGCGGCTGCTCCATGACCGACAAGGTGCGGTGGGCCTGCTGGAGTTGATTTAGCCACGCGGGCCTGTCATAGCGTTTTATCGGTCAACATCCATCAATCGGGGGTGGGAGGGTGGGGGGGGGGGGGGGGGAGGCTAAAAGGCGTGGCTTTTTCTTCTTCCTTTTTCTTTTGAAGTGTCAAGATGGGAAAGCGGACGAGGAAAAAAACGCGTGATGAAATTTCACGTCTTTTGTTTTTTCTCCACGCGATTGCGCCGCTTTTGACGGTAATCGTGCTCTACGTGAGCGTGACAACAGACTTTACAGGATGGTTTGCGCCCCCCCCCCCCCAAAAAAAAGAAATGAGCGCGTAGCCGAAGAATGAAGCCGAGTCGGGCGAAGTCGCTCTGACGGGGCGGTACCGCGGTGCATTCTGGGAAACATGCGTGCGTGTGTTACATGAAGGCAGTGTGGGCTTGAATCCTACAAAGGCTAAACCCATTACAGGTCCATAGGGGTGGGCGATGTAGTGCCTTGTCCCACTCTTCTAAACAAGTCTCCAGGTGATGGAAGCCCCGAACAAAGACTTGTAACGTACACATTAAACTTTAATTATTATTTTTTTCTCTCTCCCCCAACCCCTTCCTTCACATCTCCGAAAGTAGCAGCTCACGAAACGTTAAAAGTGGGCGAGATGTTCATGTCTGTGCCTTTGTAGAATAAAAGATGTATGTGTGTGTGTATGTGGGGGTGGGCTAGTCTCTGATGCTGGAGGTAGTAGACAGTTGCTTTTCAAATTCCAAGTTTTGGTCCTTTATTTTATTCAGCAGTGAAATGCCATGAATACAGAAAATAATAACGTCTGTTACAATTCTCAACCACGACCTTCTAATGTCAGAGAACCTTTAACGTATGGACACGGTACACAGTAATGAAAAGTATCAAAACAAGTAGTTGAATCTCGATCAAAAGGGAAATGAAACAAAAACTGAAAAAAAAAGTTTTTCACCAATTACATAAACATATGTTTGCTACAGTCCCAATTTACTGTATACATAGGGGGATCATTTTCCCAATTATTAGAGAAGGATAGCAGTAGAAAGGATACATGACTCAACTGCCAGACATAATGCTTCATAAAGTATGCACAGAGGTACAAGCAATAAATACACACATTAGGTTAAGCCTTACAGCTACGCAAAGCAGATGCAGAAAAAGCAGGTTTTGCTATTCTTAGCGAGCAATGAGAGAGAAACAGTAAAAATTCAGGTAAGTCAGAAAAGAAACACTGAGATTTTTTTTTTCTCTTAGAAAAAAGTCTGGTAAATTTATGGGTCCACCAACATTTTTTTTTACATAAGTATGCACAGTTATCAAAATACAGACAAAATCAACCCAGAAAATCCAGACAATCCTAAAATCTAGTGGAGGAGCAGATCGCAGTTCTGGAGGTCTTTCTGGTATTATGTGCAAGCAACTATTTTAGACATTTTTTTTAACTTAATTTATACAAAACCCATGCAAATCTACAGGTAATATGCATTCTGTGGCTGACAGGTTGTATCCCTCCCAAAACAGTATATCTGAGGTAACGCGCTCCTATGCGTTGGTACGTACATTTAGGCCATCGTCCCGATGATTTTTATTAGTATTCTTTTTATCGATTCTTGTTTCCAGTCCACCAAATGATTTTTTTTTTTTAGACATGCATTTTTAAAACACAATATTCCCTTACAGGTAATCTATACATTATCATTCTACAAATGTTTGAGGACAACCTATTACGATGCAAATCTTCCGTATCTTGACGCAGGGAATGTAAACGTTGGTTTGAGCCACGTCCGATGAGCTTTTGTGGCGTTCCAAATAACTCGTGCAATCCGTCGTAATTAGTTCTGAATTTTGTTGCGCAGAGGTAGAAGCTTTTAGAAAGCCTTTTTTTGGGGGGGCGGTAAGTGGGAGAACCCTTTTTTTTCCTTCTCTTCTTTTAGTTTGAAAGACGCGGCGTCCTCTTTATTTGGTGTGATAAGATTATTAAGAACGTCGTCTTCAAGTCGTTTTCCGCTGACTCCAGCTCAGTATTGAAGGGATAAGCTTTGTTCCTGGGCCCAGTACCCTCTTGACATGGAACTGGCGCGCACGTGTGTGTGTGTGTGTGTGTGTGTGTGTGTATTTACAGGCTGCGTGTTGGTACAGTACTGCACGTGTGTGCGTGTTAAAGCTCTCGGCTTGGCACAGCGCTTGAAAACAGTGTTTCCATTTTGGTCGTTACAGCACAATACGAAGCCACTCGGCGGTTCTTTGACAGCGTGTCCCGCAGCCGGAGAGCCGTTAGCCGAAATAAGAGGCTGCGCGCGCGCGTGTGTGTGTGTGTTCGCCTGCATGTATGCTGACAAGGTGTATATGTGTGTGTTGGTGTTTTAGCATTTTGTTATCCCATACAAGAGGAGGCAGAATTTTGTGTAACTTTGGTTTACTGAAAACAGAAATGACCATTAAAGCAACAACACTTTTCTAGATGAGATTAGCTGCGGAGGGAAACGAGGGGGACGTAGTCTTCAAGTGAACTACTTCCTCTTTCGTCCCCTCTGAGGACCGAGTGTGTTATAAACAGCTGGTTACCCATACGGAGGGATATCCGTATGGTTTAGAAGCTATGAACCCCACAAAGAGTGCTGGATGACGTTAAAGCTAATGTCACCTAGAAAAGGTGAACTTTCACCTAAGATATCCTCTTCCTCAATGGCTATTATTATTTGCTTTTACATGGTAACCGAGCCATTTCATATCAACTTGAAATTATGACTTATTTGGCTTCACTAGATATTTCTCATGTTTGGTTAGCGATGTTTTCAGTTTCGGTTTTTTTTTCGACGCGGCTCGGAAACAAAACCGCCACGGAAATAAGACGTGACATTATTTTTCGACAGTCCCACTTAGAACAATACATATTCACCAGGTCAGAAAAGAAAGAAAAGAAGAAAGAAAAAAAGATTGTGGGAATAAAACAACTAACGTGTGATGTGGCGATGCATAAAAAAAGAAGAAAAGAAAAGAAAAGGAGAAAAGAAACTTCACAACTACACAATGTTTCTGCACTTCCATTGAATACACAAATGTTTTGTTTTGGTCAGGATCCACTTTTACAGTTATCTGCTCTCTACCAGTCAAATCACAAAAAAAATAAAGAAATGCCTGCAGTTCAAATATCACATCACCTTTTGACCTATTAGTACGTCTGGCAGAACATCTCCAAAGTGGACATTCAACGAGTTATCAAATTACACATCAAAACCCATCAGCATTTACTTCCCTCCCCCCCAGCCCCTCCCCCGCCCCTCCCCCTCTCTCTTTTACATCGTGATCATCTTTGTATAGGGCTAAATGAAACAATCCCAGAGGTTATTCGAAGGTAGTTTGCGGAACAAAAGCTTCTCTTTGTACTAGTTTAAAGTCACAGAAGACGGACCAAGAGGAGTTTGGTGGCTTCTGCCTGTAAGCTATTGGCCATTGCTCGTGTTGGCTTTGGTTTCTAGCTGTTGCCTGTGACTGTTTGCAGGTAGACAAAGCTTTAGAACGAGGAGGTAAGGAGAACAGCGAGAAGGAAATGATGCGCAAATGCATTTGTTTTGTAAATGGTGCTTTATACAAACTACTATTTCCCCTCCCCATCTTAATTTCCTTTTTTTTCTTCTTTTTTTTTGAAACTTTTAATCACAAACAGATAATAGACTGGAAGTCAACTTTTTTTTTTTCTTCTTCTTTTTTTCCTCTCCACTTTTCTTTTCTCTGGACAGCTGCAACAACAGTCTGGGTACCGCGTCTCCACTACTGCTGTGATTCAGGGAATGGCATTTACAGTTGTTGGTGTCTAAAACAAACAAAAAAATCTGATTTGGAAATTAACGATGGGAAATAAAAAAAAAAAAAAAGCTAAAAATAATATACTGGTTTTCATTATAGTAGCAACATACAGGCAGTGACACACATTTCTGAGACTACTCCTGTGCAAATGATAACAGAGCAACAACTTGAATTGAACCAGCAATCGTCTCTAGACACGAACAACTACTGGGGGGTTGGATTATTCACAAACATAAAACGTCTTCCTTTTTGGCAGTATATGAGGCCGCTAGCTTTCAACAGAACATGATTTGCTCATTTGTTTCATGTCCCCCCCCCCCCCCCCCCATCCGTGAGTCCGTCATCCTCGTACTGTGTGTGTGGCCACGCCTCGTCTAATGAAATAGGTCTCAAAGAGTTAATTCTTCTAATCAGACATCTCATGCCTGTCATGTGTGGGGATCCCAAAGGGCTGCAACAAAGAGTTCCTTTGGACCGGGCTCCATCCGGATGCATGCTCAATAAATAGTCCCAGTGGTGAGAGAGACAGAGAGAGAGTCAGCTGTGGTCGCTTGGACTGTGGAGTGGTTTTTTTCGAGTCTGCAGGAGGTTTGTGTGAGGGTAACAGTGCGGCTGGGGGGAGGGGCATGTCGACCAAAAGCGGTGTCCTAGTCACTCCAGGTCCTCTGATAAGTTCCCTTCCTCCAGCTCCCGGTCGTCGTCCAGCTCTGGACTGTGATTGGCTGTCGTCACCAGTGACATCGGACAGTCGTCTTCATCCATGTTGAGCGGCTCCTCCTTCACGTAAATGGGCCTATGACACGGTCACATTGACGAGAAAACGTTAGCTGCTTTATAACCAATAGCCGATAGCACTCGTCATTGATGTCATTTTGAATTTCCTGCATATTATACAATTTTTTTGCAGTTAAGAGAGTAAAGAAATTATCGGAAAACCAAATTATAACCAATTTTCTCTGGTCATTAAGCAGTTTCTGTGCACACGGAATACACAATGCGGGGCTCGGCTCGCAGATGAATATGTTGTCTTATCATAACACAGGCAGATAACAGCCAGTACATGCATTATCTAGTGCAAGTAACAAGCGTGTTGTTTGCGAGACGCTAATTTGACACGATGCCTCACGTCTACTGTAAGTAAGCGCATGAAAATTGCATGAAAAGCACGGCCCCTGGAAGGCCGATAAGCTGCGATGTTCCAGACATGTTTGGCATTTAAAAGTTTACTGATGACACCAGGTTGAAATACATGAAAAAGAAGGGAAAAAAAGGGGGAGAAAAAAAACAGGCCACATGATAAATAATGGAGAATTTCTCATCCCCGAGCCCCCTGGAGCAAAAGGCAGAGGAGAGGCTTTTTTATCTAGTTAATAGAAAGCGCAGCCACTCGTTAATATGCAGGGGCTGTGCGTGTCGCTCCTCAAGAGGAGAAACCGGCAGCTCGGTTCTGCCATTAATCAACTTCAGCGCCGGCAGTTGGCTCGGACACCATGATACATGTTTTTAACTCTAAATGGATGAATATCTTTAGCCACTGTCAATAGGCGGTGGGCCGCCGCTCCCTTCAGAACAACAGAGGAGTGGGCGGAGGAGGAGAAGTGTTGGGCGAGTACAAAGAATAATAACGCTGTCACACACAAACAAGGCACAACATGATCCGGGGCGCCGGTCGGGGAGCGGGGTTTGTGCCACGATGATAAATCTGACAAAACCTAATTATTTCTGACGCATCGGACGCATCAGACAATCCCCCCAGACGATGAGGAGGAGAGGGAGAGAGAGGGAGAGAGAGAGAGGTGGTGCGTTAGGTCTCGTCGCCTCTCTCCTGGGTTGGTTCATCAGTGGGGGAAGGTTGTTTTTTTTGTATTTGAAGATCATTTAAAAAAAAAAAAGGTACAGGTGATTTTATTATTCAAACCAAATACTGTAAATGAATATTCTGATGTGTTGGGATGAGAAGAAGAGGCGGATATGTTTCTGTTTTCTGGGATTCATAAATGCAGCGAGAGGAAAAAGAGAAACACGTAAACAGAAACACTCACACACTTTATGAGCGAGTAAATTAAATGATGTCGTTGTTTTTGTGAAATACAGTCAAATTAGATCATTTATGTTCTTTTATGTCAGTTATTGATTTGGATTTTTTTCTTTTTATAATTGACAAACATTCTCCGTCTCCAGTCTTGTTAAATTCTACTTTTTATAATAGTAATATGAGTTTAGGACTTTTGGGCATAAATCTATCAAATGAATAAAAAAAAAGGATATATTATTCCATGAAGAGAATAACTATTATCATTTGTATCATGATGACATCATTCATAAAGGATAAAGGAACATGCTAACACTTCATTTGAGGTCCTTCTATTCAGCATCTTATAACCCCTTTATTAAGATTATTTTAACGAGGAGTTTATAATACAGGATCATGAAGGATATTTTTAAGTGATTAATACAGGCACAGTATTTTTTTTTTTTTTTTTTACAGTTTTATCATTTATTCTATTTATACACCAGCCTCAAATTAAAGGCGGCCACAGTCGTAGTTAAAGTTGTAAACAAAAACACAAATCTGTTCACAACCACGTGCGAGTTGTGCTATACACCGTTTATTACCGTTTTATACAGCGCTCATTTTATATAAGCTGTTTGTGCGGCTTTGAAGAAAAGATATGCAGCTCCACATTCACGGGCCTGAGCCTTCTGACACTTTATTAAAATTATGTGGATGAGCCATTTAGTACATAATGGCGAGCTGCCATTATTGAGTCACTCAGGAATAAACGCCGGACTTTGCGCCGTAATAAATACGCGGCGCTCGGCGTCGGCGTGTGTGTGTGTGTGTGTGCCTCGGAGATGCCGGCTCTCACATCAATTGGAGATTAGCACCGGCAATCATGCAGAGGTATGTCAGGGATGCAAATAAGGTCATTAGTCCACGGACCTAATGGTAGGTCGGGAGAACAGGAGGAGGTGGCGTGGGAGGAGGAGGAGGAGGAGGAGGAGGAGGAGGAGGAGGAGGAGGAGGCGGCGAGGACCGAAGATATTCATAACGTCTCCCTGCGATTCATTAACCAACACCAAACAATTTGATGTGGCGGCACAAGGCGCCGGGCGATAAAAACAGAGTGGGATATTACGGGGATTTGATTTGCTTTTTGATCTGCGGCAGGAAGTTGGATTCTAGGAATTAATGTTCGACTCGGGTCGCCCTCATTTCGCACTGATGGTACAGTGGTACAGAGTCTCTCCTGGTGTACAGCACCGCTCCCGAGCTTAACACCTTAAGGGTCCACGTGAGTGCAATCAAACACACACACACACACACACACACACACACACACACACACACACACACACAAGTGTGGCCCGGGGCGGTCTGGCATTAACCTTCAGAGTAGGTTATGGGGATGGAGAGGTTTGTCTAATTGTTGGATGGACTTGGTGGTGCTGAGGAGACTCCCGCCGAGAAGGAAAGGCCTTCAAGGTGACGCGCTGTTTGGTTTAGTGCTGCGCGCCGCTCCATTATTTAAACAACACGCCGGACGGAGAAAAAAAAAGACGGTGATGAAAAACACATTTCTTCCATTTTGAGGTTGTCGTGGCTGTGTAAAGGCAGGCGGTTATGGAGGGAGGGATGGAGGGATGGATGAATGCATCCTCATCCTCCATGGCCACTCATGTCGGTGTCAAGGCAGCGTGGCCAGAGAAAAGAGAGAGAAGAGAGAGAGAGAGAGAGAGTGTCAATGCTGTCTGGTTACTAAAAGTTAGATGACCTGGGGGAGTGGGAACACTGGGATTTGCTCCACTTAACACCCCGTTTCTGAGAGCGGGGTAAACACGTCCGGATAGATTAACGCACAGACGTCTGCTCGGGCCGGCCAAACCCTTTCTTCCCCCTGTTCTCACAGATCTCACTCGGAGTGCTCCCTTCATCCACTACACACGGGGCATTAACGTGAGGTTTCTGTTGGCGTGGCGGCGTGCGTTCCCCTGCACGCCGGCTCAGGTCGTTTCAGACACTCCTGAAAACTCACATGAGATTCTCTCTTTTTTTATAAATTGTTTGAAACAGTCTCTTTCTCTCTCAGCTCCATTAAACCAGAGATGGAGGGGAAGAGGAGATATTTTTTTTAAAGTAATCACACTTACTCAATATTAATAGGAACAGACCTGTATAAAATAAAGCAGCTAAAACCCCCGTAATGCGGACGGCGGTGTAATTAAAGATGAATGTGTAATGGAGACTATTTATAGAAGTTGAACCGACTGTTATCCAAATCGTGGGGGCTCACTTCAGGTGTGAGCAAATGTGCCATTCAAACAGAACCAAAGCGACTCGAATACGACACACTGGGAAGTGAACCTTGCCCTCGGGTCGCGGCGTGCTGAAGAACATCCTGGCACTGTGGGTTAAATATCAAGCAATTAAACTAACAAAGGGCGTAAGGACAGCAGGGTTGAGAGCGGGGGTGGGTGTGCTTGAATTCTCAAATAGGTACTCAGGAGGAAAAAGAAATGTTGGATGTGCTAGTCAGTGTGTGACACAATTATCTCAGGAAGGGATTCTGGGTCAAAGGATAATGAGTTCACTCGGTTTGTACTCTTATTTTCTTGACTACTGTATTTTCCAACAGTAGAAATAAAAACAGGAGATGATGAGGGCGTTACCTCACACATGTACCAGTGTCAGTAAGGTTCAAGGTTCAAGGTTTTTTATTTGCCCTCTGTGCCTAGACCAGCAGTCCAGACACATCGGAATAGTTTTTGCAGGGCTCTCCGAGTCAGCAGAGTGACAAAAGAAACACACTATAATAATAATAATAATAATAATAACAATAATAATAATAATAATAATAATAATAATAACAGTAATAGAGATGTAATAGAAATGTGAAAAAATATATTTTTTAAAAGCACTGTACAATAAACAGTGTGGTAAAGTACATGCATTTACAGTATTAACAGTATTAAGTACAGATTTTAACAGGATATCAAAAATAAACATAAACATAAGAAAGAGTGCGGAGATAATAAATAGCTAAGAAGGCTAGTGCTGTGCCTAGCTTGTAAACAAAGGAAACAGTAAGTGTGTGTGTGTGTGTGTGTGTGGGGTGATAGTCTGTGGGCACTCACATGCGTACTGGCGGGGAGTACCCGGGGCTGCCGTGTCCGTTGGTGTCCAGGTGGTCGAGTGAGCCGTTGAAGCCGTCGTGGGCCGAGTGCATCATGGTGGGGGGGCTGCCGCCCAGCAGCCCGTGGGGGCTCCCGCCCAGCATGCCGGGCGGGCTCAGGCCCGTCAGGATGGAGGGGTCTCCGCCCAGGAGGCCGTGGCAGCCGCCGCCCATCGGGCCCGAGGAGCCGCTGTTCATGAGGCCGGGGGTCCCCAGCAAGGGCAGGGAGGTCTCAGCCAGAGCCGCCTGCAGCCACGTCAGAAGGGGAGAACAAGTCGAAGAGTGTAAAGGCTGAGGAATGGCGAGCGATCCGTACGAGAGGAGAACATGGCGGCGGGGGGGGGGGGGATTCAACCGAGTCATTATTGAAACACACTTGTCTCTTATTCCCCCCCCCCCCCCTCCGGTGACACCTTGCTGACAACTACCTCCCCTCCAGCTGCCATTAAGATGCCCTTGTGTGGTTATTAAAAAAAAATAAAGTCACCCAAAACTTTTACCTCCGAAATAATAAAAACTCCTGACACTTTCGCCTGCTGCGCATTAAAGTTATATACAGCGATTACATTTTTTGTTAAAGTTTTGGCCATGAGCACCTCGCCGGCGTGCTCTACGAAAGCCAAATCACTTATGACAGCTTAGATAAATATTAATGCACATGCCCTTGCATTTGCACACGCCGCTATCAATCTGGGGTTGGCTGCACTCGGCAGAAAGAAGAGATGGAGGGGGGGGGGGGGGGGGGGGCGGAGGAGAGGAGAAGGGACAGAACGAGAGAGGGGCAGTTGCTTCCTGATTCGACCACAGGGTGGCCTTCTGAGTCCGACGGCGCACAGGAAAGAGAGGGAGAAGGGCAGAGAGATGGAGAGAGACAGAGAGAGAGAGGAAGGTGAAAGAGAAGAGATACAGAGAAAGAGGCGGAAACGCGAATGTAAGGACAAAAAGAACCCGCTTGCTCTTCGCCGTGCGCGCGTGTGTGTGTGTGTGTGTGTGTGTGTAGTAACGCCGAGCCCTATTGTTCACGGCAGCCGTGCTCCCTCAGTCAGCCGTCAGGCAGCCGTCTTGCCTGTCAGTCACACCAACAGGCAGCCGGTGAGTCAGAGCTTCTCTGAGGCTTTTGATTCATACCTGTAAGCTGGCGTTTAGTGCACTTCCATAGCCGAGACTGGAGGGCAGGTTCTTGACAAGTGATGGGCTTCTGGATACACAGAGAGAGAGAAAAAAGAGAAGAAGAAAGAAACGAGTTAAACCGGGAACTTGTTTGTATTAAATGCAGCAATTTAAACAGAAGATATATAAAATATTAGTAACCGAAGAACAAATTGCAAGGCTTGAATAGTCCATACAATAAAAAAAAAAGTAGGAAATAAGTGGACAGAAAAGGAGACGGAGAGAGCGAGCGTGTTTTCAAAGGAGAGGACTTCATTTGGCCCTCTGATGTCAACGACCTTCAGATCTAGATGTGAGCACAGGTGACGGGACTCGTACCCTGTGATCTTCTGCGACCTGCGTTTCTGGTACTCCATCTCGTCGACCGTCCACACCGCCCCCTTCACGTTCTCCACGCGCACAAAGCACTTGTGCAGGCTGAGGTTGTGGCGAACGGCGTTCTGCGGAGACACACGAGACACAGGTCAGGGGGGATGAGGTAAAGAGCCAATCACATTCATTCATTAAGCATCGAGAAAAAAGAAAAAAACGAAAGGCTTGGAAATTGATTTTTTTCCCTTCCTCCTTGCATTTTGAAGAAATTCTTAACATTCACGCACCATTGATTTAATTAGTAAAAATTGAGTGAGAGCGAATGCTCTTACAAGTCCTGCACACAGTACATATCAATCAGAGTAAGTAGGCTAAAAGGAGGTAATCAGCATAGCGAATGGCTTATGGTGGTGACAGAAGTGGTAATGCCGGCCTTGATAATGGTGATGTCAGTAACCCTTTCTGCTCCAGGAAAGCATTTCTCTTAATGGACACATCGCTTTAAAGATGACAGTATTGCAAGAAAAAAAGACAGTCATCGGGAGGCCCTCGTGTCAGTGTGTGTGTGTGTGTGTGTGTGTGAAAGAATAAGGAGGATTAAGGTGAACTGTATCTGACATCTATATGTCCAAATATTCTCCGTGGTGTCACATCGGCTGTTGAATACATGCTTAAATGACACATTTCCTCTCGATTGTATGACGAAAAGCTGTGTTTGGATTAAAGCGGCGTATATCGGTCGTACAATAAACCAGCGAGGTGTCTTCATTAATTACAAAATAAGGGAAACCTATTGAAAAAAGCCCTCCTATATTAATATGACCATACGGCCATAATTAAAACATGCATCAGACTCTACAAATAATAACCTTGGCTTTAATATCCCTGCCTCTCGTATTTATCATCTCCCTTAGCTCGGTGTGTACCGCTCGTTCTCCGAGAAAAAAGGGACAAAAAAAAGAAGAAGAAGGAGAAGAGAAAAAAAAAACTCATAAGCAGATCTCGCATCTGACCTGAAAATCCCAGGATTTGATTGATCTTAATGCCCATGGCTCTGAATATGATAATTTTAATATTAATGAGCAAATGAGCAGTTTTATTATGCATGCTATATAGTTAGAACTAATAAGCTTCTGGGTGAGAGAGAGAAAGAGAGAGAGAAAAGGGGGGGGGGGTCCTTCTTTTGAGCTGTTGAGACCAAGCTGAGATATTAAACTACCTTTCATTTCTTTCTTTCTTCTGTCTCTTAAAAAAAAGAAGAAGATAAAATACAAATTTTGCCCATTAATCAGATGACAAGCGCTGATCGTCCCACCGATGCTCACAAAGGCAACCGTGGAGATGTGGATGTAAATAGATCACCTCGGTTATTGTGCGCGCCGGGAGACGGAATCTTTCTCTAAAGTCGCTGTGATAGCGTTAGCGCTATTTCATCACAGGAATAAAAGGGAGCTTGTTTTTTTTCTTCCTCTCTCTAAAGCACGAAAAATAAACAAACATTTGAAATGGTACACGTGTGCAGCAAACAACCGGCAAACAACACCTCTGAGAACACGCGGTGTCATAACATCGCCGCCCGCTGTACCCGGCTAACGGGGGAAAAGGGCACCGATCCCTCTGCATGCCCTCCTGAATTGGTGATCACACGCCCATGCGCTCATTTGCATCCCAAATCCAAATTAATTCACTTTGCTAAATCTAGTGGCGCGCCGCGTCTCGCATACTGATGAGCGGGGCTCGCCGCGCGTCTCTCCCTCCAGTGCTGTGCTCAGCCACAAAGGGGCGAACAAGGCGGCTAACGAATGACGCGCCAGGGCCACGGGACACAAAACACACCGGCGCCGTTAGCCGGGGCTTTCTTTATCAGACACACACACACACACACTCCGGGTGAGAACACTGCGGGAGAGACGTTTTTTTACCATCTTTGTGGAGGAAGACGGGACAATAAAGTTGTCGGGACAGACGTACAAATGGGCCTTTTGCGTACTACCTCCGATTCTCACGTTAGCTCCTCATGAACGCATCTTTAAACCACAGTGTGTGTGTGTGTGTGTGGGTGTGTGTGTGTGTGTTTGCCACATCTTTGGCCTACTCCAGTCGCATATAGCCGAGAGCTGGTTAACAGGCCAACAGCCATCTTTCTTTTTAATTAAACCGATGGCAATGCGAGAGAAGCTGGTTTCGGGACTCGGGAGGTGGAGGGTGTCTCTCTTAACAAAAGGTGCTGATGATGGAGTGGCTGCTGTATAATTAGTGCAGCGCAGCCCTCGTCCTCTCCACCACGCCAAGCCTCCGCTATTAATTGCGGCCGAATTAGGAAAACGATAGCTAAGGCAGAATAATTCCTTCAGCTGTCATCTCCAAACAGAAACCCGGGCCGGAATGAAGGGACACAATAAATATTCACGAGAGGGGTTAGGACGAAGGGGTGAGGGGCAGTAATTGCTCGGCGCTGGTGTACATATACGCTTTCTTATGTTTTTTTTTTTTTTACTTTAGCAATAGGCGAGTGAAAGGTGGTGGAGTTGGAGGGCGGCTCGGGGGGGGGGGGGGGGGTTACCTTCCAAGTTGCGGCGTTGCGTCTGAAGTAGGCGAACGTGCGTGTGAACCAGCTGTAGATTTCATTAAGCGTTAACTGCATGTCGGCAGAGTCCATGATAGCCTGAAATGAGATGACATCAAATAATGGTTTACTAACGAGACCACGTAACTGACGCGCGCACACACACACACACACACACACACACACACACACACACACACACACACACACACACACGCACACACACACCAACGGACTGAGAAGGCTGCCATGATTCATGCAGCAATTAATTTTAATCTAATCAGGCAAAGTTAATTTATTTCCCACTCACCTGTCTTATGAGGGTTGCATAAGTAAATGGCGGTCTGACATCTGCGTTCTTATAAAACTCGTAGTTTGGGGCAATCTCTGGAAAAATAAATACTGTGTCACCACCTGAAATAATTGGTAAATGTTATTCCTTTAGGTATTGAATTTACTCAAGGTTACATCAAATTAAAAGGGGAGGAGACGGAAAGGGGAGGAGGGGGAGAAAAAGAGAGGATGGGGTGGGGAGGGGTGTGAGAGGGGGCACATCAAATCAGCATTTTCTATGTCTAACAAAATGCATTTTTAATTAATCTCTCTCGCGAGAGATCTTAAACACTCATACATCCATAAAATGAGATCCGTGTAGTTAGTTAGGGTGAAGTTGAATAATTTATACGTCTTCACACTAAACACAGAGAGAGTAAATATAAACATCAAAGACGGACCGTTTAAAATGCTAAGCTTAATACACGGCATGTCTTAATGTAATAAATATTGTATTTTTTCACCATTATTTGAACTTAATTAACATTCATGTAATATTTATGCACAGAGGAAGTTCCTCTCTATTTACATATAGAGTGATTAAACACAGGCTTGCTTTTATAAACCCAGACGTCTCACATTGCTAAGACCAACAAGCCTATGTGGCTGTGTGTGTTTATGTCAGTGTGTGTGTGTGTGCACATGCATGTCTGTGTGTGTAAAAAAAAGAAGAAAAAAAAGCACTGCAACGCAATTATGGGTTGCGTACTATTAATAGTGCAGTGTTCAGGGTCGAGGTCATTTGCAATTTCTATGTCATTATATTTTAATGGAAACTCGGTTTAAAAGAGAAAAAAACAAGTGTTCAAGTCAACAAATTCAGAATTTTATAATTTGAATCAAACGTGTCAAATGAGTGACACAATTCAGAAACATTGACATCCCATTGACATCCCATCGTGTTAATGCATCAGTCTGTGTGTGTGTGTGTGTGAGGCTCCATTCATATTGTACTCAAGCAATTGAAGAGATGAATTTTACAACACAAAAGCGCTATATATATTGCTTTTCCCCTCCCTATGGATTCACATGCCATCAACCCACTGATCACGTGTCTGTGCGGCGAGTCGTCAGTCCCACCTGACGACAGAGGCATGGAGTATTTGTCCGAGTGGCGTCTGCGCATGGCTCCCATGCTGGGGACGTTCGCTCCTCCCAGTATTGATGGCACCTGGGGCATGGCGGCCATGGGGGTGATGGGCGCTGTGGGCGTGGTGGGCGTCTGAGGTAAGTTGGGGGGCGATGCGGAGGGCAAGTTCTTGGACATGGTGATGCTGGACACCAAGTTGAGCTGCAGGGAGAGAGAAGCGGTGGGAGAGAGAGAGAGAGAGGGAGAGAGAGGGAGGGAGAGAGAGAGAGGCGTTATTTCGTGGTTCCTCTGATGGAGCCGAGTGGCTGCTCTCCTCCTCTCTCACACAGCTGTGTTTCCACTAACAAGACTCGTGGAGAGGAGCCAGCCCATCGCCACTAATTACAACCACCAAATTGTATCATAAGAATTCTAATTAGAGCATGCTGTTCCAGATTATCCGACGATCAGCCTCCGTGTTATCCCAGCCCCATCTTTCTTTATCTCTCTATTTATCACTCCCTCCCTCCTTCTCCACCCCCCCCCCCCCCCCCCATCCCTACTACAATCACCCAGCCTCTGTCCACTGGAAGCGCTGTTCGCTGACCCAACTCGTGACGTTACGAGCGAAAGCGGAACCGTCATGTTGCTGTTGGGGCCCCGTTGTCGTAGATATTGGCGGAACCAGTAAGCGAGAGAGTGTAACCCCGGTACATCATTCATTCGTTCATAAATCGGATTAAAACATCAACCACACAACTAGAAGTCATTTTTACGGTTATGACAATGTAATGACAATGTAATAATCGGCAGCGAGCCTCCGAGTAGAGGTTCACGTTCTTTCTCTGCGATAGATGAGAGACACTTGGCGTGGACTCTCGGTCTTCGCCTCCTGCTTCCGGCCTCGGGGACCTCTGGCGCCGACGCCGACACGGACGCCGACGCCGACCGCGCTGGCTAATCGTCCGGCGTTTCCGCCGCCTTTTTTTTCTCGCGCTCGCTTCCCCCAAATCTCATGTGAGGGGCTCTAACCGAGTGGAAAATTCCGAACTGACCTTTTAGTCCGCAGCGCTAATTTAGCCGGAATGGTAATGACATCGTTACGTATTCAAACCAAATGGCCTTAATTGTGAGTCGACAAGTGGAATGCATCTCGGAGTGCCCAGAGTTTGGATTAGAGGCGACTTGAAAGAAGGAATGGAAGAGGAGGGGGGGGGGCGGAGGAGGGAGGAGGAGGAGGAGAAGGTATCGGCGGCCATTCGTGGCATGTGTTGATAAATAGGATAAAATGTCAAGTTTGAAAGACTCCAGTGGACGTCGGGGTTTTCAGATGATAATTATATGCCCACTTAGCTGTAATGAGCTGTTACAGAGTGGGCTGGCTGCATATACTGGCCTCTGTGGACTATATATATATATATATTATATATATATATATATATATATATATATTTGTGAAAAGTTTTTGGAAATGTTTATTACACATTATTCCCATTTTATCTGCCTTATTTTGCAAAGCACTTTGTAACATTGTTTAGATTGCAATACAAATAAATGTTATTATAATTTTCTTTCAGAAATCTAGGAATGATAGTGTTTCATGGTCACTAACATACATTCATTAATATTATGCCATGTGAAAAGGTCATGAACTTTATCGTGGTTACGGTCATGACGTGTGTGTGTGTGTGTGTGTGTGTGTGTGTGTGTGTGTGTATGATTGCTCACTCCCTGCATCCTACAGTGTGAGATAAACACTCACATACTGTGTGGCAGGGAACAACCTCAAAATATGTAAACCAAATACAAAATAAATGCCTTCATGCGCGCGTGTCAATTTGTTACGTCAAAACTAAATTTGTTTTCTTTTTTTTTACAGCGACGAGCACGACGTGTTTGTATCCCATTATGTTTTTTTCGCTAAATAGAATATTGTACGCGGTCAAACGGCTGCAGGAGCGAGCAATTTGTCACCTCTCGCTCATCTGAATACAGACTCAAGGTTGAGAGAGAGAGAGAGAGAGAGAGAGAGAGAGAGAGAGAGATTATTATTCAGAACTTGCAGCCTTACTAACTTTGATTTCCATCCATCCGTGGCATGGCCAAAAGGTAGCACTTAATGAAGTGTGATTCAGAGCATGAACGGGGTCATATTGGAGTCCGGCGTTGGTTGTTCGCGAGCTTCATATTTTCTTTTAAAAACACGACGTATCACGCAGACGACTCATATTTATCAGGCGTCCCGGCTGTTTCTGTGTTTCTGCACCGGGGGCGGAAATCCACGGCAACTATCTCTCTATTGTTATGTCTGTTCACTTTCGCCACACACACACACACACACACACACACACACACACACACACACACACACACACACACACACACACACACACACACACACACGCGCGTGCATGTTGTTCGCCGCGTCAAATCTTCATCTTAAAGGAGCCTTAAAACTGAGGACTTAACTGTTCGTTTAAGAATCCGGTCTGAATTGCCCCAACCATCAAATGCAATTAGCCGCTCTTTCATGTGTGCTTTATGTAATGCAATACTTCATTAGCATCATTCATTCATATTCAGGCGTGGATTATGGGCTGCACGTTCGTTATTGGACGAGATGGCGAGCAAGCTGCTGGAGTTTTGAAGATTACAAAAAAAGAAGCTACACAGAGAGAGAGAGAGAGAGAGAGAGAGAGAGACAGACAGAGTGATTGAATAATAAAAAGGGAGTTTGATTCCTGATGGAATTATGGGATAATTATGCTATCTTGTGATTATCTACATTCTATGATGAGAGGTGATGAGGAAAATTATTCTATTGAAAGTAGGCACTTACTAAGCAGCGGAAACACGCTAACAATGTTTTGCTCTGAAACATTTCTAAAAACGTCTCAAAAACGGGAAGGAAATAATGTTTGCTAAAATGTATCATATTAATATTAAATCCAAATACTGGCTGGGAGAAACCTATTCATAATCATTCAATGTAGAAGTAAAAAAAGGAGAGCGACAGAGAAGGCAGAGTGACATCTCTTTACCTCCTCCTGGACCCCTTTTCACCAATTTTGGGGACATTTCTTTCTCTCCGCAACCAATTTCAGCCGCGCTGCCGGTATTTATGTCAACATCCCTCCGTCTTCTCCACTCGGCTGTAATTTACAGGGGTTTGTTGTTCAAATGACACGTCTCCTGCTCTCCCATTTCGCTGTGGAGTGCGCCCGCCGGCCACCGAGCCAAACAGTCATCAGCGGCCAACAAGTTGTTTTGGCCATTATATCAATCACAAAGAAAACGACCCCGGCGTTTTAACCGAGGACTGCGGCGCTCTATTGTCCTTTTCGCGTGTCGCACAATAGCCGGTATGAAGCTAGATATAACTCTGTATTACAAATAATGTCCCCCCCCTCTTTCATCGAGCTGTCGCTCACTCGCAAACGACCGCCGAGTGGCTAAACTGTTCATTTTCTGTTCTCAGACGAGCCTGTTTACGCCGGCCGGAGCAATATGCACTCACTGGTTTGGGAGATGACTTGGGTTCCGAGGGCCGCATGTGCAAGTGGGCCATCATCGCCTGAAGACGCTCACGTTCTTTAGAAAGCTGTTAAGAGAGGAGAAGAAGAAGGAGGAGAAGAGAGTACATTAGAGGAGATTAGAGGAGAGGAATCAAAAAAAAAAAGGGGATGAGAATAAATAGACAGACAGACAGACGATGTCTCACATAAACCAGGCGAGAAAGAGACGGTTCTGCTGGTGATGGAAGGAGAACATGAGGTCGGGGGGGGGGGGGTCAGGGGAGGGGGGGGAGCAGACAGGTCAGGCCAAAACAAATAGCGTCTCATCTTTTTGTCAATATCGGAAATTTAGGTCAGCGAGACTCTGACAGTAACAAGCTAGTTGGGCCCTAAATGAGGCGGCGGTCCTGAGCGTCTGCTCGAAGGCCCGCGGACCCTGCTGGGGGGGGGAGGGGGGGCGGAGCGCAGAGGTGCCGAGAGGTGAAGGGGTCCTCCAGACAGGGTGCCGGGTGGCCCCGCCTCCCAGGTCCAGTTAGTGGCCCCCGGCCATCGCCTATCATCAATCTAATTCACAGGGAGTGACAGGGACCGGACCGTGTGAAAGGTTCAACCCCCCCCCCCCCCCCACACACACACACACACACACACACACACAGAGGTGCACGCACAGACAGAGCTGGGCCTCATTACTAGTGACGGCTCTCATGGAGAAAAAAAAAGAAAGGAAGAAAGGGATGGTGGGAGTAAGGAATGAAATAAAAAAAGGGGGAAAGAGGAGAGACAGGACCGACAACACAAGTGCACTGTAATTGGTCACACTGTAAAGCACATGCTTCAATAGATTTGTGTTTCAATGAAAAAACACAGAAAATGAAATAAAATAACAGAAATCCCCCAGCCCCACTTCCTTTTTTTAACGGGCCAACAGAATCCATTTACTTTTAAGACCAGATGCGTAACAATTAAATATAAACTGTTTATCGCACCGTAAAGTGAGCATGTGCTCGAGGAGGCGCTCGGCTTTACTAGAGAGAGCGCCGCGTTTCCAAGTGGATCTTTCTTTTATAACGCAAACCTTTTCCGCCATTAAACGCTTTATATCACGTATAGCAGTGGAGTATTGATTCCAATTTAAATTATAATAAATTTATATCTGACGGGTTTCTGGCCGAATGGATATTTTTCCGGCGTAGTTTGAGCCGAGTTGAAAACATCCGTCTGTTTGTTTCTGGAGGAGGTGCTGAGTAATAATGTCGCTCAATCAGCGCTCTCATTATCTAGCCAGCATGACTTCTTAATAAGGTCACGCTCCACCTACTGAAAATAGTTCCCTCCTTTTGAGCTTTCTTCAGGTGCAAAGTGCAGTTAATTAACACAGCAGACCGGGAGAGAGATGCGCTCGCTATTAATTGGAAAGAAAAAGAGAAGAGAGAAAAAAAAAAGAGAAAGACGAGAAAATAAAGCACACGCTTAATTCAATTAAAACCGCCGTAATGGCTTTGGTTGTAAGGCCTGAGGATTCCTTTGTTTAGTGGCTTTGTTGAATTCTGCAGGTCCTGCTCGTCTGGAAGTGTGACGCAGACCACGGCGCGGCCCTCCTCTTCCTCACACGACTCTCAAGCTTTTTTTTGGTTTTGAATGGACGGTTAAGCGATTTAACCCTCCTGTTACCTTCACATTTACTAACATAAGGTAACAGGAGGGTTAAATGAGAATCGAGTTTGCGGCAGGAGAACGGCGAAAAAAGAAATATAACATTACATACTGCTCTGTTCTGACTCTGCACCGAGGCGTGTTTCTGCTCTTTATTACTCGACAGACAACTTACTTGTATTTCCAGCTGCTGTACGACTTGCATTTGGACTCTACACTGGGCTGTGCTCCGATCGTCGAGGGCATGTTCACTGTTTAAATGCCTGGAGAGGGCGAGAGAGAGAGAGAGAGAGAGAGAGAGAAAATACATTTAAAATCTACAACAGAAAGCTCCATTCATTTCCCCCCACAATCAAAATGGCGGTGGGTGATAATTACAGTATCAACTTCACCAGCGTTTTTTGTTTTAATGATAATATTTCTATACCGGGACAATCATCCATAGGATACGGTTAGGAGCCATTGTTGGGCTGTGAAATGAGCTAATTAGAATTAACATGACGGTGTGCGGTGCCATGTTTTACATGACAATGGGCCGGTGCCAGTCGAGATGGCTAACTTCGGCGCCGCCGCCGCCGCCGCGCCGCTTCCTCCGCCAGAGAATAAAAGATGCTTGCCAAGCAGAACGACTTTGTCTCCTTTCGTTTACCCGAAAACAATACACACAATTTAACACCGGCAACATTTGACACACAAAAGCAGCTCTCCCTCTGAAGGTGCATTATCCGGCAGCAGACGTATTAAAACGTATCTGGTGTGTTCGCCTCATTAAAAGGAAAAAAAGGCAGCCAGACAGCCATAACAGTCAATGAGAGTTCTTTTCTCTTTCTTTTTGTGTGTGTGTGTGTGTGTGTGTGTGTCTTGATTGGATTTCGTCTGTAGGAAACAAAAGAGCCTCGCCATTAAGTTAGACCTTTATTCCTGTTAAAGCACACATATGCACACACACACACGCACACACACGCGCGCGGGGCGAAAGGGGTTTCTAAAGTGTTGTGATGCTGGGTAATGAGCCTCTATCTAAATGATCATTGGTGACAAACTCACAAAGCAAGCTTTGAGGAGGCATGCTTATGAAATGCCAGAGCTGCCACTTTATCTCCAGTAATTATAGGTTAGCTTGCAGACCCTTCAATGATCATTTACAGCGCTGCCTCCAGTGCATTAGAGGGAGTACAGAATCTCTCTCGCTCCCTGGGTTTCACTTTATCTAAGAACACACACACACATGCATTCGCTTCCAACTTGCACAAACAGCGATTGGATGCAGAAACACACACTCCCACCACACACACACTCCTCCATTCTCTTCCACACCCCTCACTTCTTGTTTATCTGCAATGTGCAAAACAAGAACCCATTGAGCCGGATTCTCTCGGCCTGCCAATCAAAAGCTGAATAGAACATTTGTAATCACAATAGCTCTGTACCTTTCAATTACGCCGCGCATATAAAAAAAAAAAAATAATAATCAAAAACCATACCGTCTCATCCCCGCTTATACTTTTGTCACCATTTCACGTCTATTGCTGCGATAATTCTTTTTCTCCATTATGAATCAAGAAAGAGGTAGCGTTGAGAGAAGGAGGGGCGGAGAGAGGGATGGATGAGGGATAGCAGGGCGGAGAGGGGAGGGACGAACCGGTGGGTTTTCTCCAGCCCTGTGCCTAATTGCTGTTTCAGAATGCGCATGCGAAAAAGGGGGCATTACATTAATCATTTAATCACGTCCCTCGCAGGATGAGGGAACTAATGTTGCAAATACCCTTTTCATTTCACTGCCCATAATGCTATCTTATGCACTTGATGTATGGCGTGTGTCATGAATTACAGCTGCTTCAAAAGCACAGAGCGGGCTGCTCGCTGTCCCTGAAGATACCTCATTACAAAAAAAAAAAAAAGAGGGAGGAGGGGGGATCTTTATTAAGTTTGCCTCTCATCGACAAGCTGCTTGTTTTTCCTACATTTGGTCAATGTATGCGTGTGTATGTGTGTGTGTGTGTGTGTGTGTGTGATAAGGCCTGTCGACGGCGCTCTAGCCGGTTATTTACTTCCACACTCACACCTTCCACCGCTGGCCAGTTAGCAGGGCCATTACAGCCAGATTACTACATGCATTTATGAAATATTCAAATGGCAGTGTGTCCCACTGTGCAATAATAATGTCACACAAAGACAAAAAAATAAGAAGATGGGGGGGCGGGGGGCGGGCGGAGGGGGGTAGACGGAAAACGGTAATGAAGGAATGTCTTATTTGCTGAAATATGGGCACAAAAAGTACTTTGTCTCTTTATTTCAGCTCCTTCCATCCCTTCTCTCCTCTAGGATTATTATGATTATACTTGAAATATATCATTACACTGGAGCTCTGAACCCGGCTGCCTTTTGATTGCCGGTCCTGTCTTTATAATGCAAATCCTTTGTAGGTGAAAATGGACTCAATTTATATTCGTAAACAGAAATAACTAAATCCAACTAAACTGCGGCGTCCGGCGGTGACCCGCTCCGCCTGGAGGTCGGGCCCTGTTGATGTTTACCGCTCGCGCCTCGGTTTAGAGGAACATCGATTTCTGCCTTGAAGAGGGAATTACGCGTGATGAAGAGGCCGTGTGTGAACAGGGAAGAAAGGATGGAGATGGAGATGGAGACTGAGGGATGTAGCCGAGGTAGAGGAGTCAGAGCAAATAAAGAGACAAAGGGAGTGATAAATAGAGAGTGTGTGTGTGTGTGTATGGGGGGGGGGGGGGGGGGGAGAGGTGAGACACAGACGTTGATCACGATTTCTTTCTCTTTTTTTATATAGGATGCTGCAGTTTTTTCTCTCCTGGCTTAAGAGACACAACACATCTCAAAGGTTTTCTCCTCCACAGCTGTGCGTATGAATATGTATACGCCATCAACGTCCACTAAGGGCCCGATAATAAATCTACTCAAGCCAGCATGGACCATACACTCCGGCTAATTGTCTGTGTGTATCGTCAGGGACTACAAAGGGCCCCAAACTGTCTCCTACATGCTACACACAAGTACACACACCGACATCGAATGTAAACTAATGCAAACACACTCATATGCAACTACACACACACACACATTGCACACCTACTGGCATGCATAAACAAGAGCACACACACACACACACACACACTCCCCCATGGTGGCGGTGCATAAGTAATGCCCTCCGTTTTAAAGGTCTTGTCACAGTGCAGCAGACATGTGGAGGGGGAGAGGGGGAGCCCAGCTATCCAGGGGCCAGGGGCCTGCCTCCACAGTGTGTGAGTGTGTGCGTGTGTGTGTGTGTGTGTGTGTGTGTGTACATTACATAGAGACAGAGACACTTGGCTACAGCCTTGTGGGTTTAATTAGCAGTGGGTTACAGCCATTTTAACACGGAGCCGGCATTCCTGCCAGTAATAAGCAGCGCAGATGGGTGACAGACAGAGGAAGATAAGTTAAGCGCGTGTGTGTGTGTGTGTGTGTTGGGGCAATTATCTGTTTATGTCGAGATAAGATTGTGTTTTATTGAGGTGGGAGGATATTGGTACCCACGGTGAAAGGCCAAACGACGTGTAGATGTCGGAGAGGAGAAGCAACAATCTGGAAGTGATGATCGCAGATTGAGATTTTTGCCGTCTTTTTTTAAGCTCGTCGTTACTTAAACTGCAGGGAGGTTTCGTACGGGCATGGCTCGATACACGTATTCAAACGGTGCATATGAAGTGGTGTGATGCTCAAGTCTTAATTGCATTCGCTATTTTCTGTGTCAGCCAAAGAGGCGATACACAAATAGCTCCAGCTCATGCACTAATAGTATTAATGTTCCTCCATCTCTTGTTCTTCTGTTAGTAACGCAAACACACACACACACACACACACACACACACACACACACACACGCACACACTCACACACCACTCAAGAAACATTCCCGAGCAATATGATTTCATTTTGAACTTCAGAGAGCTCATTCGGGGGAGCCAGCCACCTCCGGGCTACCTCTTCCAGGTGAGAACACTTAAAAGCTCACTGAAGAGCTATTAAATGCTGATCTTGACAAGTTTCCTCATGCAACAAAACAACGGATGACTAAACGTGTCACCGGCGCTGAGCTGAGCTCCTACAGCGAGACCCCCCCCCCCCCCCCCCTCCCAGCCGCACACATAACCCGCTCCCAACTACCAACATCTAAACTGTCATCTAAATCTGACACCTGCTTTATGTAACCCCGTTTAAACTGTGCCTCTGTGTGTGTGTGTGTGTGTGTGTGTGTGTGTGTAGCCGACTGCTGGCATCTCCGAAAAAAACCCACATCAAAGGACTCTCTGACACCGACAATCGCTGCTCCGAGGCACGCCACCGAGCAGCCATCTTTGTTCTGATGACGAGTCTGCCTCCTTTGTGTTGGTGTCTGTTTTCATGTGTGCTGGCTGGGTTACAGTACGGAGCCAGCCTCTGACTCTGTGTGTGCGTGTGTGTGTGTGTGTGTGTGTGCGTGTGTGTGTGTGTGGGGGGTCTGAACCCAGACACTGTTCTGTCTTGTAGCAGCCGGTGTTCTGGCAAGCGTTCGTACAAAAAAAACGCCTGCCAACCCGCGCTCTCTCGCTTTAAAGTTTGAAATCTACCTGTTCTCTCTCTCTCTATCTCTCTCTCTCTCCGTCGGCATCTCTCGCTCGTCACCCATCCTTTTTTCGCACTGGCTTACCAGCTTACGGGATTCACGGGCGCATTGCTTTATGCGGTCCCTGCCCCTCGCCTGAATAACCGAGCTAAGCTACCGAGACACCGGATCCTTAGCGCACACAGACTTAGGTGTTGTGTGATGTCTTCTTTAAGGAAGTGCACCAGAGGTGACAGGACAAGAAATCTGAAAAACTGCTAATCTGACACGGGCTTGCCTCCTCACACACACGTTTGTTCCCGAGCTGCAGGACAAACGCCTCCACCTGGACGTGTGGTCCGGGTTGGGCGATGCGGCGCACGCAGAAAACAAGCTTTTCAAAAGCATCGGCTTCTGAACATTATACTCGCTGTTATACTGTGTTATTCTGGCTGGAGGAAACGGATTTAGGCATCGGCATGTGACACATGTTCCGAAGGGGATAAGCAAACACACTTGTCAGGTAATAGTTGGGATACACACATTGATATACACTACCGTTCAAAAGTTTGGGGTCACTTAGAAATGTTTCTTTGAATGAAGATAACATAACATTATTAAGAAATGCACTCTATACATTATTAACGTGGTAAATGACTATTCTAGGTTGAAAATGAAATATCTACACGGTTGTATAGAGGCCCATCTCCAGTGTTCTAATGGCACATTGTGTTATCGCCTTAGAAGACTAGCAGAGGGGTAGAATTTTAGAAAACCCTTTTGTTATGTTAGCACAGCTGAAAACAGTTATGCTGGTCAGAGAAGCTTTTCAACTGGCCTTTCTTTTGAGCTTGAAGTCTGAAGAACACAATTCATATTCAAAATAAAATCATTATTTCTAACCTTGTCAATGTATTTACTATATTTTCTATTCATTTTGCAATTCATTGGATAAATAAAAGTGAGTTTTCATGGAAAACACAACATTGTCTTGTTGGGTGACCCCAAACTTTTGAACGGTAGTGTATATATATATATTTATATTCACCTCTGATTCATTTAATTCCATCGCTGTCAATTGTTGTTCCTGAGTGTACTGTGTGTGTTGATGGAGGGGACAAATGCAGCTTAATGCCACGTCTGCGTCTTTCAAAGACGGGTAAACACCAGTTGTTTCATGGCTGTCGCATCATTTCACAGACACACCTTTTAGCTTCATTTCAGAAGCTGCTGTATAATTAGTGAACGCCTGACCTAAATCCTGCAGCGGCTCCCCCACCGGTGGACTAGTTTAATGTATTAGTGCATTTTTGTATTTATTTGTTGCTTCTCCTGCAACTCGCTACTGTAGAGAAGCGCATCATTTGGAAAATACGCCCGAGCAATGTCCCGATTTCAATAGTTTATGCGAATTCACATGGACATTTACGGCCCGTGAAAAACACTCGCCAGATCGTTATTTCACAGTTAATTACAAATCTAATTAGAATATTCAAATGAAAGCTTTCCCTTTCTTTTTTCTTCTCTGTGTGGGAGCGGGGAGCCAGGGAGAGAGCGATAGTGAGAACGAGAGAGAGAGAGAGAGAGAGAGAGAGAGGCAGAGAGGCTCTCGGTGAGTGGCAATGTGATAACCTGTAATCGGCAACGCTGCAAACACCTTCTTCCTTTGATGTCCCCCCACTAACATCCTGGCAACAAAGCCGGCCAATTACAAATGAGCTAATTAACTAAATTGTTGATGGAGCATGAAGAGTTAATTCGCTCTGGCGCCTGCACCATGACAACAGTGAATGAGCGCCTTTGTTGTGGAGGTAAGTGTGCGGCCGTGCGAGTTGCCATTAGCTTTTTGACGCTTTCCCCCCACAAACCTATCAGGCCGCTCCACGCCAGCCAGCAGATTTGTTATGGATCAGAGTCGCCGTGCGTCCCGCGCCGCTCGGCCTGACCCCTGTCAAGCGGCTGTCTGGGAAGGTCAGAAACGCGCTCTTTGAAAAGGCAGCGGCGCTTTCTTTTGTTCGGCCCTTTACAGGAGAGGAGGCGTCGTGGCGTGGCGGGGGGGGGTTTTAGATAAAATCAACTGTCAAGTCTGGCGATGTTCCAGCCGGGCTTTTTCATTCACAATAAAATCTTACTTCAAAACTGTGGAAGTCCTCCAGATGTTCTTCATGTAGTAAACTGGAGAGCGAGAGAGAGAGAGAGAGAGAGAGAGAGAGAGAGAGAGAGAGAGAGAGAGAGAGAGAGGGAGGGGAGAAAACAAATAAATAAGCAGACGAGACAGCAACGTGGTGATGAGGAGGGAGGTGGGTCGGGGGGGGGGGGGGGGTAGCATGGAGTTCATGGCCTAATCTGCTCGAGGAGTTTTGGGGACAGTCAACGAGAACGGGGGGGTAAGACGCGTCGAAGACCGAGGAAAGGGAACGCGCAGATGTATCGACGGAGGACCGATTCAAACGGGAAACCTTTGAACGCCGCCCGTCCGTCTCTCGATCGATCAGAACGATCGCGACGGGCCGCTCCGTTAACGTCGAGTCGGCAAAGACGAATGCGTGAGCCGACGTCCCCCGATGAAGATCTAGAAATAGGGCCTGCCCCCCCCCCATCCCATCATGTAAAGCCATTACGGGGAGGAAGAGGAGGGGGAGGGACGCTTTCTAGCAAAAAAATCCAGACAGCCATATCATTTTCATCAGGAGATTAATACTCTGTGTAACTTATGTTCTTTGAGGACAGGGTGGGGGGGTGGGGGGGGGGTTGCTCCGGCGTTTTTTCCCCCCCCCGAATGGCGCCCAAATAAGTTACGGCCCCGCCTCGACAGCACATCCCATTAAAGATGACAGCTTGACCTTTTAGGCTTGGCACCGGCGTGTGCGTCTGTCTGTGTGAGAATGGGAGCGAGGGTGTGTCGCGCATGTGAGTGTGTGTGTGTGTGGTCGACCACTACGTCCATGCGAGCCTGTGTGTGGCCCGAGAATATGACCGCGTGTGTGTGTGTGTGTGTGTGTGTGTGTGTGTGAGGGCTAGCAGAGCTCACACTCTGTTTTACAGCGGGGCTTTCCCCACATCGATCCGTGGCATGTGAGTAAGCAGCGCTCCTGACAATACCCCCTTGTTCGATCATTACGACCCCCCCCCCCCCCCCCCCCAGATAAAACGCCTTCCCCTCCCTTTCTTTCTTCCCTCTCTCCTTCCCTCCCCACCGCCGTCTCCCTACTAAAGGTATCTTTTTCAAGCCTCCTTTTAGTGGCGCTGGAGAGATAGCATCTACTTTAAACCAATTACACAGCACTTCCACCTCCAGTGTGAGTCTCCGCCGAGCATCCGCACAGGAACACACGCGTGCACGCCGCTACCCTAAGTCCTTATTATAATATCGCCCAAGAAAAGCCTTTGAATAATGCATGGGCCAGATCGGCAGATATGTGAACAGTCGGTGTTTTGGTGCCGGCTGCATTTATAAAGAGACGCCATCACAAGGATAAACATCCTGGAAACGCCACTCAAGGCATGGCGTGTGCTGTTTACATGACAAGCAAGCAAAGAAGGTAATTTTCAAAAGAGAGAGAGAGAGAGAAAAAAAACACTAAATACTTAATGTACAAGGAGGTTACCGTGTCTCGCCTGCCAGAGAGGCTTGTTGTAAGTGCGCCCGCCTGCGTGGCTTCCTCTCCCTCGCTTTTGATATCTGCGCATTCCCCCGGGAGACGCTAATAAACTATTAAACAAACAAACAACACGTCTTGTTTTTCCCTGTCGCTGCGACGCCGTTGTTCTAAACGAAGACAAACACTCCGGATGGGAGCGCGGCGTTCTGATGTGTTCCTACATCATGTAGAAAAAAAACAACAACAACACAGGTAGCGAGAACGAGCTGCTGCAAACTTTTTCATCTTCCCTGGCTTTTCTCCTCGGCGCTGCATCAAAAAGGTGGAGGTGGGGGTGGGGTGATATTTTTCAACTGCTCTACCTCTCTCGCTCCCGCTCCCGCTCTCGTTCCCGCTCCCTCTCTCTTCTGTGGTTGAGGGCGGGGGACTGTCCGTTGGCGATGGAGTGGTGGGAGATGGGCGGCGACGCTTTGGCGGGATGGGAGGAGGAGGTAGTTGAGGAAGAGTTGTTGGTGGAGAGGTCTAAACCGCCGCCGCCGCCGCCACTGTTGCTGTGTTTGATGCAGTTGTCCTCCATGGCGTGGCCGCCGCCTCCGCCCCCGCCCCCGCCGCCTCCGCCTCCTCCTCCTCCTCCGCCTCCTCCGCCTCCTCCGCCGCCACCTCCGCCTCCGGTGACATCCTTCCACAACTGCTGGAGCTCTGCAGGGCTCAGGCCTGCTGGAGGAATTTGGAGAGGAGAGGAGAGGAGAAGAAAGGAGAGGAGGGGAGAGGAGAAGAAAGGAGAGGAGGGGAGAGGAGAAGAAAGGAGAGGTGGGGAGAGGAGGAAGAGACAATTAAATAAAATGCCCCGCGTTTATTGGATTTGTACGGCTGCTCATCTAAAGAGACGAAAGCTGAAGCCTGAACTCTGTAAACTTTATCCGACAGCCATAATAAAAGTTGCGTGAGTCACCCTCCGATACGTTGGACCTGGATCTGAAATCCACGACACGGCGAGAGTTCTTCTCCTCCGCCCAGAAAGTCATGATTCAAACCTGTTGACGGGTCACTCCCGTAGCCACAGTGATGTGTGTGTGTGGAACAACCACACAGCATTGATTACAATGAGTGTGTGTGTGTGTGTGTGTATTCCTTTTGAGATAAACCAGCTTTGTCCACTGCTTGTTTTCAGCTGGGGAACTATTTAGTTGATATTCACTTACTTTGATTTCCTCCTCCCCCCTCCCTGCCTGTTGTTTTCTATCAGCGCCATTTTGCCGGTAAACAACAAACATAGGTGTTTACTTGGCTCAGCAGAAGAAAATGGAGCGTGCTCTCCCCTCTCTCTCTCTCTCTCTCTCTCTCTCTGTCTGTCCTTTTATTCTTTCTCCTCTCGCTGGCTCTCAGTGAAGGCAGTAAACAACAACAACAACAACAACAACAACAACAACAACTGGGGAAACGGAAGGAGGGGGTTGGGGAGCTGGGGAATAGACACAGAGATGGAAAAAACAAGAAAACACCAACATAGGCAGAGAAGAGCTGAGAGGGAAACAGAAGTAGACAAAGAAAGCCACAATCACACGAGAAGAGAGAAAGAGAGAAAGAGCGAGAGAGAGAGAGATGGGAAAGAATGGACGGCCAAACACAACGATCATGTGGAGAGTTAGGGACAAAGTGGACGGTAGAAGAGCATACCAATGAGGGCCGAGCAGACTTACAGACGTACTTAGAGATAACGCAGGGGGGACCCAGGTGCATACCAATGAGACAAACAACAACAGGCGTGATGGAGAGACAGAAAGAGAGAGAGAGAGAGAGAGAGAGAGGGATGGACGGGCGGGCGTGGAAGGGACCCACACAGAAACTCACACCTGTGGGGTGAACACAGGAAGCACGTGACCACCAAATGCATCCCCTCTCCCCTTCCCTTCGCTTTTTCGGTCCTCCTCCTCCTCCTCCTCCTCCTCCTCCTCCTCCTCCTCCTCCTCTTACCTTGCTGGGGCAGCGTCTGTCCGGGCAGGGCGGCCTGGCCGGGCGCGGGCCCCGGCAGCGACAGCAGGCCCTGCCGCTGCATGTTGAGCAGGTGCTGCTGCTGCTGGAGCTGCTGCATCTGCAGGAGCTGCTGCTGGAAGACGAGCTGCTGGGCGGCCAGCTGCTGCTGCTGCTGCTGTTGCTATAGAGAGGAGGAGGAGGAGGAGGAGGAGGAGGAGGAGGAGGAGGAGGAGGAGGAGGAGGAGGAGGAGGAGGAGAGGAGCAAGAGAGGAGCGAAGGGAAAAAGAATTAGAGGGGAAATTAACAACTGAGGAGTGGGAGAGAAGAGAGGAGACGTGTGTGTGTGTGTGTGTGTGTGTGTGTGTGTGTGTGTGTGTGTGTGTGTGTGTGTGTGTGGAGAGCCTGAACTCACTCGCCTCCGCCGTGACCTTAGCTACACCTCCCCGCCTCTACTTCCCTCTCCCTCTCTGTCCGTGCTCACTTAGTCTGTTTTTGGGCTGTACCACCATGTTGTTGCCTTCTTCTCTCTTTGTGTGCCCACGTGTCTGAGCACACACACACACACACACACACACACACACACACACACACACAGCTGTGCTGATACACCCGCTCTCGAGCCCACCAGTGTATGTGGCTTGTGATTGTGTATGATACTAAGCCTCTGGTATAATCCCCCGTCCCACAACCCCCCACGACACCCCCGATAGTTAATTGTCTCGCCTCCGCTGATGGTCTGTTGCAGCTTATGTGTCCAGAGCCAGAGGTTTACGGCATCGCACGCGTGTGAATGCACAGACACAAGTGCAAACACACACACATATGCACACACATGCCCATCCTCCGACAACCCCCCTCCCCCTCCCCCTCCCCCCTCGCTGCCTCACAGAGTTGTTTATCGCCGGGCCAGACAGCCCGTTGCGTAAGCCCTGTGCAAAAACAAAAACAAAAACAACGACAACAACAAAATGAAGAAGAAGAAAAAAACATCGAACTCGGTGACCGCGGCAAAACAAGTCGGAGAGGGAGTGGATTTTAGGGGGGGGGGGGGGGGACAAAAAGCTCTGAATCCGATAACTCAGGTAGTAATTGGCTATAAGTGCACACTATTAGAGTCGGTGGAGGTCAAATGTGGGCCGTGATTCAGATGTTTGTCAGTATTTGCTCTCTTCGTATCTGTATGAGGAAAACTTGTGATGTGCTCACTGGAAAAGCGGCTGCATAATGGCGTGATGGAGGAGGGCGGTGTGTCCACCCCGCCCCGTCCGGCCTCAGGAGAAATAAGGGAGCAATTTCTATTCCGTATTTGATGGCGGGGGAAAAACTCCATCCGCAAATACAAACAGAAACAAAGCCGCCGGGAGGGTCAGTCGCAGCTTCCTGTCGGGGCGGGCGGCATAATGAGGACAGGCGGAGAGACGGGGGGGGGGGGGGGGGGGGGGGAGAGAGGAGGCAGAGCGGGTGTTGTGTGTGATACCTTTTTTTTTATTTAGTTCTGATCAATCTGACTGCACAGCGCCGCCCGGGTACCGCCTCTCGGGGTCCGTCGCCGTGCAACGACACAAATGTCGCCAAGGCCGCCTCGCTCGTCTCTTCCTCTCCGATAGCCAGAGAGAACTTTAGCGTGTTTGTAACAGTTCATTAAGGAGTCGGACCGAGGGCCCTCTGTCCCCCGTCTCCCTCCTTTAAAATTAGCCAGCGAGTGGCTGCGTAGTGTGTGTGTGTGTGTGTGTGCGTGTGTGTGTGTGTGTACGAACGTCACTTGGAACAGTTCATTAGTGGTGTGTGAGTGCTTGGGGGTTCTTCTACTCACTAATAACAAATTAACCAGTTGATTTTGTTCAAATAAAAGCCAAGAAATCCGTCATCTGGAGTGACGGGGCGAAAGGAAACGCGTGCTCTTGGTTGATAGAGTGGGAACGCATCGACGGACCTCAACACAAACAAGCGTTTAGAATCACATTTCCCTTTTGTTTTGAACTCTTCGAAGGCTTTAGTCCTCATTTATGATGATCAGTGGAGAAGAACAACCTACCTCTTTAGCCTGCTTGCCAGGGTGCTGCTGCTGGAGGAGCTGCAGATGAAGCTGCTCCTGTTGCTTCTTATAGAACTCCTGCAGGTGTTGCTGCACACACACACACACACACACACACACACACAAAGACACAGAGAAAGAGCTAAGCGTAAGATAATGGGTAAATCCAGATGTGTCATATCTCTAAACGGCCTCAAATGCAGAGAAACCCTAAACCTCTGTTGCCTTCCTCACAGGCCATGGAGCAGTGTTATAAGATATATTGGATTCATTAAAAATTGTTCTAAAAGAGATATATCAAACTTCATGCCAAGTTGGGGATGTATTACTAATTCTAATTGATTTACTTGCAAAAAAAAAAACAGCCTTAAAGTAGATCCCTAATAATTAAATAGACATTAACCGTGCTCGGCCTGCACTTCTTCAGCTCCAGCTGGACTTCACATGCTGGTTATGCATTTACTGTTTTGCATTATAAATATCATTTTCTAGTGCTTTTGGCATTTGTATCCCTGCTGTCTCTCACAGTCCTCTCACTGTGGACTTTTAATAGTCCCACAGTTGTGCAGCGGGCAACAATTCATCATCTTAACTACGCATTTGGCTGCCAGAGTGCACTGGCTTCCTTTGGACTGGTTTGAAATAAACACGGCCAACCCTCCCAGGAACAGGTCCGCTACGTTGAACTGATTCCTTTAGCACACGCACTCTGACAGCTATTTACACAGCGCTTTCACTTTTATTTCATATAATCCTCACGATGGCTTTTTGGCCCGAAACGGGAGTTCACGAGAAGCGGCCGAGGGGAGACGCGGTCCGGTTCCCCGCCAACCGCCATATAAATATCCACAGACAATAACGGTAAGCCCCTGGAGCTTGTTTTGTAACTCTGGCTGTAGTCACTTAATCAACATAAATCAATAATAAAACTTCCCCTCTCGTGCCGACCGAGGACAGGTTGCGACCGTGTGATTTAGGATTATGGAGGCCTAACTGCTGCGTTACGACGGGACCGCGTAGGAAATATGCAAACTGGAAATGTTAAGTGCCTCGGGTTGCCGAAAAAAAAAACAAAAAAAACGGCAGAGCAGAGGCACGCTCCACTGTGCTGGAAACCGAGTGGAGAGCTCGGGTGCTCTTAATGAAGAGGGATAATCAGAATGACTGACACTCTTAATTAAACAATTCTCCTTCCCTTAATCAAATCAATGAATGACAAATGCATTTCAACTCCCGACACCCGGGCTGTGCCGAGTGTGTGCTTTCTCAAGCTGATTCCAAATATTACATCATATGTCACCTATCACTCAGCGGCGCCCTGCTCTCCCCCCCGGTCCCTGATGGATGCTTGTCAGGGACTTGAACCAGCGACACGCGAGAGACAGTTAATTAGAGGTGACGCCGACACGTAGACGTCAGGCCCGGATTCCTTCTCGGCGAGCGTGTCAAGGACACGGAGGCCGGCGGCGAGTCGGCGTGGGCCGACCGGCCGGCGCGGGACGCCGTATACGCCTCGCGGCGCTTGTTTTTACGGATTTAAAGGAAGTAACGTGTAAGTGTGAGTCCAGATTTGTGTTTAGAAGTTGTCCGCCTGGCCCTTCATGAGGATGTACACTATCGTTCAGAAGTTTGAGGTCACCCAGACAATTTGGGACTTTTATTTATCAAATCAATTGCAAAATTAATCATTGACAAGGTTAGACATAATTATTTTTATTTGAAATATCAATTTGGTTCCTGCTCAAAGGAAGGCCAGTTGTATAGCTTCTCTCAACAGCATAACTGTTTTCAGCTGTGCTAACGTAATTGCACAAGGGCTTTCTAACCCTCCATTAGTCTTTTAAACACAATGTACCATTAGAACACTGGAGATGGGCCTCTATACACCTATTGTATATAAATATTTCATTAAAAAACAGACGGTTGCTCCTCCCTGTCCTGCTCACAGGTGCTCTAATTTATCAACTTTTAGGCTCCACCCACTTTTCCTGTGGGGGGAGGGATAAGGCTGTCCTCTGCTACACCACCTAGAACAGTAATTTACCACCTTAACAATGTTTACAGAGTACTTCTGATTAATTTAATGTTATATTCATTGAAAAAAAGATGCTTTTCTTTGAAAAATCAGGACATTTCGAAGCGACCCCGATGTTTTGAACAGTACTGTATGTGTGGATACACGGGGCTACACGGCGTGCATCCAGGTGTGCGCGTGCGTGAAGATGCGAGTGTGAGGGCGTCCGTCCGTACCTGCTGCAGCATCACGGCCTGCTGCTGCTGGAGCAGGGCCTGGAGCTGCTGGGGGGAGAGCACCTGCTGCTGGAGGATCTGCTGCATCTGTTGCGGCGTGATCACCTGGGGACTCATCATGGCCACTGACACTGGTACCTGGAGAGAGAGAGAGAGAGAGAGAGAGAGAGAGAGAGGGGACGTCAGGCGGATGGATGCGAGCGGTGACGAGCGGGAGGGACGTGAAGTAAACAATGGAAGTATCAGCGTCAAACGGATGGAGGGATGCACGAGTGGAAAAATAGAGCGTTGAAGTTGTCGCCAGGCAGGGTAGTAATTGGTGACGGAGAGGTAGGGAGAGCGGGCGTCCCGCGGCCGTGACGCGCGGCAGCCTAGAGGAGACGCTGAAGGACAGATGGGTGCTGTGTGCCTTTGTGTTGCTGGTATTATTTTTTTGCTCTGCCTCCACCACCCCGCTGGGAGAAGTAGAGGATTTAAATAGACGTAAGACCTTAATTAGCGGGACCCTTGACCTCCGCCGCCTTCCATCAGCGCCGCGGCGGGGAAACAGTGGGAATGCTCGACTGTAAAGTTGATTAAAACTACCACTGATGAAGTGGACACAGGCGGCGTGATGAGGCGGGCCGCGATGTTAATTTATGTCGGAGGGGAGGGAGATATGTAGAAAAAAAGGAAAAGAAGAAGAAAAAAAAGAAAGGCGCGGACACTTTCGTTTATGTCGAGGGACGTTCTTTTCCTCGGAGCCGTCGGCGGTGACATTTTTTTGTTTTATATTCACGCGAAAAAGCAGCCAAAGGCACAATCGTGGCGGTGGCGGTGGCTCTCTGCCGACGTGCCTTTTAGAAAAATGTATGTCACTTTTTAGGGAGGTGTTCATTAAAATAGGAGCCGTCAGGCGGCGGCAGAGGAAGTCCGACAAAACAAAACAAAAAGATGCAGATTCTGTGTTTCTGCCGCGAAGAGACGACGGACGTTTCCCTCCCCGCTTTGATTTAGTGTGCCGTGTGCAAAGAAACTAACAGGGGAGCGTGGGCCGAGACGCTTCGAGATTCCCCAAACTTTTCTCTGTCGGGTCGACAAAAAAAATTCTGCGTTAAATGTTGTCGCCTTTCCCCCTGGTGGTGCTTTGGGAAATAAAATCAGCGCGAGTTGAGCGACGTCTTTCCAGTTGATTGTCCAGACGCGCGCTCTCTTCACCGGCCTGATTGAAGTGGCTCGAATCACCTCTCCATTCCCCGTGCGACCTTTAATACGTCCGTTTTAATCAGCTTTTAAGCGCAACGACGTACCGACGCTCAGACGCTCAGACTTCTTCTGCATCCGGTCAACGGAGAGTCTCGGCGTTACACAATTAAAACATCGCCGCAACTTCGCCGACGTTAATTGCGACGGTGTTCGGGCGCGGCGCCCGGCGTGACAGTAGCGAGCCCGCGCGGCGTGTCAGGGGGCCAATAAGACATCCCTGTCCTCATCGCCGGCTAATCAAGCCGCCTTGATTACTTTCCATGCATGTCTCTCCTCCTCCCCTCCCTCCTCTCTGTCAGGCCTTGACACGTCCTTGTTTAGCTCGCCACTCCCCTCTCTCTCCTCCGCCACCACCACCCCAGTTTTTTTTTTTTTTTTTTTCTCCCCCCTCTTTGATTAGCCGAGACATTTGCATGGTCACTACACATTTTTCATTTTAGAAGTCATTATGCATTAGTGGCTCCTGATCGCCCGCCTTGACTAATCCTGATGAACTGAAAATCACAGCTGAAGGTCAACTTCCAGCCGGCCCCGCTGCACATTCATATTCATATTCAAACAAATCCTGCCTCCATTGTTCATTAGGGTCTTAGAGAGAAGGGACTCCATCTAAGGTGGGAGAGGTGGTGGAGGGGGAGGCGGAGGCGGAGGAGGAGGAGGAGGAGGAGGATGTTGTGGTACATCTCTTTTTTATTATCCTCTGGACTCCTCGATGCAACGGGTGGAGGAAACGCATTCACAATAAGCGAAGTGCCGAACAAAAGCCGTCAGAAAGTTGCAAATTAAACAGTCTGTGTGTAATTATGCAAATGCTGTGCTTACACCTTCAATGTTATTAACCCTTAAAGGTACATTTTCAAGGTAAGTAATTACCCCCGCAGTCACTCCCGGTTTTGTGTTGGATGCCGTGACAATGGGACGAGTGCAGCTGAGAAACAACATGAGTGATGCACTCATTAAGACTATTAATTGGATGCGAGCACAAAGATGCTTTGGTTCACAATGGAGGCGCCGGCTCAGACATGAAGGATTTAACACCAACGTATGCACGCGCATATATAAAGTGGAATTAAATCTAGATTCTACTTTCACGCGCTTTCGTCATTGTGCGAGTTGAGAAATAAACACATTCAGAGTCGGATACCTGTTATAATGATTAATGTAGGATTTCGGCACCAAGATAACATCGAAGAAAAACAACAGGGAACAACCTGGTTATGAAATTGGGAAGTTTTTTTTTTTGCACTTTCATGAGCTTTCCAGAGACATCAGGGGTGATAATCATGTTCATTTCAGCAGCGCTCCAAACAAAAAGAGGGGGAAGGACAAGGAGGGTGAAAGAGAGGGGGAGAAAAGGCAGGAGGAAGAAAGAGAGGGGAGAAAAGCCACTGGCCCACGTCCATTGTGAAGTGCAGCACAATGCTAATTCCAGCGTTTAACTGCATACTTTTCTGCTTGACGTATCGGAGGCTCCAAGATGAAAGCAGATAAGTAATTGCTCTCCTGGTTCTTATTCTTCACTGACAACCCATAAATTTAATTTTACACACACGTTCATTTACATTTTCGAGTATATGACATGATAATTGCAGGAATATAACACCTCCATTTTGCAGGATGCTCGCACGAGGGCTTGATTGACGTGAGCGCCGAATTGAAAGGAACAGGCGGCTGAATTGCCTCTTCCCAGAAATGATTTTTTTCCACGGAGGGATAAAATTAATGAGCATTTACCAGACGATGGCAGTGGCGTAAACATCCGCGCGCCGTGAGGAGACTCCCTTAGAGGAGAGCCGCCATGATACCCAGTTGGGCTGCGCCTCCTTTTGCACTGTAATCCAAAAGCGTATATTTCCAAGTCTAGCACAAAACAGGAAATAGTGAATTTGATGGGATTTATTAAATCGTTGGAGATTATAGCTGCAGCTGATGTGGCCACTTAATAACAGAGCAGGTGCTTCTCCTGTCGTTAATGGAGAACAATTGGACAGAAAGGGGTCGTCTGCAAATGACGATTGCCAATTAGTCGTTAAAATGTAAAAACACATTGTGTATACACTGTGTTAAAGCCCCATTATGTAGTTTCCTCTTGTAGCGCCCCCTTCAGGTATTTAACGTTTACTTCAGTGTCGTAAATACCCAGTTACGATAGATCAGGTGTCGGGAACCTCTGGCTCTGAGCCATATATGGCTCTTCCGGTGACGCATATGGCTCTTTTGAGTTTGAGTTAAAAAAAAATATCTCCGCCCGCCCCCCTGTAACTTTCTCTATCCTCCAGATGACAGCAGCAGTAATGTCAGGTCCCTATCTTAAAGACGTCTTTGATCTTTTATTAAACTAAACGTCTGTTACTGATCGTCTCCACAGCAGCATGTCTCTCTGTCTCTACGCGTCGCGTAGCGGAGACAATAAAAAGTCCCCTGTGAGGTGGCCTGGACTATGTGACGTCGGTCATCACTGACAGAAAGCAGGTCCAGGTACCGGGCGGCTACAAAATCTTACATCGTCGGGTTTTCTCCCCACAGACCCCCGATGGCAGTGGCGGAGACGCAAATCGCCATATTATAAGTCATTGTCGTGGCACAATTTTTTCCAAGGTGTTATTTTAAGGTAGGAATTGTTACATAGTGTCGCTTTAACCATTCTAAACCTCATTTGTTGATGTGGCCTCGCCTTAAAGAGAAACCATCAGCGCTATTGACGTAAAACTTCGAAGCCGTGTGGTTTGCCCTCAAAGTCGGGGAGCAAAACAAAGGACCTTTAAATGGGCTCCTGATGTGAAAACACTGGTGGGGCCCCCACCAGAACAAGCACATCATTACACCGCTCTTGTCACGCCCGCAGGCTGCCCGTCCGACGCCTCGCTAAAAGGTCAAGCTCTTCCACGGAGAGCTCGGCTATCTCTTCCTCGGCGAAAGCCGGCGCCCGGGTCCCTCGTTACGTTTCGATCTCGCTGGGCGTTCGGCCGCTGAGTAGAAACTCAGCGCTCACGCAACTCTTACGATCTGGACTGGTGGACAAACACACTGGCGGGAATCACACCCGCTCCGCCGCGTGTGGCACTTTATCTTCACAGCGATGCGTCTTTACGAGGCAAATTACCTAAAGCAGGAGATAAGTGGTGTTCCAGAGTTCAAACTTAAACAATTAAAGCCCAGCGGAGAGGAATTCCTCTTATTTGATTTCCTTCTGTACAATTCACTTAGCAGTAATAAGCAGGAGAGGAGGAGAGAGAAGGTTGGGGGGGGACGACGACGACGACTGGTGATTAGAGCGTCCGCCATCAACATCGTCGGGGGCGACGGCGAGCGCTGGACACGGGACCGAGCGGCGGGCCGCGGACGCCGCCAGAGATAACGGCGAGGAGCCGTGGAAGGGTCCCGGTCGGTAATTACCGCAGCTCCTTGGCGGGGGGAGACTCACGTCTAATTAAACCACCGGATTCCCTTCCTCACACACACACACACACACACACACACACACACACACGCACACACACACGCGCACACACACACGCACACACACACACACACACACACTGGAGGAGCGGGAAAGGAAACCAAGAAAAAGTACCCCCCTCCACCGCCCGCCTCCCCCGCCCCTATTTCATCTCAATCTTCTGAGCATCCCAGGGGGGGGGGGGGGGGCAAACTCAGACCCCCCCCCCCATACACACACACATAGCTTGTGGACTTCTGACCCCTCGACTCCCTCTCGGCTGACTCTGCTCATTTAAGAGCCAATTACTGCCACGATGCGGCCCAACGCCATTATCGATAGCTCGTGGACTCTCTCTCTCTCTCCCTTTTTTTTTTCCGAGGACCGCCGCACGGCAGAGGGCGGCTCGCCCGGCGGGCGCCTCGCTGTGAACTTCGAGTGCGCGGTCTCTTCGCGTGTGTTTGCCGCGTCGGAGAAAATAAAAAATCACATCGGCGCCGCCGCCGCCACACACTCAAACGCTCGGAGAGATCGATACTCTAGATTGTCGGGACTGAAACTAAGTGGATTACGGAATGTTTTCCCAAATCAATTTCCATAGCGGTTTGGCAGCAGTGCATGGGGAAGTGCAATTCATCATAACATAAAGACCCATCACGCAAAAAAAGCCCGGAATAAAAAAAAAAGATTGTGACGGGCTTAGCGCAATTTCCATATTGATTTATCTCGACATGCAGATAGTCATTGATTAAGCCCCCCCGAACGTAGCGAACAACGTCGCAGCTGCGTGACATCGCTTGTGCGCATTGTTTGTGTCATTATCAGGACAAATTGTTCCTCCTTTTATCATTAAACAGGCACAATTCACTCCCGACTGATTCCTCCCTGCAGGATGCACATCTTTCAAGAGGGAACGGGAGCGACAGATAGAGGGAGGGGGAGAGAATTATAAAAGAGGGAGAGTGCAGAGAGTGGAGGAGTGCGCTGGAATAGAAAGAAAGTGAGTAAGAGAGAGAGAGAGAGGAGAGAGGAGGGGGGGAGGAAGACACTTCCTTCTGATGTTGCAGGTAATATGGCCTCCACTGGATCAGCCTCTTCATCAGTGACACACAGTAAATTACAAGTGCTTCAAGCAGCTCAGTGAATTATAGTTCATCACTTGGAAAGGCTTCCCCCCCCCACCACCGGGGCCCCGGCGTATCAGATCTGCCGGTTAGGATCCAATTAACACCCTGGCCGGAATCATCTGATTGCATGTGTAAGGGCTGGTATAACTCGTTTATTGCACCCATGTATCTTCTGTCACAAGGTAAATTTGTTGCTGCTACATCAAAGGTCTGAGCGACTTTTTTTTCTCTCTCTTTTTTTCCTCTATCCTTCCCTTCCTCTCACTTTCTCTTGATCCACTCCCCCCCCCCCCCCACACAACTCCTCGCCTTGGGGTTGCATTTCAACTTATTTTGCATCACAATGATGAACCTGCTCTGTCCTCGCAATTTAGCAATCTTGTCCTGTAGCTGTTGTAAATGCAGGAGGAAGAAGAAGAGGAAGACGAGAAAGATGAGGAAGAAGAAGAAGAAGAAGAAGAAGAAGAAGAAGAAGAAGAAGAAGAAGAAGAAGAAGAAGAAGAAGAAGAAGAAGAAGAAGAAGAAGAAGAAGAAGAAGAAGAAGAAGAAGAAGAAAGGTGGGAGTGAGAGAGAAAAAAAAAAAAATATATATATATATATAATCTTGTTTTCTGGTTACAAAAGCAGTAACCGACGGTGTTTGACTTAAAATTTGCTGACACCTTTTTTTTCTCTCTTTCTCTCAGTCAACAGAAGTTTTCCTCATGAATAACAGATTATTTTCCCCCTCATTTTTTTTTTTTTTTACCTTGCGCAGTGATAATTTCTCTCTTTATTTTTTTTCCAGATCCAACCAGAGGGGATGTATTCATAAATGTAAATGTGGACTACAATCCTTTAGCCACGCACGTTGGAGTCAGCCAACCTACGCTGGAGCCTGGCGCCGCAGCCCCCCCCCCCCTCCCCCCTCCCTCGCTGTATTTGCGTGGGTTCCGGATGAAAGCCAATAAGCAGATGAGTTTTGCCATCGAGGTGATATATTCGCTCAGTGGTAAGAAACGCGGGGGACCTGACCTTTAAAAAAAGTGCGATACTTCCTTCGGATGGCCCAGTGCCCACGGCCAATCGGACCGGGCCGAGCAGGAAGCCGCACCGATCGCTAGAAAACATCTCGCAAACTGTCAGAAACCTTAAGCGTAACACATTTAAACATTCGTAGTGAGAGTAGATGGGGCTGAGGTTATTAGTCTTGTAAAAAAAAAAAAGAAGAAGGAATTCACAGCTTGATTGTGTGAAGGGGGGCCAGCAGCATCAGTCGCAGGTTTTGAATTGGATGTTAACTACGGGGGAGGCGGGGTCATGTGGGGTACCTTCACACTGTCAGGGAGGTTAGGAAGGTGGGAGGAGGAGGAGGAGGAGGAGGGGGGGGGGGTCATTCTAGCTGTTTCATATGTTGCCCCCCTGACATACAGAGGTGGCGGGTGTGCCACGCGGCGAGCCCCGGGGGCGACGCGCTGAGAGCAGATGTGGTGAGATGGTCAGTTTATTTCGGCGGATATTCTTATTAATCTGGAGCAATTTCCGCTAAGCCGCTTTGAGGCCCATCCCCGTCCCGAGCGGCGAGGAAACAACAGCGAGTCACATCCGGCAACGGAGGAACTCGGATGTTGCATTGAGCCGGCGTGTTCGAGCGTGTGTGTGTGTGTGTGTGTGTGTGTGTGCGCGATGTGCGCCAGCGAAACACAACTGTCAGATTGCTAGGCCGCCGTAATCCTCCCCGCCTCTCCTTGTCCACATTTCTTTATTTGTATTCCAAATGTCAGCGTATAAATGCCTTTCAGAGGGGGGGATATTGCCACGGAGAGGAGCAGAGACGAGAGGCTGTTGTGTGCCTTGGGAGAGCCGTGTAAGCAGCATGGCGGAGGCATGGGGATTTACAGGGAGAAATAGGTGTTTATTGAGTGCTCCCGTGGGCTTACTGTGTAATAATAGACCTGTCACATTACGCAAATGTGGAGAAGCAGCCTGTGTGCGTGTTTGTATGTGTGTTTGTGCCACTGTTTTTTACATCTGCGTGTGTGTGTGTGTGCCAGAGCTGCCTGCCTCCGCATCATCAACTCCTGAGAAGCAGCGATGAGCGAGCAGATAGAATTAGTCAGGCGAGAGCCTTTAGCCGCTAATACGCGTAATTAAAACTGCAAGCCGAGGCACTTAGATGCTTGTGTACTAAATAATTTACATGCCATGATCTATGGATCATTTCCCGCTCTTAAATACCAAAGATGGGAGAACAAGAGGGGAAAAAAGACTGGCAGAGGATTTATTAGTATCTCTACCATAAGCAGGATGTCATGGTAATATTAATCCCCTTTCCCCACTTTCTACTCTGCTAATCACACACGGGGATCAATGCGTCCGGAAAACACGCCGCTTGATTGCTATTCACTCTTATCAAGTCTCTAACACAGTCTTGCACTACTGCAGTACCATTGTGGCTTCATAATCCAGGTAAATAATGCAGCTTTATTGTGCACGTTCCCTCAAGACAACTGGTTATTGACACGAGGGAAGAAATAGAACAATAAGAATAGCGAAAAAACAAGGATTTTTTTAATCAAGTCTGACTTTCTTTCCCGCATCACACTGATATTTGCACAATGGAGTATTAAGGCTAAAATGTCATTTTGAAATGAGTGGATTCAAGGGCAACGCGGACGCATGTTCCCACTGTAAAGCTGATCTGGGGCCAGCGTGCACTTCGCCCCTGTTTGCTAGTGTGTCTCACTGGAGGGGGGGGGGGAGGTGGTGCCTCTCCTCTCGGCGCTCTGCATGGAGACTTTTTGGGACACAGAGGTGAGGATGTTAATAAAGGCTGGATCAACAGATGGATTAGTTGGGGGGGGGGGAGGACAGGACGATCGGCAAAGGCCCCTCCGATTCATATTGATTCATATCGCCAATGTGAGGCAAGGATGGAGTAAGCAAATGTAAATATTCAATATTTACCATCTGCTGGTGTTATTAGAGGCAGGGGCTTGGACACGGGCCGACGGTTATCATGCACTCAACCAATATTGTTCCTCCCGCCATGTATATATTGTATTTGGTGACTATGCAGGCGTTTGTAGATCAGGATCCCATTTGTTTGAATCAATCCACTCTGGCATACAAGAAGCTCAAATAGAAGAAGTGCAATGGACCCCGGCAATAAGCCACAGAGAGCTTTTCTTCAATTAGGAATTACTTTTTTCTCCGCCTCACAGCTAAATAGATAGGAAATATACACACACATACATAAACACCTTTTGTAAAAAAAAAAAGGAAAAGAAAAAGAAACACGTTTCCAATTTTGATGCCATTACGTGTGAATATAGCAGTAATATGAACACTCGTGATGGGGTTGAGTTGAATTATTTAAATGCGACGGCATGACCGAGTCTTCGCCAACCTTATCTCTTCGCCACGACGTAATTAGGTACACAGGGGTGTGACTCCAATTGAAGGTGTCGCCATTGTTAGACTCAGCGAGAATATCAACGGGTGAGGTTAACGCCAATTTCCCTGACATTAATGAAATGCACAGAGCCCCTAATGAGTTAAACCATTGCTCCGTGATAGTACTTATTAGCCGAGCGGAGGGCACAAACTCGCACACTTCAATTTGAAACGGCTAAAAATAAACTAAATGTAAAAAAAAAAGAAGAAGAAAAACACTAATAATAAAAACATAGGAGCAGATGTCAAAAAGGGGCCTGACATCATTTGATGGTGGAAAGCAACTAACGGTCTTGTTGAGCAGAATGAGAAAAAAAAGAGTCTCAACACCAGGTGGAAAGAGGATGTGTTAACGTGTATATTGTGGCGTGGGTGTGCAACATGTGTGTGTGTGTGTGTGTGTGTGTGTGTGGGTGTGTGTGAGTTTGTGAGATCGTGTGCACACGTGTGACCTTTTCCAAATCACTGACAACAGAAATAGACAGCTCTATGAATCAATAAGGCAAATTAGTTGTGAAGAGTGCCGATGACAGGCCGTTAAAATTAGCTGCCTGTGCTAGTCAGGCTGACGTGTCTTTTAAATAATAACTAACCACCGGATCGGGTGCGGAGGATCTGTACAGGTCAAACCGGGTGTCATCCCACCACTCCAGCTTCGGATACGCTTCACGTATTCATTATTGTCCGGCGGTGTGGACGCATCGCCGTATACTTGAAAACTGGGCCCTCTGAGGTCCGCCTGTGTGTTGCGTTTTATCTTCCCGGGGACCGGCGAGTCCATCTTTAGGATTCAACCGGGCAGGTCCGAGGATTGCGTCGGCAAATCAAACACACTTGCGGAACAGAGGAAATCTTCTTCTTTTTTTTTTCCGGAGGAGGAGCATGTATTATGGATGGATTTAAGAGATTAGACGGGGAGCTGCTTTACCTGCAGTGGACGCTGCTTGTCCCGGCTCTTTGGAGATTTCAGGCCAATGCCTGGTTGCTGCAAGAGTAATTGCCTCGCTGCTTGTAGGGCCTGGGAAGAAAAGAACACAAGACAAAAGACGGTGTGAGAAAGGGAGAAAAAAAAGGGTAGGAAGAACGATGGGGAGGAGGGAATGAAAAGACTAAATAAACTATTAGATTTCCTGAATCCGACGGCGGAGATAATTCACATTTTCGGAGACAAAACAGTCATCTCTGAGCGAGAGTCCCCGCCGAATATCCGCGTTCCGACGTGGTTAACACGGCGCCGGAGATGCGTTTTAGAAACAATTCAAGGGTGTGTGTGTGTGTGTGAACGAAAAAAGAAGAAGAAGAAAAAGACAGAGCGTCAGTAGAATTGACCTGTCTAGTGTGTGCTCGACTGAAATACCCACTTCTCTCGGCAAATTACCACCGCATTTGCATATTCATAATATCAATTTGAAGTAGAGGCAGCGCCATGTGAAGTGTCCCTGGGAGCTGTAATTAAAGTTGACAAAATCAACATCAGATTTAGAGTGAATTAACCGGCAGCCTGGGTCTCACACTATGCATTAAGGACGCTCATGAAGCGAGGGATGGGTGGTGGAGGGATGAAAAACACGGGGCAGGTAGGTAGAGGAAATAAAAGAGACACCTTTCGCTGTCTGATGGAATTAGCTCACAGCTGTTCACACATGAGAGAGAGAGAGAGAGAGAGAGAGAGAGAGAAGAAGAAAAAAGAAAATTTCTAAAATTCACATTTGTAAATTGTAAAATTTGTCATCAACACCGTTTGAAGTGTTTGCCAGACACAGAGATGATACGGATCAGAGAGGCTGGGATGTGGCATCATTTATTTGATGGGATTTAAGATCCTTCCCCCCCCCACTGCCTGCATGTATGTGTGTGTGTGTGTGTGTGTGTGTGTGTGTGTGTGTGTGTGTGTGTGTGTGTGTGTGCGAGGAGCGAGCTCCGGCTTCACAGGTACGGCGGCAGCTGGGCTAGCAGCTTCACTACGATTCTTCAAGAGCAGATGGATGAAAGAGTCTGGCAGAAAAGAACATTGTGCACAGCTGCTACTACTGCTGCTGCCGCTGCACACCGCCGTACGCCTCGTCTTCTTCAGGCCCGCGAGCATCAAGTGGGAGAGGAGGAGGAACACATATGCACACAACACAACAACTTCACAGGTGTTTCCTTTTTTTTTTAAGGAAAAAAGAAGCGGACGAGTGTGAGGGAAAGCAACAAAAAAATACAAAAATACAACATAAAAAAACTGGAGAGTGACACTTCCTCGGGAATCAGGGGTGCTCATTTTATTTCCCGGTGCTTGCCAGTATCCATGACAACAGCTGCCTTGACAGGGCGTGCATATGGCGCAGCTCTGCCAGCTGGTGGGAACAATGTTTGAACTAGTACATTGAGATCCTGAGCAAACACGACGAGAAGATGGGCGGGTGGAAGGGGAGAGAGAGAGAGAGAGAGAGAGAGAGAAATAAGGAGGACGAGAAAAAAAAAGTTGCCATGTCTTAACCCCTCAGGGAACGTAGCCACCTCCTGATCAATTATGAAAAGACAGAGCAGGGGAGGAGGGGGGGGGGGGGGCTTGACGAGGAGGTGGTGGTGGTGCAGGGGGAGGTGGAGGGAGGGGGGGGGGCTGTCAGTCTGTCTGGGTGCTCAGGCGGAGCCAGGCTTTCTGAACTAAAGTAAACAAACACATTACACTGGCACTGGGTCCTAACTGCATTGATCCGTCTCCTTGGTAAGAGGAGGCTAGTCGGCACCGGTTTGTGTGTGTGTGTGTGTGTGTGTGTGTGTGAGTAATGTGACATCTGTAAGCTGAGCCATCGCCTTTCTTCAGAACACACACACACACACACACACACACACACACACACACACACCTGCAGCAGACGGGTTGCGTGTGGACTTTCTCAAAATGGACGGGGAGATCAAAGGACGCTTCCTTTCGCCGACGGAAAAGAAGACCAAACAAATTCCTCCGAAAGCAGCCGATCGCTTCGCTAATTAAAACGCGGGGCCTAATTAATCTCACCGTGGTTGAATCAAAGTCATTATAAGGTTTATCGAGCCCCTGCCGCACGGCGGGCCGCAAACCGAGGATAGCGGCGGGGAGGAAATGTTTGTCCGCGTGTGTGAATCAATAACGACTCGCCGCATTATATCCAAAGTCAAGAGAGCCGCGCGATATATTTATTACACGCGGTCGGGAGCACAATGAAAGAGATGTTTTTAACCGCGCTTCCAATATCCACGCCGGGTAAATATGGAGGGAGGTTGCGGATATGAGAGGCGAAGCGGAGAGATCAATGACATGCGGCTTATTAGAAAAAGAAGTGTGCTCGGATTGCATAAAGAGCACGAGGGCCGAACTTCTGCAGAGCGGCACGTCAGGCCGGAAAACTACCTGTCACTTCCCCGATGGAAGTGGGGTTAGACGTCTGTGATGGCGTGGAAGATAACAGAGAGAGAGAGAAAATAAAAAATAAATACAAAGTCCTGTCCGCTCACTTACACTGGCTCCCGAGTATTCAGCCATTACAGTAAAAAGCACCAATTTGTGCCACCCACTTTCCACTCCACGGAGATGGCAAGCTGGAGCTCATCTCGGAGAACGGGGAAAAAAAAAAGAAGAAGAAGAAAAAAAGCACAACATGCCAAAGAAAGTCATCAAAAGTTTGCTGAAGAGCCGCCGGAGCGGACACAAAAACACAGAGGCGAGCCCGGCGCCTATTTAACCTGCGTTGCTATGCAAGAAAAAATGACATCCCGCTCTATTAATGCACACATTGTATAAACAGCACAATGTGACACATTCTTCAGAATGAGAGAGCAGGCCAGACAGAGGGAGGGAGAGAGAGAGAGAGAGAGCCAGGCCCGGCTATATAAATAACAAGGCACTCAGAGGCATATTTGATGTTGATATCCATCACTGAGGTTGGAAAAGAGGAAAGAAAAAAAAAGAAGAAGAGGGAAAATAACACACGGAGCGACCGAGACCGCGGGGACACGGGGATCCTTATGAAAATAAGATTCAGCCCAAATGGATCTGGTGTAATTGGTTTCAGATAGTGAGGTCAGGAGAAAGGCGATACGGGCGACTATTATGCGAAACGGACCGAGAAACAAGAATGTTTACACAGGCATTCCTCCGCTACATTAATAGGCATGCAGAGATCACCGGAGAGGGGAGAGGAGGAGAGAGTGAGAGGAGACTGACAAGAGAGTGGAAGAGGGAAGACAAAAAAAACACACATCTCAGTCATCCATTCATCCCTCCTTCCCCCGCTATCTCCTCAGTGTTTAGACTTCATACAGCGCGGGGTAATAAGGAACACCTTTTCCACAATGCACCTTTTGTAAGGAGCATGCAACGATCTTAAACAAGCATGAAATACGTTAGCGGGGGCCCCTGCAACACTGGGCCAAGAGGCATTACAAATCTCCAGATTGCTTATTTGCACACATGGCGGATGGGAGAGAGAGAGAGAGAGAGAGAGAGAGAGAGGGGGGGGGGGGCTGCGTGCAAGAAATAAGCCATCCATCCAGGGGTTTTGTCACTCTTTCAAAAAAAATCCACCTGGAAGCGTGCAGGAGGTCGCGGCCGTGACATCGTTACCGGACGGATTCCGAGGCGGTTTTCCCCGCAACGTCGTTGTTTGGACGGCGGGCGCTCGGCTTTTCGGCGCCGGGCGCGTTTGGGAGCCGTCGCTGTGAGGGAATGAACGCTGCCCTCAACAGGTGCGTCTTCACAACGAGGCGGAGACTGTAAGCCGGAAGCCACGGCGATGCCAGTGGTGCATCGCCGTGGCGATCGAGCGCCTCGCATCGGGGGTACCGCGGCCTTCCAGATGTGTGCGGAACAGATGTTTTGTTGAGTGAGTATGTGTTTGTTGTGGGGAGCAGAGGGCTGCTGTTCAACACCAGGCTGCAGGCCAGAACTACTCCAGTCATGCTGACAGATTTGACAACTCCCACACACACACACACACACACACACACACACACACACACACACACACACATCAGCAGGCTTATCCGTCTACGCTTCCAGGAAACACAGACGGCGAAAGAGGAGGGGGGGGAAAGGAAAAAGTGTGACACTCTATTGGAGCTGGAGGGAGTCTCGCATGCCACGGAAAACAAGGCACAAACAGTTTAAGCTGAACAAACAAACATGGCTGATTGGGCCGAGGCTGCCCGGCCGCTGGCAGGGGGAGATACGCGCCGACACCCCGCGCCAAAATATTGACACCCTATCTTCTTAGACGAGTGGATTCAGGGCAGATGGATGGATGGATACGGATTCGAGGGGCTGGCTGGAGAGGATAAACAAATGAGAAGAGAAGGGGAGGAGGGGAAGTCGCCCAACGCAATGTCGGAATACAAAAGTGGGGCCCGAGTTAAAAAAAAAGAAGAAGCAATGTCTGAACAGGGAAAAAAGGTCAGAACCGGCGATGACCTCAACAATGGCTCCTCCATCTCCTCCACAAATCCACACGGACAGTACACACCTGGTGTCAGTCACCTCTGCTGGGTTGAGTACACGGAAAGGGAATAATAATAAAAAAAATGGCTGAGATAAGAATTTAAATCAAAGGGAAGATGGCTGAACGCTGTGTGAAAAGTGCCTACCAAAGAAATATGTTGTCTTTACTTGACTGACAAGTCTATGAAAATATCAAAATCATAATACCAGCTTCACCCTCATTCCCAATACTCAACTTTGGACTGTCTCCTATATTATAAACTGCTCCCAAACCTCCCAGAATGCATTTCCCAACAGAAACCTATGGTGCTCTCATGAGAAAATATATATATATAACGGAGGAGAGAAACCAGAGAGGAAGAACGGAGGGGGGGATTCGGAAAGTATGTAGGAGTAATGAGCATTTTAATGTATGACTCAATAAATCAACAGTCTGCAGTGGACGAGGGGGGGGAGAGGTCCATGGAGGATCTGCCCGGGCCTCAGGATGGAGGTGGAAGCCATCCAGCAGAACAATGGGCTCCTGTGTCCCACGCTGCTCCCTCTATCTCACAGTGACTTCATCTTCCTCCACACACACACACACACACACACACACACACACACGCGCGCGCAGATCTCCCCCAAAATGAAAATATGTCTCGTGTTCATTTTGCTGTTGTGGGCTCTTTCTTCTAAAGTGGATAATAGATGTTTGGGAAGAAGCCCGTCCGTATTGATTGCTCGCTCTCTTCAACTCCTCTCCACCTCTTCACGGCACTTTCAATTCAACTCCACTTCTTCCTCTCTCTCTCCACCTCCCTCCCGCCTCCTCGCGGCTCATATCGCATTATTCATTTCTTCCCTCTGTCTCTCTTACCCCTCTCTCCCACGTCGCTCACCCCTTGTTTATTGATTCTCTAGATTAAGAATTCCTTGGGTGGAGGAGTGTAACACACAAGCATCAAATTATTTTGGGGTGTGCTTATTTGCCTTTCCCTTGCATCTATTTGGCCTGTGTCTGTAGACAATTATGCCTACCCAGCCTCAGACTCAGGTGCTAATAATGAAGGACAAATAGAATCATATGTGTAAACTTCCCCCACTGATGAAAATTTATATTAACTTTCTGCCACAGTAAACAGAGCTGCATAGCTACACCCTCCCGGGAGGATTGACGAGATGAATTTGTTCGCTCCTACCCCAGGAAGAAAAGCTGGCGTCGGAGAGAGAGAGAGAGAGAGAAAAGTAGCGGCGCTGGCTGTGGGAGGGGCTTAGGGATGTCGAGCTCCATTGTGTAACCTCACATTACATTTGTTTTCTCGCCATATATACGTAAACAAAACGCGGGTCTGTTCTGCCTATCGCAGATATAACGTGTGTGTTTACGTCTGTGAGAGGGAGATGTAAGGATGGATGTGTGTGTGTGTGTGTGTGTGCGCGCGTGTGTGTGTGTGTGTGTGTGTGTGTGTGTGAGGCGGTGCGTCTGCCGAGGCGTCGCCGCGCGGCAGCAATAACGCAACGCGGATGCTCTGTAGGCAAACACAATGTTCCATCTCTTTAAGCCAGGGAGAGCAATTGTTTACAGCTACTTTTTAAAAAAAGAAGAAGAAGAAGAAGAAGGAAAAACACACACAAAAAATCATTTGGAGTATTTTTTTGCGCGTTGGAAAGACCTGACGATACTTATTTACAGAATAACCCGACGCGCGTCGAGGCCTAACATTGCGGGATGCTTGTTGATCGGCCTGTTAGTCACACAGAAGTCAGAACTGGTTCTGTTCTTCTTCGCCCGTCTCCTCCACGCCTCATTACTCCAATTCCTGTTACCCCACAGCGCCCCCATTATCCCCCCCCCCCCCCACCCCCGTCTGCTGCTGCATGGAGCAACGTCTTCACTCTGACCAGCGCTGTATCGCCGCCTTTAGATAAGGAGACGGCGAGGTCGCCCGGCGACGCTCTTTATCTGCCCGAGAGCTCCCGACGAGACGCTATCGAAAAGAGACGGAGAGAGGGAGAGAAACAGAGGAAGAGGGGAAGAGGCCAGAGAGCGTATTTGTGCGGGTAGAAGAAAGGGAGGTAAGTTTGTTTGTGTGTGTGTGTGTGTGTGTGTGTGGTCATGTGTTCTCTTTGCAAATGCAAAGCTGGCACGTGTTACGCACAAATACACACATTCTCTCTATAACACACTCTTTCTCTCGCCCCGAAGCGCTTGATTTCCCCTTCAGGTGATTACGCACACACACAGTTCCAGCGAGTGGAGGTCACACAGCGGGGTGAATACCTGATCTGAAATGTTGCGTTCGGGGGAGGGGGGGGGGGGGGGGGGGCAGCCGTAGTTTATTTGGAAAAACAGGGGCTGAGCCAAACGGGAAAAAAAAAAACGCGGGACTGGAAGAAGACCTTGATAAGACATATAGCTTGCTTATAAATACATAAGTACACTGAATATCTTCACGCCGACACGTTGTAGGCGTACGTGAGCATCGCGATGGCGTGGAGTCGCATCCTGCACCGGCGTCCCGGGAGGATGACGCTGTGACGCCGTACAAACAGGACACCGTAGTATCAAACTAGGGCTTTCTTTCTTTGATGCCAGCGGATCAGACACATAATGAAGTTGTTTTTGCACAGCGCCTGGTCTGAGTTTGTTGACAAGGCCTTATTAAAAGCTTGTTTTGTGCCGGATGCCAATACCGATGGATGCGGCCGACGAGATGAACGTGCTGACACGCGTGTGTGTGCATAGGAGACGGGCGCACAAACATAAAGACCGGGGGAACATGGCGGTAAATAAAAGATTGCCGCGTCCCGCGTAGGTAAACTGCATTTAAGTGTGTTTATCCTCCATTAAACCACTGATGAATCACATATACACTCAAAGCCGACAGGGGAACACAAAACAATGATTTAGGAAAAACCGGGGGAACCTACCGAGCGGGATTAACTTAAAAAAAGAAAATGGGCCTGAAGTCATTTAAAAAAAATCCACACGCGCCGGGCCCCGCGTGGATCGGATCCCGTCTCGGGGGCTCTGCTGCCGGGTCAATAGGATGAGTGTCTGTCGGTCTCGTCTCGCCGAGCTCAGGTTGAGCGCTGAGTCTAATTGTTACTCTGTCGCTCCGTGGTCGATGAGAGAGCAGCGCGACCTTCGCCGTGAAACGACCTCACCTCACCCGCTGCAGAGCATCATTTGTGCATCTGTCCATCCTGGAGAGGGATCCTCCTCTGTTCTCTCCTGAAGGTTTCTTCCCTTTTTTCCCCCTGAAGGGTTATTTGGGAGTTTTTCCTGGTCCGATGTGAGGTTTTGGGACAGAGATGTCTATGTGTACAGATTGTAAAGCACTCCGAGACACATTTGTAATTTGTGAAATTGGGCTATACAAATACACTGAATTGAATTGAGTTGAAATAATGGCCGTTACACAGTTTGAACAAGTGCATGCGGATGCTTCAGCCCTCGGGTTGGCTCCCCGTACCTTTCAAGGAACGCCGCTACTCACTCCCCCCCTGAAAGATCATCTCAATAAATAGCCCCTGCATCTGCCTGTGGAGGGGCCGTGGGGTGGCTCGGGTTCACCCCCCCCCCTCCCTCTCTCCTCTCTCAGTCGCTCTGCTTATGTAACACCTCTCTTTTTCCTGCTCCTGCTCCCTTTCTTCCCTCCGCCCCGCGTGGCACCTCGGTGGTTGTCTTGTGAATATTCCAATTACAGCGATGTGTGTTTGACCTTTAAGTGAGCTGTAGGAGATATAGTTATCTGCCTCCCTCTCTGACACCCAGCGTCTATCAATCAGTGTTCCACCCCAACCCACCAGCACCACCACCACCACCCTCACCAGAACAGGCTGCTCCACACTCTGGTGAAATGTGTTTGTGTCCATGTGTGTGTGTGTGTGTGTGTGTGAATTGGCTATAGGAGGAGAGGCTTGGAGAGTCCTAGTGATAACAAAATGGAAGAAAATGGAAAAGGTTTTTGTCTGAATACATAAATGTAAACCACGTACACACAAACAGAGCGAGAGAGATGTTAAACATTTTTTTTCTTTAATCTGCTAGCAGCCTGACTGAGCTCTCTTGACTTCCATAAACAAAGCCTTTTCCAACAGCATCCTATATCACGCTCCTGAGAACAAGCAGTCATACTTCTTTAGTTCCCTCCGCGCTCATCTACATCTCTCATTGAATCAAGAATGGAAATTCACCAGAAAACGCTTCTTTTTCAATTTCATGCTGAAGGAGCTCAAGTTAGTGGATGTAATTTCTCCTAACAAGAATATGCATCACTCCGTCGCACACTTTAGTTTGTCTATGCGAGGGAAAAGGGCCTCTTTTCTCGCATTTTCTTCTTCTTCTTCTTTCACCGAGCTTTGATAAATGTGCCGAAAGCGCGATCACTCCCTTCACAGCCCCTCCGTACAAGGACGGAACAATTACCGGGCTTATTAAGGAAATAAAAGCTCCGTGCTTAAAATTTGTATGAAAGATAAATGACACATCATTTAGGACCGCAGTCGAAGCGTTACGCAATTAAGTTTTGGGCTATGCCGAGGAGGAGGAGGAGGAGGAGGAGGAGGAGTTTTACACATATTGCAGGGACTACAACTTCCCTCGGAGAAGGATGTCATGGTGCAGACACAAAGACGGCACTCCGCTAACACACAGCATGTGTTGAAAAGTGAAGAGACAAACATGCCACGTTCAGTGAGGGATTCTCTCCTCGCACATTTCAAACTTGCGCAAATCAAAGAAGTTTTTTTTCCCCATCTCCGACAAAAAAAAGCTTGAGAAAGTCGAATAGATGAGCAAAAAACTCTCCCCTGCAAACCATTTGAAGTTTTGTGCAAATTATGATTATTATCACATTTCACACCGAATTGGATGATGGAGTCCAAACAGGTGGAAAGGAACGCGTGAAACAATAGTACCGCTGAAACAATACCACGCATGGCCAAGCCACCGGGCTAATGTATATTTATCATGTAAACTTCTGATAAATGCAGACGCAGAAACAATCAAATCTCTGGCTTTCAATTGGAAGATTTGTGCGCCATGGGCTCAAGCGTGAAACCAATATCAGCTTAGTGTCTAGTCAGGCTTGAAGTGCTGCGCCTAGCCCACAAAGCATGTTCTGCATATGCTCGTGGGGCGTCGCTTCTATCGGGGCGGAACAAGCAGCTTTCCAGCGCTATCGCTGATCAGCTGTTGCCGGTTCAGTCCCACAGTGTGGGTAAATAAGCAGTGGTTAGGCCTTGATGAGGAATGGCAGGCCGTTTGAGCGGGACCGCGGGGCCGGAGAGCGGCGGGCGGCGGGCGGGCGGGCGGGCCCGTCTATCTCCGCTGCGGAGGAGTCCTGGAGTGACTTCCATCGTTAACCCTCGGGCTGGAGGACATCTTATTCTCTGTATCTGGCCCCAAATAAAAGGGTCAGTTCACCCCAAAAGGGCTCGATTGGAAGGGGATTTTGTTTTTTCATGAATCACCTCACCAGATTGTATGGATGCCAAACTGCTTGCTATATTTCTCCACCTTTAAAAAAAAAAAAAAAAAAAAAAATATATATATATATATATATATATATATATATATATATATAAATATATATATATATTTATATATATATATATATATATATATATATATATATATATACACACTACCGTTCAAAAGTTTGGGGTCACTTAGAAAATGTCCATATTTTTCAAAGAAAAGCAAATGAAGATAACATTCAATTAATGACAAATACACTCTATACATAGTTAATGTGGTAAATGACTATTCGAGGTAGAAACATCTGTTTTTTAATGAAGTCTCTACAGAGGTGTATAGAGGCCCATCTCCAGTGTTCTAATGGTACATTGTGTTATCGCCTAAGAAGACTAGCCTAGGGGTAGAAAAGACCTTGAAACCCATTTTTATGTTAGCGCAGCTGAAAACAGTTATGCTGGTGAGAGAATATATAAAATATAAAACTGGCCTTCCTTTGAGCCACAAGTTTGAAGAACATAATTAATATTTCAAATTAAAATGATTACGTCTAACCTTGTCAATGTCTTGAATATATTTTATATTCATTTTGCATTTCATTTGATAAATAAATGTGTTGAGTTTTCATGGAAAACACCACATTGTCTGGGTGGGTGACCCCAAACTTTTGATCGGTAGTGTATATATATAGAAAAATGCGTCTGACATTGTAACCATTGAAGACGATACAGATGAGGGCAAAGTGAGGGCCCGACCTTGGACGATACACAATAAAAGCCGGCAGCCTCAGCTCTAAAGCTCCGGTGAAGAGAGCCAAAGCCGGCGCTAAGTGACATGTCAGTCAGTCCGTCTGTTCGGAGCCTTCAATTCCCCACGGCCCGAGCTTATTTACTGCATTTGTGTGAAAAGCTGCGAAGAGGAGAGGGGCAGAGAGCCCCGGCTGGCTCTCTCACAGACGGAGACGGTTCTCGGTTCTTTGGTTACTACAAACAACTTGGGAGGAGGAGGATGAGGAGGATCGAACCATTTATGTATTTCCCAAAAAAATAGTTCACGGATGAAGGTAATCGGAGCGACGGGAGAGAAAAGATGATACCTGGAATCTGTTCGTCGAGACTCCGGGGCGCATTAGAGGAAGAGATTGCCACGAGTCGTCTTCTCAAACCAGATTGGAAGTCATTTTAATACGAGTTGGAGGAGGGAAGGAGGGGTGACCGTACACACAACAAACCGTCGGGCGAGCGTTTCAGAGTCTGATTTGTTACTATTCATGGCGAAAAAGCGCAGAGGAACCGTAATGCTAGACATGCTTGTTAAATTCACAACACTCCAAAGCTGCCTTCTAGCAAATCCCGTCTTGTGGTTGTCAGCTTAAGACACCCCGGCATATGCATATGTAGGATTTTTTAAGCTCTGTTAAATGGATAGCGGTGTCGTGGCCTATCAAACGACTATAAGCCACTTTCCCTTTTTTTGGGGGTGGGGTGGGTGGGTGGTGGGGAGGGAACCATTTACAGAAGAAGAAGGAGAGAAAAAGCAGCAGACGGCGATGCCTTACCTTGCATACCCCCCCCCCCCACACACACACACACACACACACACACACATGTTTTCTCTACTGTTAAACTCCACATTAAGAGGAAAACGGCGCCGTTTACACGTGTATTTCCAGGCTGCGGGTGACAGTGACGCCCCGCCTCGCCGTATTAACGGCCCGGCCGCTCTGTTTAAGCCAAACAACGGGGGAGTGGCAACAAACAATGACAGAAGGCCTGCTCTCCATTGTGAGGCCGAGAGAGACGAGGCGCCGTTCGCGCGGATAAATCATCGCCGGCCGAGTATCGAGCCGGGAGCGGTTGCTCAGTCCGCTCATGGGTGTGTGTGTGTGTGTGTGTGTGTGTGTGTGTGTGTGCAGGTGTGTGCTCGCGTGCCTCCATATGTGTTTGTCTGAGTGGACTTATGGATCCAGTGCCATTTATTTCCCAGAGCTGGAGCTGGAGCTGGAGCTGGAGGGGTGGGGGGGGGTAGTTAGGGAGGCGTAAAAGGAAATGAGTTGTGAAGTGGCCATTGATCCGGGGCCCGCGCGCGAGGTTGGCTCGAGACTGCCGGACTATTGGCCACAGAGTGTGCCTCTGAATGGTCGCCTCTTATTTATACGGAGATGGTTAACCCTGACCCAGTTAATTTATCACCGGGCTAATGTGCTACACAAAGGGTAGGGGGGGGGGGGAGAGAGAAGGGAAAGAGAGAGAAAGTGTCAGGTCAAAGCGAAGGCCTGATCCAGATCGAACGATGTCAACTGGGTTCCCCTCACATTTATTTATCGTTGGAATCCATAAAAATGTTTATCTACGCGCCCTTTCACTTTTACTATGAGTGTGTATGGCATTGGGGCGAGAAAATAAAATGTCCACAGCAAGTGACCTCTGTGGCTTTGATCTGATATACTGTGACCACAAAAAAGACACATTCTCTCTCTCTCACACACACACACACACACACACACACACACACACACGACAGGTAGCGTGTTGACCCTCGGCTCGTTCGTGGACCACAATCCCGGCTGCTTGAGCATAAATCAGCCATAAGTATTAATGTCCGTCACATTTCACTCTATCTCCCTCATCCTCTCTTCCTTATTCCTCCCTCTCTCTCTCTCGCCCTGGGTCCCTTTCTCCTCGCCTCTCTTTCAAGCCCCGTGGCTTGACATTTCGCCACGCTCTCGGGGGACGCCGGGTGCGAAATGGAGTTACTGGGAGAGAGCGCCACTGTAAATTCCAGGAGGCCACATGTAATGTGTCTTAAACATAGACGGACAGCCCGGGTCTCGAGGAGGAGCTGAAGAATAGGGATGGAGGAGAGAGAAAAAAAAAAAGGGAGAGGTGGCGTCTATACAGATAATAGAATAATACTGTGTTTTGTCTGGGGAGGGGCGGGCAAACAGGAGCGATGCTGTCATTCACACCCTATATCTTTAGTGTCATCGCGGAGGGGGGGATCTACAGGCCCGTATATCACAGGCCTGTATGTACCGCCCTGTAGGGGCGCTCTGCCGATACCCAGAAGGATGGCTTTCATTGTAAATAAGTCGGACCCGAGGACCGCCGACTATAGCTGTCTGTTCGCTGAAAGGAGGAAATAATGTTACAAAGACATCCTGACGCTCCTCCAGCCTTTACAGGAGGCCCTTATCTCCCCCGCGGATGATGACGCTTAACAAA